>JBBHAA010001782.1:807500-1259577 GCA_037953035.1 Aquarana catesbeiana
TCACAGTGTTCAGCTAGATCCGTTTCTGTTATCTTCTTACTGACAGGCAGGCTTGTCTTGTTACAGTAAATACAGCTACCTGAAGAAAATTGCTGGTGTTCTTTTGATCCTATTAGTACCACAGTCAGGCAGCTAGACTATTTACAGTTAGTGCAGTGCGTCTTGCTCACAGTGTTCTGCTAAACCTACAAGTTAGTGGGGTGCGTCCACCTCACAGTGTTCAGCTAAAGCTACCTGTAGAAGGTTGGTGGTGTTCTCATACTACAGGCAGGCAGTTGATTTTGCTAGCTGCAGTATCAGTACATATATATATATATATATATATATATATATATATATATATATATATATATATATATCCCAGCTTAGTGCAGCTACAGGCCATTAGTATGTCTGGAAGGCCAAGAAGGAGAGGTAGACAGTCACAAGCCAATAAGAGAGGGCAAGCAGGCTCTGTGTCTAGTGCTGGTCGTGGAGACGGTGCATCCTCATCAGCACGTGGCCATGGGACACGCTTGGCCTTTTTTTCGGCAGCTGGCCATGTTGAGCCGCAACATGCGGAAGACTTGGTCGAGTGGATGACCAAGCCGTCCTCATCCTCCTCATCCTCTCTCACCCATGCCCAGGGTACTTTGTCTGGCAAAGCAGCGGCCTCTTCCCTCGGCTCAATGTCATCAGTGACTCCTTCCCTAGCCCCACCATGTCCTCCTGAGGAGTCCCTCGAACTGTTTGACCACAGTGTTGGGTACATGCTCCAGGAGGATGCCCAGCGTTTGGAAGGCTCTGATGAGGATACTGAGCTCGATGAAGGCAGTAACACGAGCACGGACAGAGGGGGTGCCCAAGAAGGACAGCAATCTGGCAGTCATGCTCCCCCTGCTGCAGCATACTGCCAGGTTTGCTCCAGTGATGAGGAGGGAGGGGATGATGAGGTCACTGACTCAACGTGGGTGCCTGATAGGAGAGAGGAGGAGGAGGAGGAGGAGGCGGCACATCACCAACGAGGCAGGATGCTCTCCAGGGGCCAGCCTAAGGGCAGCACATTGACTGCATCACACCCCAAAGCTCCACATGTGCAGGGCGCTGCAGTCTCTGCGCGTTATTCAAAAAGTTCTTTGGTGTGGGCCTTTTTTGAGACGAGTGCATCAGATCGCACCGCTGCTATTTGCAACATATGTCTCAAGCGTATCTCGCGTGGCCAAAACATCTCCCGCTTGGGTACCACATGCTTGACCAGACATATGTTGACCTGCCATGCAGTTCGTTGGCAAGCGTATCTAAAAGACCCACACCAAAGAACAAAGAGAACCTCTGCTTGCTCCTCATCAGCTGAGATTTCCAACCCCACTAGACCTTCAGTCCTCTCTGAGACCTGCACTGAGAGGAATGAAGGTGTAGAATTAGGTGTGTCACAGCCACGTACTTGTGGGCAATCTGATTTTGGTACACCGACGTCAGATTGTACCAGGCAAATTTCCCTGCCCCAGCTGCTGCACCGCCGAAAGAAGTTTGCTCCCAGCCATCCACATGCCCAGCGGTTGAATGCTAGCTTGGCAAAATTGCTAGCACTTCAACTGCTGCCTTTTCAGTTGGTAGACTGCCCCCTTCCGTGAGTTTGTGGAATGTGCAGTTCCTCAGTGGCAGGTACCCAAACGCCACTTTTTCTCACGGAAGGCGATTCCGGCTCTCTACCAGCATGTGGAAGGCAATGTCCATGCCTCGCTGGACAGGGCGGTCAGTGGTAAGGTGCATATTACCGCTGACTCATGGTCCAGCAGGCATGGACAGGGACGTTACCTAAGTTTCACGGCGCATTGGGTGACTCTGCTGGCAGCTGGGAAGGATGCAGGACAAGGTGCAGTAGTGTTGGAGGTTGTTCCGCCACCACGCCTCCAAAATGCTAATGATTGTGACACACCTCTCTCCTCCACCCCCTCCTCTTCTTCTTCCTCCATGGCCTCTTCCTCGGAACCAGCGGTGCTCCGTAGTCGTTCAAGGGGCTACGCAAGTACGCAGGCCAAAAGATGCCATGCGGTGCTTGAGCTGGTGTGCTTGGGGGACAGGTGCCACACTGGGGCAGAGGTTCTGTCAGCTCTGCAGGGGCAGGTTCAGAGGTGGTTGACGCCACGCCAACTTAAGGCAGGAATGGTGGTTTGCGACAATGGCACCAACCTCCTCTCTGCCCTCCGACAGGGACAAATGACCCATGTGCCCTGTTTGGCTCACGTCCTTAACTTGGTGGTGCAGCGGTTCTTGGGCAGGTACCCGGGCTTACAGGATGTCCTGAGGCAGGCCAGGAAAGTCTGTGTGCATTTCCGCCGGTCATATAATGCCAGTGCTCGGCTGACGGACCTCCAAAAGGAGTTTAACCTGCCCAAGAACCGCCTAATCTGTGACATGCCCACCAGGTGGAACTCAACGTTGGCCATGCTGCAGCAGCTGCACACGCAGCAGAGGGCCATCAATGAGTACCTGTGCGACTATGGCACCAGGACAGGGTCAGGGGAGCTTGTTTTTTTTTCCCCACGCCAGTGGGCCATGATCAGGGATGCATGCACTGTCCTGTCACCATTTGAGGAGGCCACGAGGATGGTGAGCAGTGACAGTGCATGCATCAGTGACACTGTCCCCCTTGTCCACCTGTTGGAGCACAAAGCTGCGTGGAATAATGGACAGGGCACTTGAGGCAGAACAGAGGCAGGAAGAGGAGGACTTCCTTAGCTCTCAAGGCCCCCTTTATCCAGACAGTGTTCCTGCGTGCCCGCCGATCACACAGGAAGAGGACGAGGAGGAAGAGGAGGAGGAGGAAGATTGTGTCAGTATGGAGGTGGAGCCTGGCACTCAGCATCAGCAGCAGTCTTTAAGGGATCAGTCCCAAGAAACACATGGACTTGTACGTGGCTGGGAGGAGGTGGCTGCGGACCATGTCGTCCTTAGTGACCCAGAGGACTCCGGACCGAATGCCTCAGCAAACCTACGCTGCATGGCCTCCCTGATCCTGCAAAGCCTGCGTAAGGATCCTCGTATTCGTGGTATCAAGGAGAAGGACCAATACTGGCTGGCAACCCTCCTTGATCCACGTTACAAGGGTAAGGTTGCGGACCTTATCTTGCCATCGCAGAGGGAGCAGAGGATGAAACATCTTCGGGAGGCCTTGCAGAAAGGTCTGTGCAACGCGTTCCCAGAGACTGGGAGGTTACAAACTCCTGTTTCTGGACAACGTGTTGCTGAGGCTTCGGTCAGTCAAAGAAGGAGCGGTGGAGAAGGTGGCCGTCTGACCGATGCGTTCAGACAATTTTTTGGTCCGCAGCCCCAAGGTATGATCGGTTCCAGCAACCATCGCCAGCGTCTGTTTTACATGGTGCAGGAATACCTAGGGGCAAGATCAGACTTGGACACCTTTCCCACCGAAAATCCTCTGGGTTACTGGGTCTTGAGGATGGATCACTGGCCAGAGCTTGCACAGTATGCAATTGAGCTACTGGCCTGTCCTGCATCCAGCGTTCTTTCGGAACGCACATTCAGTGCTGCTGGAGGCGTGGTAACCGATCACAGGGTGCGTCTGTCCACTGACTCGGTCGATCGACTGACCTTCATAAAAATGAATGAGTCTTGGATCACCACCAGCTACCAAGCACCTGATGCTGATGTAACTGAATAATTTTTTTTGAAATCTCAGATCCCTTCAAAGACTGCCTATGCTGATGCTGAGTGACTATTCCTGAGTAATTATCCTCTTCCTCCTCAATCATCACGCTGATAGCTTGTAAGAACATTTTTGGTTCTGGGCGCCACCACCAGTGCCTAAGGCACAATTTTTCAGCCCCTGTTTAACAGGGGCGTGTAATTACGATTTTTGATGCAATACTTTGCAGCAGGGCTCGTTCCTGCATTCCAACTAGAGTGTCTGTGAGGGGTTGCAGTGTTGTGGCACCAGCACCAGTGCCTAAGGCCTAATTTTTCAGCTCCTGTTCAACAGGGGCATGTAATTACAATTCTTGATCTAATATTTCACAGCAGAGCCCTGTGAGGGCTTACAGTGTTGTGGCCACAGCAACACCTAAGGCCCAAATTTCTGCTGAGTATATAGGGCAGGACCCTACTTTCAAACAACTAACTTACAAACAACTCCTACTTACAAACGGAAGGAGACAACAGGAAGTGAGAATAAATCTACCCCTAGGAAGGGAAATTCTCTCCTGTAAGAGTTAATATGGGAAAAACATTTCTCCTTTCCACTGATGCTTTCCAATCCATTGGGACAAAAAGTGAGGTGAAATCTTCTGAAGAGGAGGAAAGACAGCAAAACAAATGTCACAGGGGTGATAACCCTTCCCTATGTTTTCCAAAAAGCTTAAAAAAGATTTTTTGACTGGAGCTAAACACGTTAAAAATGTACCCGTTCAAAATTACAAAGAGATTCTACTTAACAACAAACCTACAGCCTGTATACTGCTGTTCAGAGTATATAGGGCCTGGTGGCCCCACACCTTTCCCTATTTTAATTTGGGTGCGGGGTTCCCCTTAATATCCATACAAGACCCAAAGGGCCTGGTAATGGACTGGGGGGTACCCATGCCGTTTGTCTCACTGATTTTCATCCATATTGCCAGGACCCGACATTACATTAAACCCGCAAGCAGTTTTAAATGAGATTTTTTCCTTTAAAAATGACATTTGGTGCAGGGACTGTTCTAAACATGGGAAACACGCGTCACTTTACAGGCATACTATAGACACCCCTCAGGTACGATATTTAAAGGAATATTTCACTTTTTTTTTTTTTACTTTAAGCATCATTAAAATCACTGCTCCCGAAAAAACGGCCGTTTTTAAAAGTTTTTTTTGCATTGATACATGTCCCCTGGGGTAGGACCCGGGTCCCCAAACCCTTTTTAGGACAATACCATGCAAATTAGCCTTTAAAATGAGCACTTTTGATTTCGAACGTTCGAGTCCCATAGACGTCAATGGGGTTCTAACGTTTGTGCGAAATTTCGGTCCGTTCGCAGGTTCTGGTGCGAACCGAACCGGGGGGGTGTTCGGCTCATCCCTAGTCAGGGCCCCTGATCTAGCTGACATTCTAATTGAATCTGCAGAGGCATCAGAAATATATGCTACAGCTGCTGTAAGGGTTGAGAAGGTGAGTTGGATGAATCAGCTATAATATGTGCTTTTAGCTGATTCAGCCAGAACTCCATATTTCTGGAGACACAGGTCGTAGCCATAGCCGGTTTAAGATTCCCTATAATGGACTGCCAGGCTTTTTTAAGTTGTTGATCTGCCCTCTTATCCATAGGATCCTTCAGAATACCCATGTCCTCAAATGCCAAATCTGTTGATCTGGACGGTTGGGAAAAAGCTGCATCCAACTTCGGAACTTTATTCCAAAGTGACTCAGGATTATCATTAAATGGGAAACACCTCTTGTGAGCTCTTGGGAAAAAGGGTTTTCTCTCTGGGTCAGACCATTCTTTCCTAATGGTCTCCGAGATTACCGAATGTACAGGAAAAGTGCGACCTGTTGCTTCACTAAGCCCTTCATACATTCGATCATGCAACGATAATTCTCTTTTTTCTTCCTCCATTCCCAATGTTGCATATATTGCTTTCAACAGACTGTCTACTTGCTCCAAGGACAGCTTGTATCTTGAAGGTGCATCTGCCTCTTCCTCCTCTTCTCCAGAGTACGAGGGGGAATGCTCCCTTTGGATAGGCGGGCCAGCCTCAGCCTCTACCGTTGGGGTTAAGTGTGAGTCCTGAGAGGGGTCTGAGGTAGTTGCCTGACTTAATGCTGGTGCTACAAGAAAAGAGCGAAAAGCCTGTATAGTAGCATCTAGCTCTTTCTTAACTGATGCGATTATGTCGCTGCACGCAGAAGAAGCCTCTTCCTTGACTAAGGAGTCAATGCAAATTTGGCATAAAGTCTTCTTCCAACCCTCTAGTAACTTTGTTTTACAAGAGGGACATCTCTTTTTAATAGCTGGTTCAGAGCTCTTAGCCTGCCAGAAAATAATGACAAAAGAGAAAAACACCATCATCTAATTAAGTCAAAGCTTCTCCCTAACGGACTCACCACAGGTGCACAGGTAGAACAGCAGTTAACCCCCTGTGCCCAGACAGGCCCCAGCCACCAAAGGGAAAAAAAACATTTGTGAGAGAGGCACCATAGTAACCAGGATAGTTCCCCATACCCTCTTACCTGGGCCTTGCTGGTGCCTGTGTGCCTGTCCCACATGCGGCTGCCACAGAATCCATAGTGGTGCTGCTTCGATCGGTGGCTTGCAAACGCCGGTTCCGGAGTCCAAAAACGCCGTTGTGCCGGACCGGAATTGGAATATAGGCACCAGGACTGCTCCTCCCTTCTTCCCCTGTGCCATCTCCGCCGGAAATTGCGATGCACCCGTTCCTAGTGCCGCCCCCTTTGCCGGATACCTCACTTTCGGCCGGCCGAGTCTCTACTCTGCCTCTACCAAGATGGAGGCGGCCTGTAACGCCGTCATGCGGTTTCAAAAAAGGCCCGCGAACGGCTGCCGACGCCAAAGGAGCGGCTCCAGGAACAGTCCTGCTCTCTTCTGAGCATAGAAAGGGGAAAAAGGAGCCCACTTACCAGCCACCCTGTGGCGCGGTGTGGGAGGAACAAACTCTCTGGAGGAAAAAATAGGTATGGTGGGGTAGGCAGCCTGGCCTCTCAGGACAGCACTATAAGAGACCCTGGCCCCTACTAGGTGTTCCTTTGCCGGAGGAAACACAAAAACTGATGAGCTGCGGAGAGAAGCCTCCTTTTAAAATGTGGTGGAGTTTGTGTTTCCTGTTTCCTAGTGGGTGGAGCCACTCTCTCATGTGCTGTCCTGAAAGATGATAATGGAAAAAAATTTTCATCACATAGAGCAGCCTTTTTCAAAATGCCGAACAATTGTCCCAAAATTGTATACAAGCTGGAGGGTGGATGAAGCCTTTTAGTTACACAAAGTCTCAGGTTTTCATTGTACACCATTACAACCTTATTAGAATAGTTTTTATATTTTAGATTGGGGCGCCTCAAGACTGTCCATAATTTTGGAGGGTGCCTCAAGACTGTCCATAATTTTGGAGGGCGCCTCAAGACTGTCCATAATTTTGGAGGGTGCCTTAAGACTGTCCATAATTTTGGAGGGTGCCTCAAGACTGTCCATAATTTTGGAGGGCGCCTCAAGACTGTCCATAATTTTGGAGGGTGCCTTAAGACTGTCCATAATTTTGGAGGGTGCCTCAAGACTGTCCATAATGTTGGAGGGTGCCTTGACTGAAAAAAGGTTGAGAAACACTGACGTAGAGGACAAAAAGTCCCCTATGTGATGATTTTTTGGTGACAGGTTCTCTTTAATTAGACATCCAGGGTCTAAAAGACCCCCAATGTCTCCCCTGTGCTCCACTGAATGTAATGTAATACAGATCACACTGCATTATATTCTATCCTGGCTTTGATAGTCGGGGAAACTGTCACCAGGGACCCGGAAGTGATGTCATACATGTCACTTCTGGGTCAGGAAGAAGAAGGGGAGGAGAGCGGATGTGTGTCCTCTCTCCTCCCTCCCCTCTACCCATCATCACCCGCTATGCTGGTCCCGGGTCCACAGATGGGTAAGAGGAGCCCGGGATACATAGCGGGTGTGTGTCGGGGTGGGGGCACTTTACCGGGGGGTGTGAAAACATTTGCTCAGCCACCTGAATGCTTCCATCTGACAAGTAAACCTGCTCCTTGCTCGCCCACAGCAGGGCTAAATGTTACAACAAAAAAAACCTGTCTGGCCCTCAGAACTGCATGTCCCGGGTGTCAGGCAATAGGAATTGTACATCTCTGAGTTCATAAGGAGATCAGAGATCACCAAAGACATGGATGAAGTGTGGTACCGTGTTGGCCATTGATAGCAGGAGAAAAATAAAAATGGAGTCATTACCTTTCATTGGCTGAGTACATTTTGTGGTGTAATCTTTCACAAACACTTTAGAGGTCTGTTAAAAAAAAAAAAAAATATGAGTGGCATTCGCCCAGCTGTGATGAATATTGGATGTATTTTATTACATTTATCTGGCAGACAGAGATCTGTATGTGTGTGTATCACTGCCCGGCACACCACTCACATCACACACTTCATCCAATCTGCCCTAAATCATGTGTGCGGGGGAGGGGGAAGAAGTCATCACATTAGGATTCTAAAAAAAAAAAAAACAGGAATGGAAGGAGCGCACACCTAGTGCTGTGTTTTTTGTAACACCAGAATTCTAGATTGAAGGATCACTTGGGGGATCCTCTGAAGTGTGTGGGGATCACTTGTCTGCTCCACACTCCTTAGATTGTATGAAAGATTTGTATCTGCCTGTGTGTGTCCAGCCAGATAAATGATGGGGAGTCTCCCTCCAGTGGTGGTCAGCAGTATTGCAGGCTGTGAGAACTGTATCATAGCTGGTGATATCTCTCCCCTCATTCCTCCTCCACCAACCAAGGATCTCACTCCAGTTAGCAAATCACCATAGACATGATTTCCCTGACATCCAACATTGGTGTCAGGGAGATAAAACAAGACCCATTGTTGGTGTCAGTGATATAAAATAAGTCCCATTGTTGGTGTCAGTGATATAAAATAAGTCTCATTGTTGGTGTCAGTGAGATAAAATAAGTTCCATTGTTGGTGTCAGTGAGATAAAATAAGTCCCATTGTTGGTGTCAGTGATATAAAATAAGTCTCATTGTTGGTGTCAGTGAGATAAAATAAGACCCATTGTTGGTGTCAGTGAGATAAAATAAGTCCCATTGTTGGTGTCAGTGAGATAAAATAAGTCTCATTGTTGGTGTCAGTGATATAAAATAAGTCCCATTGTTGGTGTCAGTGAGATAAAATAAGACCCATTGTTGGTGTCAGTGAGATAAAATAAGTCCCATTGTTGGTGTCAGTGAGATAAAATAAGTCCCATTGTTGGTGTCAGTGAGATAAAATAAGTCCCATTGTTGGTGTCAGTGAGATAAAATAAGTCCCATTGTTGGTGTCAGTGAGATAAAATAAGTCCCATTGTTGGTGTCAGTGAGATAAAATAAGTCCTATTGTTGGTGTCAGTGAGATAAAATAAGTCCCATTGTTGGTGTCAGTGAGATAAAATAAGTCCCATTGTTGGTGTCAGTGAGATAAAATAAGTCCCATTGTTGGTGTCAGTGAGATAAAATAAGTCCTATTGTTGGTGTCAGTGAGATAAAATAAGTCCCATTGTTGGTGTCAATGAGAATAAAGTGTAACTCCAGCCCAGCATTGGTGGTCAGTGGTGGTACTTACCTGATCACACACTCCCGCTGCCTCTCTGCTGATGTTGGTGTTCTACTATCACTGACAGAAAGGAGATCACTGCTCCCAACAGTCGGCTATAATTGCAGTGCCTGGTGATGGGATCCAGAAACTATTTCAGCCGTCATCCCCTCACTGACACTCTGAGTCCTGGAACCTGTGAGATGAGGACATGATGTCACAGAGGACTAAATCCCGGGAATGTCCTTCATCATCAGGAAGCAATGGGAAGGCTGTAATCACACTACAAGACATTTCTTGGGCTGCAGTTCCTCCGAACTCCACAAGATGGTGATCTGACTTCTACTGAAACAGGAAGTCTCCAATGGAAGACAGACAGGAAGTGATGTCAGGGACAGACAGGAAGTGATGTCAGGGACAGACAGGAAGTGATGTCAGGTACAGACAGGAAGTGATGTCAGGAACAGACAGGAAGTTCCGGGTGAGAGGTGAGTTGGGAGGAAGTAGAGAGGAGACATTGCTGGAAGTGGTAGAAGACGGGGTAATAAGATCTTATTTTCTATTTACACCCAGTAACCCCCCCCGTCATGTCCGTCCTCTTCCTCCATAGTCACTGTGATGTCTTTTATCTCCAGCAGATGACGATACTCACATATGTAGCACGAACCCCCGAAGGAGCTGCTGATTTATTTGGGCCTGTACTCTGCTTTATACCCCCTTGAATGTCTCAGTCCCCCTGACACAGCTGTGGTGTAATAGTGTGCAGTCAGAATGAAATCACAAAGACAAGTCCACAATACTCAGTATAATATACCTGTCTGTAGTTACCTTACCCTCCTCTTGGCTGGTGATGAAGAGTAAAACACTCACACAGTTGTACTTGTATAATAATCGTATTTACTGTATTGTATTAGAAGGGTTAAACTACAATTGTTGTGCTGTCAGACCAACATAGTCTGACAGACAACTAAACTTTCCAAAGGTACAATACAGGTGTATAATGTCTGAAGTAATATATGAGAGATATCACAAAGTAAATAGGATACCCTCCAGAGTGAGTATATCTCATTCTAAGCACTGTCCTATTTCTTGCGTGCTTAAGGCTGTACTAAAGCCAGATGTCGACTTTGATTAAGTACAATACAACACTAGGGAGCTCCCTCCTGTAATATCACACAGCCCTGATATAATAAAATAACCCAAGCCTTATATGTTACTGAACGGTCCTTCTTTATCTTCTTTTCTTCGCTAGCAAGACAAGTTTTGTAATCCAAAGGGTTAATGAACTCCTGGTCAAAGGAACCTGA
Organism: Aquarana catesbeiana; assembly: GCA_037953035.1. Classification (NCBI taxonomy): domain Eukaryota; kingdom Metazoa; phylum Chordata; class Amphibia; order Anura; family Ranidae; genus Aquarana; species Aquarana catesbeiana. The sequence continues at coordinate 818,086 of JBBHAA010001782.1, forward strand.
GATCTAAGACAAAGTTCTAATGCAGCAGCACAACTAACTTTGATGCAGTGACTCAGTATTGAATCCTCTTGACTCTACTTTTGGGACTATGGGTCCCAGCAACTCTGTCTTGTATAAACTGAGGTATGAAAGTGCGTCAAGAAACTTGTGGGCAACAGCCCTCTCACCCAACCAGGACAGTGTTGTCAGAAGACTCCGTTCTGCTGGGCAGGGTCCTTCCTCCGCAGTATCTCAGTTCATTCGCTGTGGCCACGCCGCCACGCTGTACTACTTCACAGACGACCGGGAGTCCTCAGTTACTTCCTTCAAGGGCCTCTGGATCGATCACACTGCTGCTCCAGCACACTGTGATGTAAGGCCGGATCAAAGACTACTCACAGACGACCGGGAGTCCTCCGTTACCTCCTTCAAGGGCCTCTGGATCGATCACACTGCTGCTCCAGCACACTGTGATGTAAGGCCGGATCAAAGACTACTCACAGACGACCGGGAGTCCTCCGTTACCTCCTTCAAGGGTCTCTGGATGATCACTCTGCTGCTCCAGCATGCTGTGATTTAAGGCAGGATTGCTGGCTGCTGTTCTGCTCCGCACAGGGTAGGGCGCACTGGGCTGGGGACCTCACACAGATCCTCCCAGGCTGGCCATGCGTCTCCAAGAGAACTAAGATGGCCACTCCCAGCCTTTTTATAGTCTTCCCACAATGCAGTTCTGCTCCCCAAGGATCATGGGAGTCACTGTGCATTGTGGGTGGGTTAAGTTAATGTCCAGATGTAAACAGACAAAAGACTTCCAGGTCAACTTATAAACAATAACAAAAGAAAGTTTAAAGATGCAGTCCTTTTGTACTTTGGCCGCTATATGGCGCCAGAGGATAAGATATAACATTAACATTAAAGTGGGGTTCCACCCAAAAAAACAAAAATACCTGAAAAATTCTAAAAAAAAAAAAACAAAAAAAACATTTGGATATATATTTTTTTTTACTTACCTCTAAATGCCTGTTGCTAGGTGGTCCCTCGTAGTCTGCCTCTTCCTTTGCCTGGGCTGGTGACATCACTTCCCCCTCGGCAAAGGAAGGGCTCGGCTCTGCTCCCTCCTGTCAATCATCTGGGACCCATTACAGGTCCCAGGTGATTGAGTGGCCAATCACGGCATGCGCAGTGTGTGCCAGGCTGTGAAGCCACAGCCCGGCGCCCACAGTTGAAATGCTGGCGCTGACGAGCGGAGGGGGAGACGAGCGGGGCTTCCATCCCCCGCATCACTGGACCCAGGGACAGGTAAGTGTCCAATTAAAAGTCAGCAGCTGCAGTATTTGTAGCTGCTGACTTTTAATTTTTTTTTTTAATGGAGCCCCTGGGTGGAACTCCTCTTTAAGTTACATTGAAAATGTGTCCCCGCTACACATATATAGTGTGGAAATGTAGAATAACCCCGTATATTACAATGAGGGAATTTATGGTCTGTACCACGAGGGGAGTTATTGATGTCAGTAAATGTCGGTTCCAGACATTGTATGTGGGGGGATTAAATTTATTTATTTCAGGTACTTATATAGCGCAGTTAATTTATGCAGTGCTTTACATATACATTGTACATTCACATCAGTCCCTACCCTCAAGGAGCTTACAATCTAAAGTCCCTAACTCACATTCATACATACTAGGGACAATTTAGACAGGATCCTTTTAACCTACCAGCATGTCTTTGTAGTGTGGGAGGAAACCGGAGTACCCGGAGGAAACCCACGCAGGTACAGGGAGAACATGCAAACTCCAGGCAGGTAGTGTCATGGTTGGGATTCGAACCAGCGACCCTTCTTACTGCTAGGCGAAAGTGCTACCCACTACACCATTGTTAATGATAATTAAAGGTTGGGATTAGGGTATGCACAGGATGCATACTAGACCATTATGCTTTTACTTTGCAGGGGGAAAAAGAGGAAGTAAAACCCACCAGGGTTTACTTCCTCTTTAAGCTATTCTGGGCTATAAATAGTTAAGGACTCTCGGCGGAGGTAGGAGTGTTTTTTAGGACCTCTTCACCTGCCAATAGCTCTTCTGGACACAGATTGGCATTTTCCAATCCAAACACATCGGATGTCACCAGGTTAGGAGAGGCGCCCTCTCTGGTTACATCTAAGTGGTATCCGGCCCACCATCCACCGGAGTATCTGCAGTCAGGACCCTGGTGGTGGATTGGCTCTTCTGCTCCTAATGCTGGCATTCACCATTTACTGCTATACAGGCATCTATTGGTTCACAGGGACCACAAATTCTGTGGGACTACAGAGCCCAGCACACCTATCATCTACAGCCGGGGTTGTAAGTGCTGCCAGGTTACCCCAGGAGTTGTCTGACACTTTGCTATCAGAAAGTTTTATTGGAACAATCATGTTGTGGATTCAGATATTTTGTCCATAGTGCAAGCACTGCCCAAATATTTATTATTTGTAGATTAACCCCTTCAGGGTCAGAACATTTCACCATTTATGGGGCCGGAACATTCTCTTCATTTTGGAGATAAATTCTAGTAATATGATCCTCTAAACAAACAGCACTGACAATAAACAGAGAAGACAATGACCATCCTGACCATACATGGTCTACAAAGGACAATTATTACACTACACAGGCAGCCAATGGGCAATCATTACAATATGCAGCCAACACAATGATGGAGTGCCAGGGTCAGGAGTATGGAGCACAGAGCCCCTTACATTGCTGGTCAGGAGGAAGAAAACATTCCCCAGCCTACCATGAAGAATATGTTCCATCATTGGTGTCAGGAGGAGGAAAATACTGAGGGCTCTGAGGGAAGTAGAGGAACTGAGGGGCTCTGAGGGTTTAGTAAAGCTGAAAGACTTCAGGAGCCTCTGAAGGGGTAATGTAGCTGAAGGACTCTGAGACCCTTGAGCGGGTAGTCAGGCTGCAGGGCTCTGAGGGAATAGGGGATAGAGGGCTCAGGGGGACTCTGAAGGGAAAGAGGGGGTCTCTGGGTCTGTGATGGCCCTCCCACCCCAACTGCACCTTTTATTCAGACCTTACAGAACTGGCAACCTTAACTATCTCATTTGTCTCTGTGGTCACGTGATTTGTTCTGGAATATCAAGTAAGATGAAGAACGGAGTTCCTTCACTAATTGGGGAATTATGTTTCAGCTGCAAACCAGTTCAGAAAGGAAACAATCCCAACAGAGAAAAGGGAATATCTGATCCAGTAAGTCAAGAGGGTCCCTGGTCCTCCAAGATGTAACAAACACTAAACAGTCCAAACTAAATGTGTTCCCATGAAGGCAGTAGTTCTTAAATATAAAGCAACCCTCTTATTACCCCCCTCACATCCATATCCTATTATTGTGTGACCAACACCATCCAAATAATTCTTACTTTCATTTCCCAAAGTTATCTGTCTACAAGGAGACCTGTATAGATCAAATGACGGCACCAATGAGGATGGAGGAGGACCGGAGTCACATGACTGAGAAGATACTAAACCTCACCCTGGAGATCATCTACCTGCTGACCAGAGAGGTGAGGAGGATTCTGGGAGGTCACATGACATCACTCTTATCTCTATTAATAAAACACAGACCGGAGAGATGAGGAGGATTCTGGGAGGTCACATGACATCACTCTTATCTCTATTAATAAAACACAGACCTGACCGGAGAGGTGAGGAGGATTCTGGGAGGTCACATGACATCACTCTTATCTCTATTAATAAAACACAGACCTGACCAGAGAGGTGAGGAGGATTCTGGGAGGTCACATGACATCACTCTTATCTCTATTAATAAAACACAGACCTGACCGGAGAGGTGAGGAGGATTTTGGGATTCTAACATGATATTCCTATTGGTTCCTCAATACAGAGATTTCCTCTTGTGAAGTCAGGTGATCATATGACCATCACAGTGCCTCCATGTGACTCCCTGAAACCTGAGAGACACAACATGGAGAAGATTCTAGAAGTCACCAAGAAGATGATGGAGCTGCTGACAGGAGAGGTGAGCGGTGCTGGGAATTCTGGGACCTTATGCAGTAACAGACAAGGGATGTGTCTGGATGGTGACTGTATCATTGTGTGTGTCAGGTTCCTATAAGGTGTCAGGATGTCACTGTCTATTTCTCCATGGAGGAGTGGGAGTATTTAGAAGGACACAAGGATCTCTACAAGGACGTCATGATGGACAATCAGCCGCCCCTCACATCACCGTGTAAGAGGAGACTTTATTGTAAAGGAGAGAGCAGTACGGAGGGTCCACCTAGATCCCCCATCATCTGATAAACACATAGAAACAATGTATTCAGTCAGTGTGTGTGTTTCCTACAGATGGATCCAGTAATGGGAACCCACCAGAGAGATGTCCCCGTCCTCTGTATTCCCGGGATTCCACACAGGAAGGTCACACCATCCCTCAATGTTACAAGGTTGGTGGGATGGAGCATCTACTAGAGATGATGTGTGGATTTTTTATGGGATATTACAATAATAAATCTTATAGTTTATGGATGATTATCACTATAATTTTCTTGATTTAGAGTGGAGATCCAATCGATATAGAATTTGAGGTTAAATCAGAAGAAGAAGAGAGGTATGTGAGGGATGATCAGCAGTCTATGGAGGAGGATGGAATAACGGGGACATTTATAGAGGAGGACACTCCTACAGAGATCAGCACAGGTGGGTCATTAACACTAAATACATTCCTCCACCCATACTGCTCACTGATTGGTCCAGAGTAGGGCGGGGACTGGGTGATATCAGCCTGTAATCCCCTGGTCACTTTCCTGAGCTGTGTTCCCCGTCCTGTATTCCTGTATTTCTCTCGGATAATCTTCCTTATCTGTGCTGCAGACACAATTTATGTATCTAGACTGGATTTATGGAGGTAAGCTGGCAGCAAAATGTTGATTTTTGCCATAAATGTTGCTCTACCTAGGCATCTTGGACATGTGCTGTGGGTCTTCTGCATCATGCTCAGTTATAGTATGATCTCTGGCAGAGCAATTCTACCAGGATTACTTTCTCTGTTATTTGCTGTCTGTGCCGGGTGGAGGGATATGTCTGTATAGTCTCAGACCCAAGTCACTGAGTGCAGTCTCAGGAGATGGGAGGCAGCGGTGTGGGACCTCTGCAACTTGTCTCATGTAAACATTTAATCTTCCACTGATTACTGAATACCAATATTATGAGTCCTGACCCTTATACTATATAATATATATTGTACATTATATACTCCTGACCCCTGCACTATATACTCTATATTGTACATTATATACTTCTGACCCCTGCACTATATACTCTATGTTGTACATTACATCATTCTGATACTATATAGTCCTATCTGTTGTATCTTATACAATATGTTGTACAATACATAGTCCTGACTTCTGCTCTCTCCCCTCCACCCACTGCTATATATACACATAATATGTATTCTCTTTTGTTACACCCATTTTCTACCAGCTGAACATTTTATATCTGATGACTTGATTGGAGCACAGACTTTTATATGTTGATAATAATGTGATAACATCCTCCAACTTTTGAACCTTAAACAGAAAGTGATAATGAGGGAGGAGTCAATAACCCAATGATGGTGGTCTTCAGGATCAGTCCAGTCTTCATCTTGGTTGTTCTCCCCCCATCCTCACTCTCTGACCTCTGGTGGGGCTCAGCCCCGCTGTTATTCATGACTAAATCATGGACTAAATAAGGAAGTGCAGGACTTCTTGTGTTGGGAAGATGGCAATGAGTGATAGAGGGGGTGGGGACACTCGTCCTATAATCCCCTCATCACTGTCACTCCTATAAAAGACACTTCTCATTGTTTCCTCACTCTCTGACTAAGGTCCATGAAAAAAGAAATGAACTGGTAGGAGACCAGAGGACCCATTTACTAGTTACCTTGAGGGGGGAATTGTAAGATCCTCAGAGACAAAGCTGCCTGATGTGGGCGGAGTCCTGGTTTAGGGGAACCAATCTGCTCATGTCTAGTAATAATCTTTTTATCTCTATTTTAGTAGATGGACGGGAGATGAGGAAAACCTCAGAGGATTGTCTCACTTTGTCTCCAGACTGTAAAGTAGAAGATGAGGACATCACACAGTATAGTCCAGGAGAAAACCCGACTACCTCAAATGTCCATCCGGCACCACACAGTGTAGATGGACCATCGTATTCCTCTTATCCTGAGGAACCTCAGACTGTGAGGGACGGTGCCGTCCTTCCAACAGAGAAGAGCTTTTCCTGTACTGAGTGCGGGAAGTGTTTCCATTTTAAATATGATCTTAATGTGCATAAAAGGACTCACACAGGGGAGAAGCCGTATTCTTGTCCTGAGTGTGGGAAATGTTTTTCACAGATGTCCAATCTTTATAAACATCAGAGATCTTACATGGGGGAGAAGCCGTATTCCTGTCCTGAGTGCGGGAAATGTTTTTCACAAAAGTCACATCTTTATGGACATCAAAGGTCTCACTCGGGTGAGAAGCCATATCCCTGCCCTGAGTGCGGGAAATGTTTCCATTCTAAGTCCAAACTGAATGTGCATAAGAGGTCTCACACTGGGGAGAAGCCATATTCCTGTCCTGAGTGCAGGAAATGTTTTTCAGTAAAGTCCAATCTTTACACACATCAGAAATCTCACACAGGGAAGAAGCTGTATTCCTGTCCTGAGTGTGGAAAATGCTTTGTAATAAAGTCACAACTTTTCACACATCAGAATTCTCACAAGAGGAATAGTCCAGGAGAAAACCCGGCTACCTCAAATGTCCATCCGGCACCACACAGTGTAGATGGACCATCGTATTCCTCTTACCCTGAGGAATCGCAGACTGTGAGGGACGGTGCCGTCCTTCCAACAGAGAAGAGCTTTTCCTGTACTGAGTGCGGGAAGTGTTTCCATTATAAATCCAATCTTAATAGGCATATAAGATCTCACACTGGGGAGAAGCCGTATTCCTGTCCTGAGTGTGGGAAATGTTTTTCAGATAAGTCCAATCTTTACACACATCAGAGATCTCACACGGGGGAGAAGCCGTATTCCTGTCCACAGTGCGGGAAATGTTTTTCAGTGAAGTCCCATCTTTACACACATCAGAGATCTCACACAGGAGAGAAGCCGTATTCCTGCCCTGAGTGTGGAAAATGCTTTTCACGGAATTCCAATCTTTACAGACATCAGAGATCTCACACGGGGGAGAAGCCATATTCCTGTCCTGAGTGTGGAAAATGTTTTTCAGTGAAGTCCAGTCTTTACACACATCAGAGATCTCACACAGGGGAGAAGCCGTGTTCCTGTCCTGAGTGAGGGAATTGCTCCTCGCTGAAGTCCTGTCTTCCTGTACATCAGGGATCCCACACAACCCTCGAGGTGTATTTGTGCCTTGAGTATGGGAAATGTCTTCTATATGAATGTTACTGGACATCACAGCTCTCATGTGGGGAAGAAGCACACCCTGATATACACCTCAGATATACTCCATGGCTGATCTTCATCATGGAAGAAACAGTTCATAAGGAGATCAGAAATCACCAAAGATATGGATGAAGTGTTGTACTGTGTTGGCCATTGATAGCAGGAGAAAAATAAAAATGTAGTCATTACCTTTCATTGGCTGAGTACATTTTGTGGTGTAATCTTTCAAAGACATTTAGAGGTCTAGTAAAAAAAAAGTTGAATGAATGTGAGCAGCATTCACCCGGCTGTGATGAATATTGGATGTATTTTATTTCATACACTGATTTCCTTGGCTCCATCTAGTGGCCATAATGTGGTATTGTGCTATTTTTATTGCGGTATTTCAGGAAAAATACCCCATTATGGTCACTAGATGGAGCTGATGGTCATAGGAAATCACTGAGGTAAATTCTGGCTATTAGAGCCCTTAATTTCCATTTGTCAGGCATGGTTTGATTGTAATATCTGAGATTGGACTCATGCACTTGTGAGTTAAGTAGACACTGAAGGATAAAAGTGCAATGGACGGCATTGGGAACCAGCCTCTGATGGAGACGACAGAGATGGGTGAAAGCGGTCAGGCCAGCGCGGCCCATCCCTGGACTACATGCCTTTGACCCATATATGGTTCTACACACTTTACAAGACTGCTGTTTTCAAAGACAAGGGAGGAACTCTTTACAGAGATCGGGGTCGCGCCATGTCCTAGCCACATGGCCCGATCGCCGCGCTGCGTGCCCCCATATAACGTCCATCCAGAATAAGAGCCGCACTGTCCCACTGTCATTTGATGGTGGGCCCGCGGCAAGTGGTTAAACAAACACTATTAAACCAGCCATTAATTTAAAATGGGAAATACTGCATTTGGCCTTTATATTTTATCATTATATATTTATTTTTATATTTTAATTTGCATCCATATACAAACACACCAATAAAGTGCAACATGCAAATAAATACAGTATACAATTTCCATCCTTTCACCCAACTACTAAAACACATCCCCACCCCCCTCCCTTTCTTCTTCCCCTCTATTCCCATCCTTCTCTGGAACTAAATGTTCTTGTTTTGCCCGGTACTCCTAGTTTAGACCATTTGTCTTCCACTTATAACCTCCGCATATCTCCTGGTTTTCTTAATCACCTTCCAGTCTTTCCATCTGTTTATCACTCCCTCTATTTCTTCCTCTCCACTATATCTCAGATCTTCCATATTATATGTGACTTCTACTTTTCCAATCCAATCTTTTATTGTAGGACTTTCTATTTCTTGCCAATATCTTGGAATCTGACTTTTAGCCGCATTTAATAAATGTGGTATGAAAGATTCTTTATATTGTTTTATTGAGCCCACTGTCCCATGAAATAAGCACATCCATGGCTCTTCTGAGATTTCCTTTGTAGTCATTTCTTTTATTAGCTGTATTATCTCCCTCCAATCATTTTTCATTTTTGGGCCGTCCACCATAAATGGGCCATTGTTCCCACTATTTTACAACCCCTCCAACAGAATGGTGATTTCTCTGATACCTGCTTACTTTATCCGGGGTTCTATACCACCTTGATAGACATTTGTACTTCATCTCCGCTGTGTTGGAATCCACTGCAGAGGTGTGTGCTAATCTCATCATCTTTTCTAATGTAACTTTATTACTTCTAACTCCTAATTCTTTCTCCCATTGTTTCATGTATGGCGGGGCCTCCAACCCGTCCGCTGCCAGCAAGATTTTATAGATATGTCAGATCCCATTTTATGTGCTTGACACCAAACTCAAGCGCTCCAGAGGTCTGAGATCTTCCCCTGATCTTATTGGTTGAGGTAGAGTACTGACAAAATGTTTCAGCTGGAGGTACCGCCATTCATTAATCCTCATCATTTCTGTCTTGTGTTTTCATTCTTGAAATGTGTATATTTTCCCCTTTGTCATTATATCCTTTAATTGTACATTATCGTGTTTAATCCTCTCCCCAAATCATTTCCCTTTACCAGGTAAAAAAGAATTATTTTCTTTCAGTGAGATTAGTGGTGAATTCTATTTCCATTGACTTTGTGTATTAGATCCCATATTCTGTGTACATTACGTGTCATAATATGTGTATCTTCCCCCAGTGCTCTATATTGTGGTGGGATCCAAATAATGCTACTCAGCCCCCCGTGTGTCCCTCATTGTCTTCTCAATTTGTACCCATCTTTTCTCATTTACTGCCTTAGACCATTCCATTACCCGTGAGATTAACACCGCCTTGTAATATTTTTGGTACTTTTATCCCTCCTTGCACTTTATCTCTCTTTAATAAAGAGAATGCAATTCTTGGTTTGCTGTTCTGCCAGAAAAACTTAGATATCATATTTTTTAATGTTATAAAATATGTCTGGGGTAGTGGGATAGGTAGCATTTGAAATTTGTAGATGATTTTCGGTACTATTACCATTTTTATGGTGTTTATTCTACCTGTCCATGAGAGAGACCTACTTGCCATTCTTTTTATTTCTGTTTTTATTTTGTTTAATAGTGGGAGATAGTTTGCCTGGTATAGTTTCCCTGGGGATGATGTCAGTTTTATTCCTAAATATTTTATTTCTGTCTTCCAACTAAATTGGAACTCCTGCTGTAACAGCCTTTCTTCTTGGTTATTTACGTTTATATTTGGGATTTCCGATTTAGAGGGATTTATTTTTAAATTTGATAATTCCCCATAATGTTTTATTGTCTTCATTAGGCAGGGCATTGTGATCCAAGGATTAGAAATGTAAAACATCATCAGTATAAGCTGCTATTTTATGTTCCTCTTCTCCAATCTGTATCCCTATTATGTCTGGATTATTGCTTATGGTAGCTAACAGAGGTTCTAGAGATAGTACAAACAATAATGGTGACCGAAGGCACCCCTGTCTTGTTCCATTATACATTTCAAACAGGGGGCATAGGGTGCCATTGACCTTCACTCTTGCGGTAGGGTGTTTCTATAAGACCTGGATCCATTGGCCCATCCTTGGGCCTACTCCCATAGCTTCCAGAGTACTCATTATAAACCCCCAGTCTACCCTGTCAAACGCTTTTTCAGCGTCAATCGACGGAAGTAGACCAGGGGCCCTTCCCTCTCTTATTTTTTGAAGCAAGAGTAGTGTTCTTACCCCATTATGTCTCCCTTCTCTCCCAGGTATAAACCCCACCTGGTCCGTGTGTACCCACTCCGCCATTAGATCTTTCATCCTAGGCCAAAACCTTTGCAAATAACTTTGTATCCGTACTCAGTAACGATATTGGTCTATAGCTTGAACATACGGTGCCGTCCCTTCCCTCTTTTGGAAGAATGGTCATTAAGGCTGATAGAGCTTCTCTACCCATCTCATAGTTTATTCCTAGTCCCTTCATATATGAACATAGTCTGTAATAATAGGCAGTAAACCCATCTGGGCCTGGGCTTTTCCCTTTTTCCGATTCTTTTAAAGCCCTATTAATTTCTTCTTCTGTTATGGGTGCTTCCAATATTTTTCATTTATTTTCATCTATTTGAGGTAATCTGGCATTTTTTAGGAACTCTTTTATCTTTTCTGATCTTACTATTCCTTGTTGCCCTTTTTGTTTTATTGAGTATAAGGATCCATAATAATACTGAAACATTTCGCGATTTCTGTTGTTGAATATACCATCTGCATTTCTTACTCTGTATTTTTTCGATATAGTTTAATGGGTTTTTTTTTCCCCCAACAGTCTTGCGATATGTTTCCCTGTTTTTGTTTCCCCATACATATCTCTCCTTTGCAACTCTATTGAAATCCCATCTAATCTCTTGCTCGAGCACTTCTTTTAATCCATCTCTCTTGATCACCAATGCCTGATACCCTTCCCCAACTCCCTTTTTTTATGGCTTTGTTCAATTTCATGGATTTCCTTTATTAATATTTCCATCTTTTTTTTTCCTTTCCTTTTTTTTCCTCGATCCTATCTCCATCAAAATACCTCTAATATAGGCCTTATGGGCCTCCCATAATGTAGCTTCTGTTACCTCCGTAGCATTATTTATTTTGAAATACTGTTCTATTTCTTCCTTTTATTTTCTCTTCTACCTCTACATCCTGTATTAGATCTTCATTTAATCTCCATGCATATGCTCATCTTTGGGCCCCAGGTATCACCATTTCTATGATCACAGGGGAGTGGTCTGACAATGTTGTTATTTCGATGCTCGTTTTAATCACCCATTCTATCATCCTGTGTTCAACCATTATATAATCAATCCTTGAGTACGTTGTGTGCACAGGGGAGTAGAATGTATAGTCCTGTGTCTTAGGGTGCTGTACTCTCCAAATGTCCATCAATTGACACTGAAACAATTTCTTTTTTATTGCTTTCCATGGTACCTTCCTTGTCCCCTGTGCCCGCGACGTACTGTCCAGACTTGGATCCATACAAAAGTTCAAATCCCCCATAATCTATCTCAAAAAATATGTTTGGTTCTTATTAGGGCAGTAGATATTTGCCAAGGTCCACTCCATATCCTATAATTTACCTCTGAAGAAGAGGTATCGTCCTTCCGAGTCTGTCATCCTTTCCTCCAATATGTACCGTGTCCCCTTGGCAAATCTGATAGCTACTCCCTTAGCTCTTCTTGTAGGAGAGTCACCGTAGTACCAAGTTCGAAAGTCTCTTGAGAACAACCTTATAAGGTGCGCATGCGCGGGACTCCCGAGGAGACGCTCTAATCGAGAGCTCCGCACCGCTCCGGCCCTTCTCCTCCCCCAGAGCTCTCAGATCGAGCGGAACCGGCACCGAATCCTCCCCTGGGCTCACTGAACCTCCCCAGCACACTGCCATATGCCGAGTGGCACAAAAAAGAACGAGGTGAGCCGCCAACTGATGTTTAACCAGGCGGCCCCTGACCCATCCAAGATGGCGACCGCAGCTTCTCAGAGGGACGGCATGGAAGTCACAGATCACACTTCCCCCACCCAGCAGCGCGCTGACATGCTGGCAACATCTGTAAGTCACAGCACTGCTCAAGGGATCCCCCCTGCTGGCACAGACTCTCTCCTCAACAGGACCCTGGGTGATATTATACACCCACCCAGGCTTCATCCTCCTTTAGGCCTAGCAGGGCCCTTCCATCCCCCAGCCTCACAGCAGCCCCAGACCCAGGACATGCAGCTCTTGCTACAGAGCTTTTCAGATATGCTAGCAGCAGGTCTAGCTCAGAATGCCACTCAGATTACAGCCGTTATTAAGGCTGATCTGCAAAATTTAGGCTCCCGCATAGATGCAATTGAGCAGGTGGTGGATAACACTGCTGCACGCACTAACCAGAATACAGCCTGTATTCAGTCTCTACAAGACCAGCTAGACACTGCCTTATCCAAAATTGACGATTTGGAAAACAGAAATAGACGTTACAACTTCCGTATACGCGGGATACCCGAAACAGTAACGGATATACCGAATACAGTCCAATTATTTATCAAAGATCTTATTCCAGACATCCAAGACCACAGACTTGAACTGGACAGAGCACACAGAGCCCTCCAGCTTCCCCGCCAAGATGGCCTCCCGAGGGACATCGTGGTCAAGCCCCATTTTTACGGCGTGAAGGAGGAAGTTATGAGAAGATCCCGCAACATTGAAAATCTGTCATTTCAAGGGCATAAGATTCAAATCTTTGCTGACATCTCACCTGCCACGGTTCAAAAACGAAGAGCACTCAAGCCATTGTTGGTAATACTCGCCCAAAACTCCATCAAATATCGCTGGTCGTTCCCTTTTCGCCTTCAATTCCATTTCAAAGATATTCCCTACCACTTCTCCAACTTCCAGGACGGGGAGCACTTGCTCCTGCAACTAGGCCTGATTTCACAAACTCTGGCTCCCCTGCAGGATACACCTACCCCGGGTTCCTCCAAGAGACCCCCCCCGGGTAGCCCCCTTACTCCTCTGTGGAACAAGCAGCTACCAAAGCGGCCACGGGACTCTCGCTCCACAAGATGAACGTTCCTCCTCTGGCCTGGAATGGAATTTCTTCTCCCAATCTACCTGTTGGACTGAAGACCCAGTGCTTTCCTCAGAGTAGGGTTATCCCTACGTTGAACTAACTGTTACATGCTTTTAAAGCCAACCTAGGCCCACAGCTGGGCCCCCCTAGCCCTTTTTATGGCTAATGATGGTCCCTGTCTGGGCTATATTTTTTCCTCCCGACGAAGATTGCTACTTCACGGCAAGTCAAAGTAGTCAATATAATGGCTTCCCTTGTAAAGATTAAAGGGAAGAAGAGGAGGGGGAGGAAAGAAAAAAAAAAGGAAAAAAAAAAAGAGGACAGACTGTATATTTTTTGTTTTCTTTTCTCTCCCTTTCTTATTTTTTTTATATTTTTTTTTTTTGTCTTCCGAACCCCCCCCCCCCTGCAGTGACTCTTTTTTTTTTCTCTTGCATTATAGATCCCGGTTCCCTATTCTATATACATAAAGTCCTATGACCAACTTGCAATTTAATGTGCACTTCCTCCTGGTGACCAATCCCACATTTTTTTTTTTTCCCTTGCAGCGGGGGATTCAGAAGGCCGGAGCGGCCCTGCATACCACCCTCTCTGTTGTGACTCGAGGGGAATCAGTACCCCTCTGGTGACATCGGATAGTCAACCCATTTTGAGGTTGCCCACTCACCTTTTTCTCCGGGCTCCCCCGTTTAGGGGAACCCGGACCAGGACTAGTACTACTAGTCCGAATATTAATTGCTTCTCTTAAACACTAGTTTTTACTTTCGATCTCATTAACTGTTGGTTTTGCACTTAATGTTTGAGGTATTATTATGCCTGATTAATCTACTTGTCCTACATTCTTCTCTTTCCCTTCTTCTTTCTCCCTTTCCTTTCTCCTCCTCTCCTTTGTCTCTTCCCCACTCCCCTCCCTTTCTTTACCACTCTCTCCAGGAATCCTCGCGGAGCATGCCTACCTACACAGCCCTTAGGAAGAATTACGACTCCATTCCTCTCCGAGCTGACGTCCATCCCCGTGTGATGCTGGTAAGCTCCCTTTGCCTCATATCGCTCCACGCCCCTTACACCCATGGCTGACCCACCTACCCAGTCACATTCGTTAAAAATAGCTTCACATAATGTCCAGGGACTCAATTCCCCCTCTAAACGTCGCAAGGCGTTTCAGAGCTACCACTCTAGGGGCCTCGATGTTGTACTACTCCAGGAAACCCATTTCCCGGCCAGTTATAACCCCACCTTCCTACACCGTACGTTCCCAACTTTTTTTCTGGCGAATGCTGACACCAAAAAAAGGGGTGTCGCCATCCTCCTATCTAAAAATACTCCCTTTATTCTCACACACACGATCAAGGACCCAGATGGCAGATACATTTTAGTAAAAGGAACTATAGGGGGGATTCTATACTCTATCATCTCCTATTACGCTCCCAATCAAAGACAGGCACCTTTCTTCACTTCCATGCTATCGACTCTAGCCCCTCACTTGGAAGGCAGGGTGATCATGGGCGGTGATTCTAACATCGCTTTTGATCAACTGCTGGACAAGTCCTCCCAGGGGAGATCTCGACTTAAAAATCCACCTGCTCAGAGCCTCAAAATCGCCCGCCTCCTACATGATATGGGCCTGATAGACGCCTGGAGGGAATTGAACCCCACGGCAAACGATTATACCCACTTCTCGGCACCTCATAACACCTACGCCAGAATTGATCATATATTCCTCCCAAATTCAGATATCCATACAGCATCCCATGCCTCCATACAGGAAGTTCCATGGTCAGACCACTCCTTAGTGACACTTAAACTCTCCTGCTCCCTTTCACCCCCTGGGCCTCCACAGTGGCGCATAAGTAAATCTCTATTATCTAACCCCGTCCACTGCATAATTTTAGAAAAAGAAATCAGGGAATTCTTCCGTCTCAATGATACAGGAGACATCTCTCCTAGTGTGCTCTGGGGAGCACACAAAGCGGTCCTTAGAGGGAAAATGATCCAAATGGCGTCTAAACTCAAAAAGGAAAGGAAAGCGGACATTCTGAAAATGGAAAGGGAATTCCATTCCCTCAGTAAATCCCACAAAGCTCACCCTTCTTCCACAACCCTGACCAAGCTAGAAGCCTCCCGAGTAGCGCTTAACCTGGCCCTTACAGCTAATGCAGACCAGCATCTGAAATGGCTCAGTGGCAGATTCTATATCCAAGCAAATAAAATAGGCCCCCAGTTGGCTGCTAAACTATCCCCCAAAATTAAATCCTTCTCTCTGCCCAAGATCAGATCCCAGGCGGGAACTCTCACCCACAATCCTCAAAAGATTCTGGAAACCTTTCAGGCTTTTTATTCTAAGCTATACTCAGCACCCGACCCTACCAACTCAGACTCTATTGATTCCTTCCTGAATAGCCTCGATATTCCTACACTTTCGGACTCCCATAGGTCCATTATGGAATCCCCCTTTAGGGTAGAGGAAATTCTTGAAGTTATAAAAAATCTCAAAACAGATTCAGCCCCAGGCCCTGACGGCTTCTCCGCACTTTATTATAAAGCTTTCCCGGTGGCTCTCTCTCCTTATCTGGCCTGCCTCTTCAACTCACTTCGTGCGGGGTCCCCCCTGGAACCATCAGCCAACTTGGCGTACATATCAGTAATCCCTAAACCGGGTAAGGACCCCAGTGACGTATGCAACTACCGGCCAATCTCGTTGATTAATAATGATTTAAAAATTATGACGAAAATTCTGGCTAATAGACTGGCTTCCTTTATTGCTAAATATATCCATAAGGACCAGGTGGGGTTTATCCCAGGTAGACAGGGGCCGGACCAGATTAGGAGAGCGGTAGACTTAATTTCACTCATGCAATCGTCTTGGGATGGGGGACCTCCTCACCCAGGATACGTCCTTTCGATAGATCTCCAAAAGGCCTTCGACACGGTCACCTGGCCTTACCTCTTTACTGTTTTGCGGAAATGGGGTTTTGGCCCGGACTTCATTACTACCATATCCTCCCTTTATTCCTCCCCTAAAGCACGTATTAAAATACAAGGCCACCTTTCTGAAGAATTCTCTATATCACAGGGGACTAGACAAGGCTGCCCTCTCTCGCCGATTCTATTCGCAATAGCGATAGAAACCTTGGCACTGGCCATCAGACAAAACCCTAACATCCATGGAGTGCAATGTGGTCAAAAGACTCATAAATGTGCCCTCTTCGCTGATGACGTTCTCCTGTTTGTCACCTCTCCCCTCATATCCACTCCAAACATTCTCCAACTACTTAACTCGTTTGGCAGCATATCGGGACTTCAGGTCAACATGGCCAAATCTATGGCTCTGAATATTTCCACCACCCAAGAGCTGGTGGAGAGACTCAAGACCCATTTCCCCTTCACCTGGTGCGACACCTCCCTACCCTATTTAGGTGTTTTTTTAACAGCAAAGATAGAAAGGCTCTACCACCACAATTACCCCCCGATGCTCAAAAAACTTTCTGATGATCTCACGCATTGGGCCCGATATAAAATGTCCTGGTTAGGTAGAATAAATTCAGTCAAAATGACATTACTTCCTAAGATCCTGTATCTCTTTCGCTCCCTACCCATTCCCATCCGAAAACACTCACTAGACAAACTCCAGGCTTCAATTACCAGATTTATCTGGGGGGGGAAGGGACACCGTTGTTCCAAACAGGTGCTATACCGACCTAAGAAAAAAGGGGGCGTAGGTCTCCCTAATTTATGGTGGTATTATCAAGCCGCTCAGCTTTGCCAATTTTCAGCTATTTATTCTAAAGGCCCTAGGGAGGATTGGGTCGATATTGAACGCCAGGCCACTCCTAACCATACTCTGGACTTTCTGGTTTGGAGACCACAAAAGGATAGACCCCCGATCCTCTCCCCCACCTTGTCTCATTCAATGGCCCTGTGTGACACTCTTCACAAGAAACATTACCTCACGTCCGCATGGTTGCCCCTAGCACACATCTTCCACAACCCACAATTCCAACCGGGTATGAACATCGAGGCCTTCAGGTGGTGGCTCGACAAGGGCCTATACAGAATAGGACAATTCTTCATTAACTCTGGTCCCATTTCACTTAAATACTGCATCTCTAAATTGGAGATGCCAACTTCAGAGACTTTCCGCTATTACCAATTATCACACTTTTTACGAGGGATTTGGAAAAGCTCCTCAGCTCCTCTCTCGGTTACTCCCTACGAATTCTGGTGCTCCTCGGCCATGGGTGTAAGGGGTGGCATTTCCCTAATATACTCTGCACTAGCGGAGCCCCGGGAGAAAGCGAATTATATGTTGCATTGGGAGCGGGATCTGCAACTCGACTGGGACATGGACACCTGGCATACATGTGTCTCCCGTTCCTTCAAGGGCATGCTTAGTTCCTCCCTGATGGAGGCGGACCTTAAAGTCATAACCAGGTGGTATCTGGTACCCACCCGAATTACTAAATTTTATCCAAATTCCTCGCCCCTCTGTTTCAGAGGCTGTGGCCATATAGGCTCCTTACTTCACACATTTTGGGAATGTCCCAAAATTAGAGGGTTTTGGAATGGAATTTTTCATCTCATCCGCAAAACCACAGGCTATGCAGTCCAACAAAGCCCCACCATAGCTCTACTAAATTACAACATCCCGAAAGTTCCTAAATTGTCTCGATCTCTGATCCACTTCATTCTGCTTGGGGCCAAGATTACGCTAGCTCATGCTTGGAAAAAACCTTCGGTTTCCCTCCGCCAGGCCAAGCAGAAAATTTCATGGATTATGACACAAGAGAAAGTCTCGAGCAGAATTTTAGACACCTCTGATAAATTCAGATTGATCTGGGAGCCCTGGGCTCGTTTCCTGGGTCTACCACCTCTTATTTGAATCTGTATAAGGTCTAGGTAATCCCCAGGCTCTGGCCGGCTCCAGGCCCTATTCTCTCTCCGCGAGGATTCCTGCTCCTAACCCTCTCCAAACCTTTCCTTTCTCCCCCCACTTTACCCCTCCTGTTCTTTCTCCTTCTTTCCCTTTACTCCTACTATTTCCTGTCTAAAACCCTACTACATATGGTTTGCAAAGGTTGAGAATAACAAATTTTGCAGAACTCTCCTGCTCTGTACTGTTCATTTTTCCTGTGACTAAAAATGGAGGCTGTACAGTTTAAGAATGGATAAAGTCACAACATAGTGCGCTAGCATGTACCTTCTCTAACTGTTTGGGGATAGCCCCCCGTGTATGTGATATTATCTATTACGTTAATGTTGGGCTCACATTTTGCTTTTCTGTTACGATATAGCTCTTGTTTGTTCAAAGACGGGAGGTCTATGAGATCAGGACGGGTCCAGTGACGGTTCCCTTTTTTTTTTTTTTTTTGATTTTGATCCCCCAGGGATCCTCTCGGCTGGTCTGCGTACAGCAGGTTCCCATTTGGGGTGCGTGGCCATTTCTTGAGGAGCCCTGGGTCCTGCGAGCCTTGGTCTCCTTATCCTGACCTCAAGCGGCCATTCTCTAGGAGTTAGAGCATTTAATGATGCCCTTGTGTTTATAAGTGGTTAAACTTTTATTTTGAAGCTGAATCTGTATACGGTACATGTATATCTTGATTCTAATGTAATTTACATTGCTGTGTTATCTCATTTGGTCTCTGCCATTTTGATTTCTTGTACTGTTATTTATTTTTCAATAAACAGTATTTAAAATAAAAAAAAAAAAAAAAAAAAAAAAGAGAACAACCTTATATTGTCCTCATAGAACATAGGCGTCTCCTGAAGGAACACTATTGCTGCTTTTATACTGTTTAAGCTCCTCTAATATCCCGTGCCTTTTTGTTGGTGTGTTTAACCCTCTGACATTATATGAGATAAATCTTAGTGATGTCATCTTTGATCTTGTTATACTCTTTTTAGGCTGACTGGGCACCACATCCATCTAATATAAAAGCTTGGATGGGATTTTCCAGGGTCCTCTCTTTTCCTCCTTTCCCTTCCCCACCACCTACCTTCCCACACCAGGGCCACAGGTAGATCCACTTCCTTCCACCAGTGGCTCCGCAATAATATGGTGAGACTCCAACCACTAAAAGGGGACAGGGTGCGTCACAGCCCAGACCTTTACCCTTTTCTAAACTTCGGGGGTATGAACAACTTTCCACAGTATATTCTTATCCAGGGACCTGTTATGGGGAAGATTCATATACAGTTCCCTCATTTCAGGAATGGTCACTGAGGCTTTTTCAAAAGTAGTTGACAATCCCACTTCTAGATATTTCATATGACAGTTCACATACCGCTTTTCCTTTATAAAACAACTCCTAATGATTTTCAGACAGTTTTATAAGTCCAATCATATACTGTAAAAACGATCGTATATAACCTCAGAGCCAGTTCATGCACACTTTTTTCTTTTTTCAAAGTTCTTTCCCATCTCAGACAGACCCAAAGCAATATCTTCATTTCATCATATAGCAGTTCATGAAACAGTTCTTTTAATTATTTAGGGCAGAGCAATAATGAATATCTCTCACCCCTCTCTTCTTGTTTCTTCCCATTCAACCAGGTTTACCTCTTCTAATGCATCACTGCCTCTTCCCAGACAATTTCCACTAGCAGGAGCAGATGAATTCAATTCTAGTATGAGGTGGGGGGCAATAGGGGGCTACACATAAAGCAGTCCATCTGAGGTGTTAGATGAGCACAGCATGCTCGGTGTACTCAGGGGACCGGTGCTGCGATATCCTCCAATAATCGATGACTCTTCTCCACCTCTGTCACCGTCTCTCCCCCTCGTCCCTCCATTTAAGGCAGATCAGCTCCCTGAAGTCCGTCCTCTCACTCTTCACCCTCTCACCGTATTATCTTCTGGCTCGGTCCTCTCACTCCCGGCTGACCACACATCAATCACAGGGAGGTGGGGGTTACCGGAGGGAGCTTCTATCTGCCGCTTGCTGCTTGCTGTGTTCCGTCCCTGCCCTCAGAGGTGTCCAACGCTTACATCCAGGCTGGAGCATAGAGGGGGAGTGGGATCAGGGCTGCTGCTGGGTCCGAGGGTCCTCTTTCCTAGGCTACCGCAGCCTCTCACGCTGCATGTCTCCTTCTGGGTCTCAAGCTGGCTTCCATGCTCCCAGCTGGCGGCGTGGTCAGGCCCCTCCCCCAATTCAGGAGGGTCACATCCTCGTTGACGTTCCACCTCTGCATTTGGCTTTTAGATGGCATTAAGTATCATAGAAATTAGCCCCATCTAATAGTAAATATGGTATTTTCCATTTTAAATCAATGGAAACCATTCAAACAGTCTGTCAACTTTTGTTCTCCCCATCCCATTCACACAGAAGGAATGTACATGCACTTTCCATGGATGAATTGCTATGCAAATGTTTTATGAATAGACCCCTAAATCAGTTGTGTCACTAGGGGTGGTGTCACCCAGTGCAGAAAAAATTGGTGTCACCCCCCAGCAACTATAGTCACCCCATAGTACAGACCCCCTCCACTAACTACAGACCCCCCTCTCAGTATAGACCCCCCTCTACTAACTAAAGTCCCCCTCTCTCTTAGTATAGACTCCCCCACTATGTACAGACACCCTCCCTTAGTATAGACCCCCCCACTAAATACTAGGGGTGCAACGGATCGTTGCCGATCCGTGATCCGTACGGATCACCCTCCGCGGATCGACACACCCGCGATCCGCGGAGCACTTTTCGGCCTCAGCCATAGGAAAGGCCGCGGCTTCGGCCTAGCTCCGGAGCCGGCGGCCATTTTAGTACACCCGGAAGCGCCCGCTGTCTCGACAGGAAGTGACGTTTCGTCGCCGCCATCTTGCTACACCCCACACTCCTACACAGTACAATAATGATAGAGTGAGAAGGGGGCAAGCGGACATCTTGTTACACCCACCGGAGTTTTAGATTTAAAAGCCATTTTCAACACAAAACTGAGCTTATATGCACAAATACTGTATTTATGCATATAAGCTCGGTTTTGTGTTGAAAATAGCTTTTAAATCTAAAACTCTGGTGGGTGTAACAAGATTTGTGTGGGGTTTTTTTTTGTTTTTTTTTTTGTTTGTTTTTTTTGCTGATCCGAAAATTATCCGATCCGAGGATCGATCCGATCCGTGAGATTTTTGATCCGTTGCACCCCTACTAAATACAGACCCCCCTCTCAGTATAGACCCTCCTCCACTAACTAAAGTCCCCCTCTCTCTTAGTATAGACTCCCCCACTAAGTACAGACACCCTCCCTTAGTATAGACCCCCCACTAACTACAGACCCCCCTCTCTCACTATAGATCATCCTCACTAACTACAGACCCCCTCCCTCAGTATAGACCCCCCACTAAGTACAGACACCCCTCTCTCAGTATAGACTCCCCCACTAAGTACAGACCCCCTCCCTCAGTATAGACCCTTCTCTCTCAGTATAGACCCCCCCACTAACTAGAGACCACACTTTCTCATTAAAAACCCCCTTCAGTACAGACCCCCCCCTCAGTATAGACCCTCCCACTAACTACAGACCCTTTCTCTCAGTATAGACTCCCCCACTAAGTACAGACCCCCCTTCCTCAGTATAGACTCCCCCACTAATGACAGAACCCCCTTCCTCAGTATAGACTCCCCCACTAAGTACAGACCCCCTTCCCTCATTATAGACCCCCCACTAACTACAGACCCCCCTCTCTCAGTATAGACTCCCCCACTAAGTACAGACCCCCTCCCTCAGTATAGACCCCCCTCTCTCAGTATAGACTCCCCCACTAAGTACAGACCCCCTCGCTCAGTGCAGACTCACATCTCAGTGCAGGACCCCTTCTCAGTGCAGACACCCTCAGTGCAGACCCCCTCTGAGAGCAGACCCCCCCAGTGAAGACCCTCCCTCAGTGCAGACCCCCCTCAGTACCTGTGCTAGTAGACCCTTCTCCCATAGCACCTCCCTGCACATGTCCATCTGCATTACAATACAGTGTACAGACCTCAGACAGTGCGGCACATGCACAGCGGTGTGTCCCTCGGACTCCCTCCTCCTATGTAGATGTAAATAGAGAGGAGGGGGAGGCAGCTTCGGTGTGCTCCATTGAGGGACACAGCTGGTGAGAGCAGATCAGTGTAGGGTTCGGTGTTAGAGGTGCCGCCGCACTGTCCACAGGTGTCACGTGACGTTAGAGAGCGGAGAAAGTTGGAGCAATTCATGCTTCTCTGGAAGCACAGGGTACGGTACGCTGTGCCTGCCCAGCTGCTTATCGCCTCTTTGGGAGGCGGGGTCTAGGAGGAAGAGGCGGTACCGGAGGAGCTCTTCTTCTGAGTCCTGGGCTCTCTCAGGTCGCCCCCACCTATCTGCCCTCAGATCGCTGATTACTGCCGTGTGTGGCGATGGATGCCCACCTGCACCCAAAGGGCGATGCGGATTGCTGCCATAGCACCACTAGCGCTGCGCCTATTTGCCCCGATAAATGGCCATCACACTGGGGACAGTACAACAGCGCCCCTTTACATTCTGCACACAGCCCCAGGGCGGTGCCCCGCCTGCCTCCCCCCATGCTATTCCACTGGTCACATAGCCACCGGGTAGGGCAGGGGTAGAGGATGAGGCACAGCCGCACAGCCACTCACAAGCATCAGGTGCCCTCTTTCCTCCCAATGGAGAGTAGGTAAGCCAGCGGTTATGGCTGCGCCCTAGGCGACTGCCTAGTTTTGCCTAGGGGTAGCGCCAGCCCTGTGTGCACCCTGCGCACCCGCCCAGAATTGGCCCTCCAGCAGGGATATTGCACAGTGTAACAAGCCCCTTGCTCGCTCGGTTCCACTCTCCCGACACTCCTCTGCAGCTATTGAACCAGATTGCAACGTCTGATGGTTCGGTCATCCAATGCTCCGGGATTAGAACTACAGCTCTGTGCCGTTCTAGTCCAGTTGTGATAGCTCAGAACAAACACCAGGCAGGCTGTATGTAAGTTCAACCAGGAATCTCACTTTATTGCAAAATACAGGCTTTTATACACTCAAAGTGAAGGTGCAGACCTCCTGCTCATATTACTCTAACAATACAGCTGTAACCTAATTAACCTAATTAACATGAGCTAATTAACTAATCCCTTTAGACAGCCTAGATGACTCAGACATGACTTTTAGGCCAGACTGGCCGTCTTGTAGTTCAGAAAATCCAATCAACATTATCACAATCAACATAGACTCTTCTTCACACAATAGCAGAGTTAATTAACGCAAACAACAATGGGGATCTAATGACTCTTAGATCCCATACTATAGACTTATTTACAATACACATTTTAGCAGACAACAGACGGACAGGTGCTGGAATTTACATCAGCATCTCCTAACAGTATCTGTCCCAGCATTATGAATCAGCCACTATTTCTAATACGGCAAATCCAGGGTCCCCGAGTCTGTGTGTCCTGGGGGACCAGGACCCGAATCCACAGTAATACCATCTCAAGGGTCCCCAGGCATACAGCTCACAAAGAGCACCGTTCCCCCAAATGCAAGGGCCCCCGATCGATTGGCAAGAGGCTAGCATACAGTCCCCTCCAAAAGTCTCTCTCCCGGCTAGGTCTGTCACACACAGCACTTGCAGGTGTCAGGGAGCCACAGCTGAAATGTGGGAGAGTTGGGATGTCTGTTGGATCTCACCAGTCAGGAGACTTTCCTGTCATCCTACATGATCCCTTCTGAGGATTGTTCTATCCTTCCAAACAAATGTATGAAATCATCAATGCATAGCTCCCAACTGTTCCTGATTTCAAGGGACTGTCCCTGATTTGGAACAATATCCCTCTGTCCCTCTTTCCTCCTCATGTGTCCCTCATTTTGGTCTGATCTATATAGTTGTATATAAAATGCACTTTTTATCTTTCAAAAATTGTTTCCCAGTGCTAAACCTTTTATCGAATTTCTAAATTGCTGCATTTGTAGATTTTAACAGCCAGTGTAAAGGAATAGTAATGGTAAAAAAAACACTTGTGGGTTTAACCAATCATTTTTTTTGGTATGATTCTCCTTTAAGGGGGCATGGCAGGGGGTGTGTCCGATGCCTAAATACTTTTGCTAATAGGTGTCCCGCATTCCCATCTCAAAAAGTTGGGACGTATGTCGGTGAGTCCTTCTTCCAGTGGTGGCCCATCCATAGGGGGCACCCGGGTGCCGCCCTCCCTCCTGTAGTAAAAAAAAAACAAAAAGACAGATTTTTAAAACATCCCCTTTAAGAACAAAAAAAAAAAGTCCTTTACCAAAGTGCACTGTGGCGCCGGACACAGTGCACTATGGGAAGCACCACGTCAATGCAATCACGATATTGCAGACGTGGCGCTTCATTTGCGGGCTTTTAACCCGCCTTGTGGCACAATCGAAAATGCTGATTAGCTTCCGCCTGAAGAATCAGTGTGATTCTATGGGCGGGAGCATTGCTTTTCAAATCTCGAGGTCACTTCCGGCTTTCGTGAAACAGACGAAAGCCAGAAGTGATGTTGGCAGCTCCATTCTTCGGCCCGAGCGGAGCTGCAGGAGGAAGGTAAGAGAGCAGCATGAGGGATGGGTTTATGTAGCGGCCGCAAGGAAGGTGCGCTCCAGGTCTCACCTCCAAGTGCCTTCCTATACAGAGACAGAACATATTTATTATTATTATGTTTAACATATTCATTATGAGTGGACTGATATATATATATTTATGCTTTTTGATATATTTTTGCATTTTCTTCATCAAAAAGTTCAATTTCGGGAGTTATGTTTTTAACTTGGCTCCGTTATACCGGAATGGTTATTATGAGATGTTTCTTGGGGCTGCAGTTCCTCTGAACTCCACAAGATGGTGATCTTACTTCTACCCAGACAGGAAGTCTCTATGGAATACAGACAGGAAGTGATGTCAGATACAGACAGGAAGTTCCGGGTGAGAGGTGAGTCAGGAGGAAGTAGAGAGAAGACGAGGAAACGAGGTAATAAGATCTTATCTTCTATGTATACCCAGTAACCTCCCGTCATGTCCGTCCTCTTCCTCCATAGTCACTGTGATGTCTTTTATCTCCAGCAGATGATAATACACATATATATAGTGTGGAAACCTAGATTAACCCCTTCAGGGTCAGAACATTTCCCCACTTATGGGGCCGGAACATTCTCTTCATTTTGGAGATAAATTCTAGTAATATGTTCCTCTAAACAAACATCACTGACAATAAATAGACAAGACAATGACCATCCTGACCATACATGGCCTACAAAGGACAATTATTACACTACACAGGCTGTTGGTCTCTGATGGTCCTCTCACCCCACCTGCACATACTTTTCTCACCTCCTTAAAGGAGAAGTCCAGCTTGAGATCACTTGGCTGGTCTTCTCCTATGGGTTACAGGAGTACAATTCGTTTTGCACTCTTGTGACCTGTTTTCAGCAGAGAGCGGGATGAAGTCCTCTCTCTGGTGACATCACTGGAATCAGTCCAGGCACCACATCATCACCACAATGAAGTCTGGATCTTCCAGGTCCCTGGACTGATGGCCATCTCAGCCTCTCAGCGAGCCACTGAGAGACTGAGACGGGCGCTCCCCACCCCTCCACATCTCCAGTGAGTGCGGGGGGCAGAGCTGTGAGAACCGAGCCATCGCAGATGTTAGATCGATCGGTTCTCAGTGAAGAGGTGCCGGGGGACCGATGCTGCATCCACCTAGGTAAGTATGGATCTGAAAGAAAGAAATCATACTTCTCTTTTAAAGACCTTCTGCCAGCAAGTGAAGGAAGCCTTCACCTCACCATTTCACCGTTCTAGAAATATGTTACAGGATACAAAATAGACCAAGAGAACAAACCCCTCCCCCCTGCTGTCCTCCTACCAGCACTGAAATAAAAATCACACACCAGTAATGTGCACTACAAGGTCCAGCCCAACAGACAGCAGTCTATGGTAACAGCATGATGAGGACAAATGTTCATTCCAACATACAAGGGTCCTGCAGCTTGTCAGATAAAGATCCGGGAAGATCCAAGGAGATTAAACAACAAAGAAATGACAGTGCGAGATCCTCATTAGAATGATGAAGTCATTTATTCCATAAAAACAAATAGTACACTTACATGTTATAATCTTCATAATCAGCATAGATGGCAGATGGGTTGTTATTGGAGAGAACAAAACTGACTCCTCCCCCACAGTTCTGTACTCCACCAGCAGCATCCTCCTGCTATCCAATCCGATCCCTTCTCTTACTGCAGAGAGTGACAGTGACATCACTCCGATCAGTCAGCAGGCTGCCGGAGATTGGAGCCTTGCAGCCGGAGTTCTGGCAATTATCCTGATTAGCCGACAACTCCGACCAAAAGTCAGCAAGTTCCCCTTCCTGGACATCATGATGACCCGACATTGTCCTCACATCACTGCCTCAGAGCAAACAAGTCAAAGGAAGGATCGTATTTATCATTCCTTGTCTGCAGATCTAAAACCAATCAAATCCAGTTCAGAAACTAACAAATCCAGAAAAGGGGAATATCTGATCCAGCAGGACAAGAGGGTCCTGGGCCTAAAAAATGTAGCAAACAGTCCAAACTAAATGTGTTCCCATGGGGGGGGAGTAGTTGTTAAATGTACAGCAACTCTCCTATTACCCCCTCACATCCACATCCTATTATTGTGTGACCAACACCATCCAAATAATTCTTACTTTCATTTCCCAAAGTTATCCGTCTACAAGGAGACCTGTATAGATCAAATGACGGGACCAATGAGGATGGAGGAGGACCGGAGTCACATGACTGAGAAGATATTAAACCTCACCCTGGAGATCATCTACCTGCTGACCAGAGAGGTGAGGAGGATTCTGGGAGGTCACATGACATCACTCTTATCTATATTAATAAAACACAGACCTGACCGGAGAGGTGAGGAGGATTCTGGGAGGTCACATGACATCACTCTTATCTCTATTAATAAAACACAGACCTGACCGGAGAGGTGAGGAGGATTCTGGGAGGTCACATGACATCACTCTTATCTCTATTAATAAAACACAGACCTGACCGGAGAGGTGAGGAGGATTCTGGGAGGTCACATGACATCACTCTTATCTCTATTAATAAAACACAGACCTGACCGGAGAGGTGAGGAGGATTCTGGGAGGTCACATGACAGCACTCTTATCTCTATTAATAAAACACAGACCTGACCGGAGAGGTGAGGAGGATTCTGGGAGGACACATGACATCACTCTTATCTCTATTAATAAAACACAGACCTGACCGGAGAGGTGAGGAGGATTCTGGGAGGTCACATGACATCACTCTTATCTCTATTAATAAAACACAGACCTGACCGGAGAGGTGAGGAGGATTCTGGGAGGTCACATGACATCACTCTTATCTCTATTAATAAAACACAGACCTGACCGGAGAGGTGAGGAGGATTCTGGGATTCTAACATGATATTCCTATTGGTTCCTCAATACAGAGATTTCCTCTTGTGAAGTCAGGTGATCATATGACCATCACAGTGCCTCCATGTGACTCCCTAAAACCTGAGAGACACAACATGCAGAAGATTCTAGAAGTCACCAAGAAGATGATGGAGCTGCTGACAGGAGAGGTGAGGAGGATTCTGGGAATTCTGGGACATTATCCAGTAACAGACAAGGGATGTGTCTGGATGGTGACTGTATCATTGTGTGTGTCAGGTTCCTATAAGGTGTCAGGATGTCACTGTCTATTTCTCCATGGAGGAGTGGGAGTATTTAGAAGGACACAAGGATCTCTACAAGGACGTCATGATGGACAATCAGCCGCCCCTCACATCACCGGGTAAGAGGAGACTTTATTGTAAAGGAGAGAGCAGTACGGAGGGTCCACCTAGATCCCCCATCATCTGATAAACACATAGAAACAATGTATTCAGTCAGTGTGTGTGTTTCCTACAGATGGATCCAGTAATGGGAACCCACCAGAGAGATGTCCCCGTCCTCTGTATTCCCGGGATTCCACACAGGAAGGTCACACCTTCCCTCACTGTTACAAGGTTGGTGGGACGGAGGTTATAAAACACACTTATAGAGACAGTGTGTAGATTTTTTATATGATGTCACAATAATAAAGCTTATATCTTACAGATGATATTCTCTCTCATTTTCTTGATTTAGAGTGGAGATCCAATCGATATAGAATTTGAGGTTAAATCAGAAGAAGAAGAGACGTATGTGAGGGATGATCAGCAGTCTATGGAGGAGGATGGAATAACGGGGACATTTATAGAGGAGGACACTCCTACAGAGATCAGCACAGGTGGGTCATTAACACTAAATACATTCCTCCACCCATACTGCTCACTGATTGGTCCAGAGTAGGGCGGGGACTGGGTGATATCAGCCTGTAATCCCCTGGTCACTTTCCTGAGCTGTGTTCCCTGTCCTGTATTCCTGTATTTCTCTCGGATAATCTTCCTTCTCTGTGCTGCAGACACAATTTATGTATCTAGACTGGATTTATGGAGATTCTGGGGTTCAGCTGGCAGCAAAATGTTCATTTGCACCATAGACATTACTAGACCTAGACACCTGGGGTATGTGCTTTGGGTCTTCTGCCCTATACCCGGATCTAGTAAGATCTCTGACAGAGTATTTCTCCCAGGATTACTTGTTCTGTTGTCTGCTGGCTGTGCCGGGTGGAGGGATATGTCTGTATAGTCTCAGATCCAAGTCACTGAGTGCAGTCTCAGGAGATGGGAGGCAGCGGTGTGGAACCTCTGCAACTTGTCTCATGTAAACATTTAATCTTCCACTGATTACTGAATACCAATATTATGAGTCCTGACCCTTATACTATATAATTTATATTGTACATTACATTATTATTATACACAATTTATATAGCCCCAACAGTTTACGCAGCGCGTTACAATGTAGAAGGGGGACAGCACAATCACAGTACAATTCAATACAGAAGGTACAGGAGGGCCCGACTCGTAGAGCTTACATTCTAAAGGGAGGGGGTGGTGGTACAAAAGGTAATAGATGCGGGGAATAATTTACTCCTGACCCCTGCACTATATACTCTATGGTGAACATTACATCATTCTGATACTATATAGTCCTATCTGTTGTATCTTATACAATATGTTGTACATTACATAGTCCTGACTTCTGCTCTCTCCCCTCTACCCACTGCTATATATACACATAATATGTATTCTCTTTTGTTACACCCATTTCCTACCAGCTGGACATTTTATATCTGATGATTTGATTGGAGCACAGACTTTTACATGTTGATAATAATGTGATAACATCCTCAAACTTTGGAACCTTAAACATAAAGTGATAATGAGGGAGGAGTCAATAACCCAATGATGGTGGTCTTCAGGATCAGTCCATCTTGGTTGTCCTCCCCTCATCCTCACTCTATGACCTCTGGTGAGGCTCTGCCCCGCTGTTATTCATGACTAAATCATGGACTAAATAAGGAAGTGCAGGACTTCTTGTGTTGGGAAGATGGCAATGAGTGATAGAGGGGGTGGGGACACTCGTCCTATAATCCCCTCATCACTGTCACTCCTATAAAAGACAGTTCTCGTTGTTTCCTCACTCTCTGACTAAGGTCCATGAATAAAGAAATGAACTGGTAGGAGATCAGAGGACCCATTTACTAGTTACCTTGTGGGGGGAATTGTAAGATCATATATATGTATTGGGAAACAAAAAATACTTTTCAGACATATTGTACTCTTTGTCAAATAAATAACAGTATTTATTTATTACAAATCATTCATGAAAGAGACGAGGACAAGAATAAAAAACATTTACAAAGTGAATGTGGTTTAAAAACATGTCTCAGTGACCAACCAAACAGTCCAGAGTTTAACCTGAACCTACATGGACTGGGTTGGTAGATAGACGAGAAGGTCCCTATGGCTTTACAAATGAGCCCCTAAAATCTAGTAATATATATAATTCTATATAAGATGACCTAATCATTTATCATACAGTAGTCATGTATGGAGGGGTTGATGGAGCCAAGCTGTAATAGATCAATTCTGCTTCAATATTCAAAGGGTACATTCAAAATTTGCTCGACCAGTTTCGCTCTCTGGACGGGCTTCTTCTGGAGCTATATGAATATATGTGTAAAGAAGAAGAAGTATGAATTTGTCACTGAGGTGGGGCAGGCAGGTAACACAAAGACTTCACAGGGGGTTCCCGGTCACCATAAGACGACTGGAGCTCATTGGGGCACCTGAAAACTGGAGAGCCAGGAGAGGTGTATATTGTACATGAACTGAGAGATATCTATTTGCATCAAAGGTGATCAGCTGAATGCTAGGTTAAGTACTATCCATGGCTCAGTATATATGGCCCATGGCAGGTATCCTACAGCTCCTAAGGAATGACCAGGTCCTGCCACTTATTGATCAGGACACGTATGATTTCTTAAATGCCAAATTCCCTAGAGAGGCAACTTTCTATGTCCTCCCAAAGATCCACAAAAGAAGGACCAACCCTCCAGGCAGACCGATCATATCGGGTATAGGGTCTCTTACCGGAAAAGAGAGTGAATTATTCGATTGCCACCTCACGCCACATGTCATTAGACTTCCGTCATACATTAAGGACACACAGGAGGTGTATTGAGGGAATGTCGGTGCCAACTGGGGCCCTTTTGGTGACACTTGATGTAGAAGCACTATACTCCAGCATCCCTCACGGACGGGGAGTCAGTAAGGCGCAGACATTCCTTAGGGAACTAGACCATACACAATGGAAGTATAGTGAATTTGCTCTCAAATTACTATACTTCATTCTTACTCACAATTGGTTTGTTTTTTTAGACTCCCCTTATTTCCAGGTACAGGGGGTCGCTATGGGCACACGTTGTGCACCTGCCTACACAAACCTGTACCTGGGGGGATGGGAGCGGGAATTGTTTGCAAGTGAAACGTTAAGCACATATACCGATCGGGCCCTGTGCTGGTTCTGTTTTATCGATGATATTTTTATCATCTGGACAGGCACGGTTGAATTGCTAACTGAGTTTGTGGATTGTATGAACTCAAACAATTACAATCTTAAATTCACATTAAATTATCATCCCGTACCAATCACTTTCCTAGATCTCCAGATATAGGTGGATCCCAACCATTGCCTAGCCACAAATTTATATAGAAAGGAAACATCAGACAATACAACTCTACATGCGGATAGTGCTCACCCTATTTCCTTAGTACATAGCATTCCCTATGCACAATATCTACGACTTCGATGGAATTCCACCAAATTTAATGACTTTAAACCACAGTCAGCCCTCCTTAGACAACATTTACTAGCATGTGGCTATAGCAAATCTTTAGTCAGAAAGGCATACAAAAAGCTTTAACACAGGACAGAAACTCGCTGGTCTATAAGACGGCCCATAAAATGAGGGACTCCCATTCTTCCATAGTAACATTTATCACTACATTTTATTTCCAACATTCTCAAGTGCGCCAACTACTAAATAAACATTGGCATCTTCTTATAAATGACCATGTTATTTCCAAATATATTCGATCTACTCCTGAGATTGTGTTCTGTAGGAACACCTCTCTACGGGATAAACTAACCCAGAGCCACTATAATCCCATCTCTTGCCATAATAGAATGCCTAAAGAACATTTTTACATGTGGATCCAGTGACATGTGCCCCTGGGATAGGGAGGGAACCCTCTACACGCTTCCCAATGGGGAGATTTTCACTCCATGTTTTTTCACGAATTGCAATACAAAAGGGGTGATCTATTTGATGCAGTGCCGTTACGGATCGTTTTATGTGGGTAAAACGATCCAACATCTGAGACAGAGGATCAATGATCATATCCTTTACTCCTCTAATGGAAAAATGGTCACCCCAGTGAGCCGCCACCTTGATCTGTACCAAGTTATGTGTCATTTATGGTCCTGGAGGTGATACCCCATAATCCGAGAGGGATAAGAGAATCCTACAAAAGGAAACTTTTTGGATTGAACGATTGAATGCTATCAAATCACCAGGTTTGAATGAAGTGATCTCATATAAACCTTTCTTGTGAAAAATCCCGTATCCTTGTGGGAGAGGAACCTGTTCTCCCCCTTCCAAAAACTAGCACTTTCTTTCTCTCCTTGGCAAAAAAAAAAACTTTCCCTTATCGTCTTTCAGGACAGCACTTGAGAGAGTGACTCCTCCCCTTGCCAACAGGAAACACCTCTTCCACCAAACTTTAAAAGGAGGCTCCTTTCCACACATTGTCAGTTTTTGTGTTTCCTCCGGAGGGAACACTTCGTGGGGAAGTCAGGGCTCTCAGGTGTTGTCCTGGGAGCTCAGGTTTCCTGGTTTTTTTCATCAAACACTTTTTACCTCATTAGAGCTGTTCCTCCCATTCCACAGCTGAGGTGAAGTGCTGCTGGCTGGGCTCCCTCTCCCTCTTCATATGGGCTCAGGGTGAGTCCGACTGTCGTGGGCATCGCTCCTAGGCAGCGGCAAGACAGGCGGTGGCCGTTTACTGTGTTTTTTTCTCAGGTCCACCGCCTGTTGCTTATTGCACCGCCGCCATCTTGGGGATGGCAGCGGGGCTCCATCCGCCGGAAGTGAGGCATCCGGAGGGGGCGGCGCCCACGGAACAGGCATGCGGCGTCATTTCCGCCGGAAATCGCAGAGGGAAAGGGGAGGAATGGGGCTGGTGCTTATTTAGCGGTTCCGGTCCGGCGCACTGGCGCTATTGGAGTCCGGAACCGGCGTTTAGCCACACAAACACAGCAAGCGCTCCTCGATGGAATCGATGATGGCAGCAAGTGGGACAGGCACAGGCACCAGCAAGGCCCAGGTAAGGGGCAGTTGTATACTGTCCTCCTTGTACTGTGGGGTCTCTCTCTCTCTATCTCTCTCCCCCCCCCCCGGTGGCAGGGGCCTGTCTGGGCACATAAGGCAGTTTAGTTCTTACTGTGCACCTGTGGTGAGCATCCTTGGGAATAGGACAGGTTGTCTCACTGGGATGGTTTCTTCTTTTGTCTCATGGCAGGCCAAGAGCTCTGATCCAGTGGCAAAAAGAAAATGTCCTTCATGTAAATCCAAGCTACCTGAAGGATGGAAGAAGACATTATGTCAAGCTTGTATTGATTTGCTAGTTAAAGAAGAAGCTTCTTCCGTTTGCAGCGACTTGATTGCATCTGTTAAAAAAGAACTTGATGCGACTATTCAATCATTTCGCTCTTCCCTAGCAAACCCATCCCTGAGTCAGCCTACTACCTCACAGTCCTCCCAAGGCTCACTTATAGTCCCGGCGGTGGAGACTGAGGCATCTCCTACCCCAGAGGGACATTCCCCCTCTCAATCTGAGGATTCTGATGAGGGTGAGGAAGGAGAAAATTTACCTTCAAGATTTAAATTGTCTTTAGAACAGGTAGATGGCCTGTTAAAAGCAATCTATACCACACTGGGTCTGGAGGAGGAAAGAAAGGAGTTATCTCTGCATGATAAAATGTATGCAGGGCTTAGCGAGCACAAAAATCGCAATTTCCCAGTGCACTCTGTTATTTCTGAAGCTATTAAGAAAGAGTGGGCAGAGCCAGAGAGAAAACCTTTCTTTCCCAAAGCCTTAAAAAGGCGTTTCCCTTTTGATGAAGATCCAGCGGCGGTTTGGAACAAAAACCCCAAACTAGATGCCGCGTTTTCCAAGGTCTTGAGGTCTACAGATTTGGCATTCGAGGACATGGGGGTGTTGAGAGATCCCATGGATAAAAGGATGGACCAGGTTCTAAAAAGGGCTTGGCAATCTATCATGGGAAATCTTAAACCTGCTATGGCAACTACAGTGGTATCCAGAAATATGGAGTTCTGGTTAGAGCAACTTAAAGCCCATATCTCAGCAGACTCACCAAAACAAGAGATTTTGGATTCATTCTCAACTCTGTCGGCCGCTGTCGCATTTATATCTGATGCATCAGCGGAATCAATTAAAATGACAGCTAGATCTGCTGCCCTGGCCAACTCAGCCAGAAGGGCTTTGTGGTTGAAAACTTGGCCGCGGGACGCGGCATCCAAAAACAAGCTGTGTGGGATACCGTTCCTGGGTGACTTGCTTTTTGGACCTGATTTAGATGCGGTTCTAGATAGAACAGCGGATAAAAAGAAGTCTTTTCCCGTCAAAAAGAAAAAACAGCCAGTTAAACGTTTTTTTCGTTCCCAAAGGGCTCAAGAACAAACCAAACCCCAGGAGAAAAGAAAAAATTGGGCATCACAGAAGGGAAAGGGAAAAGGAAATGTCCTTTTCCATCCTCCTGCAGCCTCCGGTAAAACGCATTGACTTGTGTGTACCAGTGGGGGGAAGGTTTCAAGGTTTCCTTCCCCTTTGGGCCAGCATGACAGAAAGTCTATATATTTTGGACATGCTGTCCCAAGGTTACAGGATAGAGTTTTCGGATCGCCCGCCAGAAAGATTCTTTGTAACAAACCTACCAAGGGATCTAACAAAGGCTCTGGCCATGAAGAACCTTTTAAGGGATCTGAGGCACCAGAGGGTAGTAATACCAGTATCCCCAGAAGAACAGGGTCAGGGTTTCTATTCACACATCTTTCTGATAAGAAAACCATCCGGAAACTTCCGTCTTATCCTCAACCTAAAATCCCTGAACATGTCAGTCCTATGCAAAAAGTTTTGTATGGACTCAATTTTCACGGTCAGAAACATTCTGACAGAAGATTGTTTTATGGCATCAATCGATCTGAGGGATGCTTATCTTCATATTCCTGTAGCACCTCAGTCCCAGAAGTTCCTGAGGTTTGCGGTGAATATGGGCAAGGAGATTATACATCTTCAGTTCAGGGCCCTTCCCTTCGGCCTGTCGTCAGCTCCTCGTATTTTTACGAAGATAATGGCGGAAGCTCTCGCCCCTCTTCGACTCCAGGGGATTGCGGTAATTCCATATCTGGACGACCTCCTCTTTTTTGCCCCATCCAGGGAAAAGTTGCAGGAGGATTTGAACAAATCCCGCAGTCATTTGGAGTCACTAGGGTGGATAGTGAATGTTCAAAAATCAAATTTCATCCCAGCTCAGCAAGTACTGTTTCTGGGTTATTTGATAGATTCAGTGGAGCAAAAGATTTTTCTCCCAGAAGAGAAAAAGATCAAGGTCCAAAGGGTAATAACGGCACTACAAACAAATCAACTGATTTCAGTCCGAAAGGTTATGTCGGCTCTGGGGACATTAACCTCTTCAATGCCAGCCATCCAATGGGCAAGACTGCATTTCAGGACTCTCCAGAGGTTCCTTCTAAGGACATGGAACCACAGGACGGAGAGTTTGGATACAAAAGTAAAGATTCCCACCAGAGTCAAACGTTCACTTTGGTGGTGGAAAAGTCAGGTGGTACTGCAAAGAGGTCTTCTTTGGTCTTTTCCGACCGGGAAAGTGGTCACAACAGACACCAGTTTGCAGGGATGGGGGGCCCACATGGGTCAGGCCTTAGCGCAGGGAACATGGTCCCAGTTCAAGGTCCAAAAATCCTCAAATTGGAGAGAGCTGAAGGCAGTTGCCCTAGCATTAGCTTTCTTCTCTCAAAACCTCATAGGTTGCCATGTCCAGATTTTGTCGGACAATGCCACGGCCATAGCCTACCTGAACAAACAGGGAGGCACAAGAAGCAGGGCCCTTCACTTACTGTCAGTAGAGATTCTGGAGTGGGCGGAGAACCACTTACTATCTCTATCCTAGGTCCATCTAAAAGGCACATTGAATGAAGTAGCGGATTATCTGAGCCGACAGAAAGTTCAGGAATCAGAGTGGAGTCTGAACAGGAAGGTGTTTGCATTAATCACCAGTGTTTGGGGCCTTCCGCAGGTAGATCTGTTTGCTTCAAAACAAAACACGCAGCTCCCGAATTTTTTCTCCCTTCAGAGAGACATTTGCTCTCAGGGGATAGATGCTCTGGCACATCCGTGGGATTTTCACCTGGGGTATGCTTTTCCTCCATTTAGGTTAATCCCTCTAGTGTTGAGGAAAATACTGGAAGAGAGAGTATCAATAATTTTGATTACTCTATATTGGCCAAAGAGGGCTTGGTTTTCCACGATTCTTCAGTTGGCAATCAAACCATGTTGGCATCTTCCGCTCAGTCAGGATCTATTGACTCAGGGGCCAGTGCATCATCCAGATGTAGGCAGGTTAAAACTCACTGCCTGGTATCTGAGGAGCAGTTAATGAGAAGCAAAGACTTTTCTGAACGTTTAACTACGATGTTGCTTTCCAGTAGGAAAAAGGTAACCAGGGATATTTACGCCAAAGTATGGAAAGTCTATGTTTCTTTCTGTCATTCTGAACATAGGGAGGTTAAAGATCTAGTTTCAGTGCTGGAGTTCTTGCAAAACGGTGCAGACAAGAATCTGGCGGTCAGCACTCTTAAGGTGCAGGTGGCCGCCTTGGGAGTTTATCTGGAGAGATCCTTATCTTCAGAAACTCTGATCATGAGATTTTTCAAAGCACTTTCCAGGTCTAGACCGGTACCGGTGAAGCATTTCCCAAATTGGGATCTCTCGGTGGTTCTGCAGGCTCTGGCTAAAGAACCATTTGAGCTTTTACAGGCCATATCCCTAAAGAATTTAACTTTGAAGACTATTTTTCTGGTCGCAATTACTTCAGCAAGAAGGATTAGTGAACTGCACGCCCTATCAGTAAAAGAGCCTTTTTTGTCAGTTTTTCCTGATAGAGTTGTCCTTAAAGTAGATCCGGGGTTTTTTGCCAAAAGTGGCAAGCTTTAGTAACAGGTCTCAGGAGATTACTCTACCAACCTTTTCGGCTAACCCTTCGGGTGCAAAGGAAGAGCAGTTTCACAATTTAGACGTAAGACGTATCCTATTACATTATTTGGAAGTAACAGGAGGGTTTAGAGTTTCAGATTCATTATTTGTTCTTTTTTCTGGAAACAAGAAAGGCCAACAAGCATCAAAAGCATAATTGGCTAGATGGCTTAAGACAGCTATTTCTGTAGCCTATTCTCAAATGGGTTTATCTTCCCCGCTGGGAATTAGGGCTCATTCAACAAGAGCGCAGGCCACTACATGGGCAGAAAGAGCTGGTGCCACCCCAGATCAGATTTGTAAGGCGGCTATGTGGTCAAGCTACTTAACGTTTGTCCGTCATTACAGACTGGATCTCCTATCAGCAGGTGATCAGGCTTTTGGCAGAAAGGTTCTGCAGGCTGTGGTCCCTCCCTAGGGGGGTAAGTCTCTATTATCCTCTCAAGTGCTGTCCTGAAAGACGATAAGGGAAAATTCAAGTTAGACTTACCGGTAACTTGTTTTCCTTGAGTCTTTCAGGACAGCAGCATCCCGCCCTATTGTTTTTACATATATATATACTGTGACTAATCATATCTCGATTATGTGTTCCAGTTTGGGGCCGGAGGTTCTCTACTACTACTGACAATGTGTGGAAAGGAGCCTCCTTTTAAAGTTTGGTGGAAGAGGTGTTTCCTGTTGGCAAGGGGAGGAGTCACTCTCTCAAGTGCTGTCCTGAAAGACTCAAGGAAAACAAGTTACCGGTAAGTCTAACTTGAATTTTTTTTATCAACAAAAATATATTTTTGAATACGGTACATTTGCTCTGACACGGACCTATTGCATATTCTGATGCAAAGTTTCCTTTTTTGCTAATATACATTGCCTTGAAATGTTCCACATTTTGTCATATTACAAACAAAAACATAAATGTATTTTATTGGGATTTTATGTGATAGACCAACACAGATGGGCACATAATTGTGAAGTGGAAGGAAATTGATAAATAGTTTTCATTTTTTTTTTACAAATAAATATGTGAAAAGTGTGGGGGGGGGGGATTTGTATTCAGCCCCCTTTACTCTGATACCCCTAACTTAAATCTAGTGGAACCAACTGCCTTCAGAAGTCACCTAATTAGTAAATAGAGTCCACCTGTGTGTAATATAATCTCAGTATACATACAGCTGTTCTGTGAAGCCCTCAGAGGTTTGTTAGAGAACCTTAGTGAACAAACAGCATCATGAAGGACAAGGAACACACCAGACAGGTCAGGGATAAAGTTGGGGAGAAGTATAAAGCAGGGTTAGGTTATAAAAAAAATCTCCCAAGCTTTAAACATCTCACGGAGCTCTGTTCAATCCATCATCGGAAAATGGAAAGAGTATGGCACAACTGCCAACCTACCAAGACATGGCCGTGCACCTAAACTGACCGGCCGGGCAAGGAGAGCATTCATCAGAGAAGAGCCAAGAGGTCCATGGTAACTCTGGAGGAGCTGCAGAGATCCACAGATCAGGTGGGAGAATCTGTCCACAGGACAACTATTAGTCGTGTTCTCCACAAATCTGCCCTTTATGGAAGAGTGACAAGAAGAAAGACATTGGAGAAAGAAAGTCATAAGAAGTCCTGTTTGTAGTTTGTGAGAAGCCATGTGGAGGACACAGCAAACATGTGGAAGAAGGTGATCTGGTCAGAGGAGACCAAAATTCAACTTTATGGCCTAAAAGTAAAACGCTATGTGTGGGGAAAACTAACACTGCACATGACCCTGAACACACCATCCCCACCGTGAAACATGGTGGTGGCAGCATCATGTGGTGGGGATGCTTTTCTTCAGCAGGGACAGGGAAGCTGGTCAGAGTTGATGGGAAGATGGATGGAGTCTAAAAAGACTTGAGACTGGGGCGGAGGTTCACCTTCCAGCAGGACAACGACCCGAAACATACAGCCAGAGTTACTGGAGTTAATGGTTTAGATCAGAGCATATTCATGTGTTAGAATGGCCCAGTCACAGTCCAGACCTAAATCACATTAAGAATCTGTGGCAAGACTTGAAAATTGCTGTTCACAGACGCTCTCCATCCAATCTGACTGAACTTGAGATATTTTACAAAGAAGAATGGGCAGAAATGTCCTCTCTAGATGTGCAAAGCTGGTAGAGACATCCCCAAAAAGACTTGCAGCTGTAATTGCAGAGAAAGGCGGTTTTACAAAGTATTGACTCAGGGGGGCGCCATACAAATGTACCCCACACTTTTCACTTATTTATTTGTAAAAACAATTGAAAA
Organism: Aquarana catesbeiana; assembly: GCA_037953035.1. Taxonomy (NCBI): domain Eukaryota; kingdom Metazoa; phylum Chordata; class Amphibia; order Anura; family Ranidae; genus Aquarana; species Aquarana catesbeiana. Next base: position 857,589 of record JBBHAA010001782.1, read on the forward strand.
AGATTTATCATTTTCCTTCCACTTCACAATTATGTGACACTTTGTGTTGGTCTATCACATATAACACATAACACTATTATCATCATTGATTCATTATATCTTTTTTGTATAGGTTTTACCTTTTCTGAACACAATTTGTCACTGGGGGAGGCATCCAGGGTATGAAGGCTGGGGACACCCTGAGTCTCTTATTGGAGGCTGTTATGCGGTTGGCAGTGCCGTTCACCTGGCCTTTCAATTGGGCTTGGATCCTATATGGAGTGGCAGTGTGCACAGCACTCAGGGATTTCACTAGAGGGCGCTTAGCCACTCTGTGTTCCCCCTGTTTGCTGTCAAGTGGCTGTTTGGATCGCCTATGGAGTCCTCCACTTAGACCTATAATTTCCCATGGAGTGGTGGCGTGTGCGTACTGGAGATGTACACCAGAGGGCGCGCTGCCACTCGGTGACTCCTTCTTGTCTTTGACACGGCCACTCCTCCCTGCACTTGTCAGGTTCTTTGTGGCTGTTACTTCCGGGTACGGCAGCGGCCACAAGTGCGCATGGACCAACCTAGGTGGCGCATGTGCAGGACGAACGGTCGGGCTAGGAGCATCACACGCTGTCCAGATGGCGTACGGACCCCTTGATTGGGATGGGTATTTAATGGAGGGTTCGTTTGGCACCATTTAGGCAGGACCTGGTCATTCTTCGGGACCCCGGAGCTGTAGGATACATGGCAAGGGCCAAATATACTGGTAAGTAGGCCCCTCTTGCAAATAGATATCTCTCAGTTCATGTCCAATATACAGCTCTCCTGGCTCTGCAGTTTTCAGGTGCCCCAATGAGCTCCAGTCGTCTTATGGTGACCGGGAACCCCCTGTGAAGTCTTTGTGTTACCTGCCTGCCCCACCTCATTGACAAATTCATACTTCTTCTTATTTACACATATATTCATATAGCTCCAGAAGAAGCCCGTCCAGAGCGCAAAACTGGTTGAGCAAATTTTGAATGTACCCTTTGAATATTGAAGCAGAATTGATCTATTCCTGCTTGGCTCTATCAACCCCTCCATACATGACTACTGTATGATAAATGATTAGGTCATCTTATAAATGTGTGTGTGTATATATAATATATGTTACTAGATTTTAGGGGCTCATTTGTAAACCATAGGAACCTTCTCGTCTATCTGCCAACCCAGTCCATGTAGGTTCAGGTTGAACTCTGGACTGTTTGGTTGGTCACTGAGACATGTTTTTAAACCACATTCACTTTGTAAATGTTTTTTATTCTTGTCCTCGTCTCTTTCATGAATGATTTGTAATAAATAAATATTGTTATTTTTTTTTAACAAAGAGTACAATATGCCTGAAAAGTAATTTTTTTTCAATTCCTATATATACTCATTTTAGGATGTGGATTAGTATATCATTAACTGTGTTGTCCACAGAGCCACCCCGTGGTGATCACACTAAACATACTCATAGGAATTGTTTTTTATATATTCTTTATTTTATTTTACAATACAAGATATATAATACCAAACTCTTTACAATCCTTAATCCTCCATCAACTACCATACTCATAGGAATTGTAAGATCCTCAGAGACAAAGCTGCCTGATGTGGGCGGAGTCCTGGTTTAGGGGAACCAATCTGCTCATATAGTTACATAGTAGGTGAGGTTGAAAAAAGACACAAGTCCAACGAGTCCTACCTATGTGTGATTATGTGTCAGTATTACATTGTATATCCCTGTATGTTGTGGTCATTCAGGTGCTTATCTAATAGTTTCTTGAAGCTATCAATGCTCCCCGCTGAGACCACCGCCTGTGGAAGGGAATTCCACATCCTTGCCGCTCTTACAGTAAAGAACCCTCTACGTAGTTTAAGGTTAAACCTCCTTTCTTCTAATTTTAATGAGTGGCCACGAGTCTTGTTAAACTCCCTTCTGCGAAAAAGTTTTCTCCCTATTGTGGGGTCACCAGTCCGGTATTTGTATATTGAAATCATATCCCCTCTCAAGCGTCTCTTCTCCAGAGAGAATAAGTTCAGAGCTCACAACCTTTCCTCATAACTAATATCCTCCAGACCCTTTATTAGCTTTGTTGCCCTTCTTTGTACTCCATTTCCAGTACATCCTTCCTGAGGACTGGTGCCCAGAACTGGACAGCATACTCTAGGTGCGGCCGGACCAGAGTCTTGTAGAGCGGGAGAATTATCGTTTTATCTCTGGAGTTGATCCCCTTTTAATGTCAATATTCTGTTTGCTTTGTTAGCAGCAGCTTGGCATTGCATGCCATTGCTGAGCCTATCATCTACTAGGACCCCCAGGTCCTTTTCCATCCTAGATTCCCCCAGAGGTTCTCCCCCCAGTGTATAGATTGCATTCATATTTTTACCACCCAAATGCATTATTTTACATTTTTCTACATTGAACCTCATATGCCATGTAGTTGCCCCACCCCATTAATTTGTGGAGATCTTTTTGCAAGGTTTCTACATCCTGTGGAGAAGTTATTGCCCTGCTTAGCTTAGTATCGTCTGCAAATACAGAGATTGAACTGTTTATCCCATCCTCCAGGTCATTTATGAACAAATTAAATAGGATTGGTCCCAGCACAGAACCTTGGGGAACCCCACTACCCACCCCTGACCATTCTGAGTACTCCCCATTTATCACCACCCTCTGAACTCGCCCTTGTATCCAGTTTTCAATCCATGTACTCACCCTATGGTCCATGCCAACGGACCTTATTTTGTACAGTAAAAGTTTATAGGGAACTGTGTCAAATGCTTTTGCAAAATCCAGATACACCACGTCTACGGGCCTTCCTTTATCTAGATGGCAACTCACCTCCTCATAGAAGGTTAATAGATTGGTTTGGCAAGAACGATTCTTCATGAATCCATGCTGATTACTGCTAATGATATCGTTCTTATTACTAAAATCTTGTATATAGTCCCTTATCATCCCCTCCAAGAGTTTACATACTATTGATTTTAGGCTAACTGGTCTGTAATTCCCAGGGATGTATTTTGGGCCCTTTTTAAATATTGGTGCTACATTGGCTTTTCTCCAATCAGCTGGTACCATTCCAGTCAGTAGACTGTCTGTAAAAATTAGGAACAACGGTCTGGCAATCACTTGACTGAGTTCCCTAAGTACCCTCGGATGCAAGCCATCTGGTCCCGGTGATTTATTAATGTTAAGTTTCTCAAGTCTAATTTTAATTCTGTCCTCTGTTAACCATGGAGGTGCTTCCTGTGTTGTGTCATGATAATAAACACTGCAGTTTTGGTTACTGAAGCCCCCCAATTCACTCGTGAAGACTGAGGAGAAGAATAAATTCAATACCTTCGCCATCTCCCCATCCTTTGTAACCAGATGTCCTTCCTCATTCTTTATGGGGCCATTATGGTCTGTCCTCCCTTTTTTACTGTTTACATACTTAAAGAATTTTTGGGGATTTTTTTTGCTCTCCTCCTCTATGTGTCTTTCATGTTCTATCTTAGCAGTCCTTATTGCATCCTTACATTTCTTGTTGCATTCTTTATAAAGTCTGAATGCTGAGGATGATCCCTCAACTTTGTATTTTTTTGAAGGCCTTCTCCTTTGCTTTTATATGCATTCTTACATTGGAGTTAAGCCATGCAGGACTTTTGTTCGGTCTTTTAAATTTATTACCCAATGGGATGCATTGGCTAATGCCCTTATTTAATATGCTCTTAAAGCAAACCCATCTCTCCTCCGTGTTCTTTGTTCCTAAGATTTTATCCCAATTTATGCCTTCTAGCAAGGTTTGTAGTTTAGGGAAGTTGGCTCTTTTGAAATTCAGTGTCTTTGTATTCCCTTCATGTTTCCTATTTGTGTGATTTATACTGAAACTAATTGACCTGTGATCGCTGTTACCTAAATTGCCCCATATTTCCACATCCGTGATCAGGTCTGTATTGTTGGTAATCAGTAGATCCAGTAATGCTTTATTTCTAGTTGGTGCGTCTACCATCTGACCCATAAAATTGTCCTGCAAGACATTAAGGAACTGGCGAGCCTTAAATGAATGCGCCGTTCCCTCCGCCCAGTCTATGTTTGGATAATTAAAATCCCCATTATGATAACACTTCCCATCCTTGCTGCTAATCCAAATTGTGATAGGAGATCCATCTCCACTTCCTCCCTCAGGTTAGGGGGCCTATAGCACTCTCCCAGTATTATTTTCCCCTTAGCTTCATCCCTTTGGAGCTCTACCCATAAGGATTCCACCTCCTCCCTAGCTCCCTCAGTGATGTCATCTCTCACATTCACTTGTACATTTTTCTTGATATACAGGCATACCCCTCCCCCTTTTTTACCCTCTCTATCCTTGCGGTAAAGGGTATACCCTTGAATGTTTGCCAGCCAATCATGAGAGCTGTTGAACCAGGTCTCTGAAATTCCCACAAAATCTAAATCCTCCTTGTACAACAGTATCTCTAGTTCACCCATCTTGTCCGCCATGCTCCTGGCATTGGTGAACATGCCACATAGTTTAGACCGGTCGCATATTATCCTCGTATTGGGTGTTCCGAGATTGCAACTAGGACTTGCTACTATATATACCTTGGGTTTTTGTGCTTTGGTCAACCTACCACTAATGCCCCCAATACTACCCTCTGGAATATCTTCCGCGCTGACTATCTTAAAAACCCCTCTAACATTTTGGCCATCTTCATTCCCAGCAGATCTGCACCCTCCTCATTTAGGTGCAGTCCGTCCCTTCTATAGTACCGGTTATCGACTGAGAAGTCGGCCCAGTCCTCCAGGAACCCAAACCCCTCCTTACTACACCAGCTCTTCAGCCACTTGTTTACTTCCCTAATCTCCCTCTGCCTTTCTGGTGTGGCTTGATGTACCGGTAGTATTCCTGAGAATACTACCTTGGAGGTCCTTTTCCTCAATTTAGCTCCTAAGTCCCTAAAATCGTTCTTTAAGACACTCCATCTGCCTCTGACTTTGTCATTGGTGCCAACGTGCACCATGACAGCCGGGTCTTCCCCAGCCCCTCCCAGTAATCTGTCCACAAGATCCGTGATGTGCCGAACCCGAGCGCCCGGTAGACAACATGCTGTTCGGAGCTTCAGGTCTTTGTTACAGATTGCCCTCTCTGTCCTTCTAAGAATTGAGTTCCCTACCACCAGAATCCATCTTTCCTTTCCCTTCGCTGCCCCCCCCCCACTCTCACTGGAGGAGTTCTTCCCCCGGCAGCTAGGAGAGTCCCTCATCTCCAGCAGTGCTGGTCCCTGACTGGTTTCACCAATGTCACTCAAAGTAGCGTACTTATTGGGATGCTCCAGTCCTGGATTGGCCTCCCTGGCACTTCCCCCTCTACCCCTCCTGACTGTCACCCATCTACTCTTTGCTAGTGCCTGCACCTCTTTGTCTTCACCCGCCTCTGTGCTGGCCCCTGCCGACACCTGCCGTATACGTTCCTGGCTCTCCTTTAGTATGGAGGGACTTCTCAGTGCTGACAGTTGCTTCCCCAGATTCAGAACCTGGGCTTCCAGGGAAACAATGTGCTTACATTTTGCACAGCAGTATTCGCCCTCGATCGGATGATCAAGGAACGCATACATGCAGCAAGATGTACAAAGAGTCACCTCTCCACACCCGCCGGGCATCGTACCTATTAAATTTAGTGAGAATTGGGGATTATACCCTGTCCAAATTACCTAACAGCTAGCTTCCTGGCACTAATACTCAAGACAATACACAGGTGCACAGGTACACAACAAGACAATACACAGGTGCACAGGTACACAACAAGACAATACACAGGTACTCACAGACCTACGTGCACTCGCAGAACAGTCGCAGACCTGCGTGCACTCGCAGACCTACATGCACTCGCAGACCACTCGCAGACCTACGTGCACTCGCAGACCTACGCGCACTCGCAGGCCACTCGCAGACCTACGCACACTCGCAGACCTACGCGCACTCGCAGGACACTCGCAGACCTACGCGCACTCGCAGGACACTCGCAGACCTACGTGCACTCGCAGGCCACTCGCAGACCTACGCGCACTCGCAGACCTACGCGCACTCGCAGGCCACTCGCAGACCTACGTGCACTCGCAGGCCACTCGCAGACCTACGTGCACTCGCAGACCTACGTGCACTCGCAGACCTACGTGCACTCGCAGGCCACTCGCAGACCTACATGCACTCGCAGGCCACTCGCAGACCTACGTGCACTCGCAGGCCACTCGCAGACCTACGTGCACTCGCAGGCCACTCATAGACCTACGTGCACTCGCAGGCCACTCGCAGACCTACGCGCACTCGCAGGCCACTCGCAGACCTACGTGCACTCGCAGGCCACTCGCAGACCTACATGCACTCGCAATACACAAGTACACAATACACAAGTACTAACGATCCACACACACTACTCAGAAAACACTCAGGTACTCACACTACACAGGTACTATGACCCCTGTTATAACATCCGCTTTTAAACTCTGGTTTTAACTCACCACTTAGATCAGTTCCACTAACTCTGGTTTTAACTCACCACTTAAACCAGTTTCACTTGGACAGAGTTCCAACAGCCTCACAAATGAGCAGGCTCACTATGAGTTCTACACAAGGGTATATAGGCCTCAAGCACCTGTGAGCAATTAACCACTCCCCTTAATTGGTAGTCTAAAGGAACCAAAGAAAAAAAAAAGCTGTTTAAAAAGTGACAGAAAAAGGTGATTGAAAAGCTACAAGGAAAAGCCCCAAAAATGCAACCCAGCAATCAAAAAGCCCTTTTTTAGGGAGAGGTCGGGGTGGTCAGAGAAGAGGCAGGGGTTTCCCATCCCACAGATCCAGACCCCCCTTCCAACATCACCCTCCAACAACGACCACGTACAAACAAAACCAGTGGAAGGACCCTTACCATTGGGAAAGAAACCAACCCCAACAGCAAAACCCAAGACAAAACGAGCCAGGGGCTGTAGAGCAGGATTTAGGGTCCAAAAAAAGGAGGGAAACAGATTAGGAGGTATCTTTAATCTTAGCAATACAATGCTTACACACAAAGAAACTAACATCTTACATCAGGGATTGAAATGTGGTCTGAAGAGACCTCTCACGAAGTTTGATGCTTATATAGATGTACATAAATTTGTACGTAAGCTTAGTATTAAAAAAACACTTCTTAAATAAAAACTCAAACCCAACCAGTATGAGCGGGGTCTCAGCACTGGCGACTGATAGCGGGTTAAAAAACAAGTCCTTATTCAACCCCCCAATAATGGTTCTCACCATTTGGAGGTTTTTAAAAGTCTTATTTTAAGAGATCTAGATCAGTTAAAACCAAAAAAGCAAGTGAACCCGAGATATATTAAGGAAGGTATTGAGTCACTTGAAGCGAGAAAAGATATAATAATTAGACCTGCTGACAAGGGAGAGGGAGTGGTTATTATGTCAAAAGACTATTACACTACCCAATTGTCAGAATTGTCAGATAAGGATACATATGAGATGTTAGTAAAAGACCCAACCCCCCAGTACAGAGCTGAATTAAAGGCTCTGATTGATTTTGGGTACCGCTCACACGTCCTTACGGACAAAGAAAAAAGATTTCTTTTCCCCAGCAGTAGTCGCACACCTACTATATATACCCTTCCGAAAATCCACAAGGATCCGATTAATCCCTCACCTAGATCCATAGTTAATGGGATAGATTTGGTTACTTCAAGATTAGGTCAATATTTAGATATATTCCTACAAAAAAGTGTGACCACAACGAGAGCCTATTTGAAAGATACTAAGAGTTTATTACAGGATTTGAAAGAAATCAATCTTGCAGGGATGAATGAAGTGTTTCTGGTCACATCAGATGTGACCAGTTTATACACTATCATTCAACACGAGGATGCCCTGCTAGCCCTCAATTGAGCACTTAGTAAAAGGGAAGATCTGCCTTTGAGACAAAAAATATTCCTTAGAGATGCATTAGACTTCTGTCTCTCTCACAATTACTTCTGGTTTAACCATAACTACTTCACCCAAAGGAGGGGTGTTGCAATGAGCGCGAAATTCACGCCCAGCATAGCTAACCTCTTTATGGGTGAATGGGAGGATAAAGAGATATTCCGAGACAGAAGACCAGAACTTTTATACTACAAACGCTATATTGATGACCTGATACTAATATGGGTGGGCTCAGAATTGACACTTAAAAATTATATGGATCATCTGAATGATAATACTCATAATATCAGACTTACGAGCCAGTGGAGTACTGAGCAAATCCACTTTTTTAGATGTTAATATCTTCAGAGTTGGCGACACAATACAAACGAAAGTGTTCTTCAAACCCACCAATAGAAACAGTTATCTTCCAGTGCATAGCGGTCATCATCTTTGGTTGAAAAATGTGCCCAAGGGCCAAATAATGAGGGTCAGGAGAAGCTGCTCTGAATTAGAGGATTTTGACCAACAAGTTACGGTATTAAAAAAATAGGTTTGTGGAAAATCATTGAGGAAATTAGAGCTCTCCCTCGGGATCATTGCCTAAGAGATGCACCTAGTATGGAAAGAAACCTAGATCATGAATGGAGTTTTATATCTCCCTTCCATTCACATTTCAAGGAGGTGGAGAATATTTTCCATAAACATTGGCACGTCCTATGTTTGGATAGAACACTGTCAAGGGTTCTACCAGACAAACCCAAGTTCATTTATCGCAAGGCGCCAAGCTTTGGGGATGTCATAGTCAAAAAGATCATTGATCCCCCTGGGAGAAATCCAACCTTCTGGGAGCAAAATGTTTTTTTTGCATGCCAGAAATGCAAAGCTTGCAGAGAGGTGGCTAGACCTATGAGGAAAATAGAAAAATTTACCTCAACTTCCAACAACAGGGAATTTGCAATTAAGCACTTTATAACATGCAATACATCCCATGTCGTGTATGCCTTGCGTTGTCCTTGTGGATTAATGCACATAGGTCGCACCAAGCGTCTTTTAAGAATTAGAGTCGCAGAACATGTGCATAATATCTCTATTGGTTATAAAGACCACAATGTATCCCTACATTTTAAACAACATCACGAGCAAGACCCTTCTGGTTTGTTATTTTGGGGGATCGATCACATCAAACAACCATGGAGGGGGGGAAATATTGTAAGGGATCTATCAAAAAAAGAAACTCAATGGATTTTTTTAACTGACACTCTTAGCCCAAAAGGGTTAAATATAGAACTCGATATTAATTGTTTTATCAGTGATTTTTAGGTTTACCAGAGAGGACGATCATTTTATTTTATATAATTTTTTAAATGTAGGTTGAATCTGTTCCAGGAATAAATTTTTTCCTTTTATAGATTATTTAATGTTTTTCCTTATATAGATTACACTTTTGTATATATTGTTTATGTACTGTTATACCTATGTGATACATAGAGGTACTGTACAGTCTATCACCAACCTCCTTAGTTTAATTTTGGAGTTTTTATATATATAATGCCATTCAGGTATCTCTAATCTGATGGGATTTTAGTCAGTATTATCCTTTTGATTTTACTATAAGTGCCGCTGTTACTATGATTATATGCAATTTTGTATGTCATTTTTTATGCGATTTTAACTTTGTAGTGTGATAATTTCTTTTATATGATAATAATACCGGATTAGGAATTATTTTTTAATCACCTGTTCATTACATTGCGATATATATACAGTTTAGTATTGTTTGGGGGACGACTCTCTCTCATTAGTTGCACTTTAAATAGACGGAAGAGGGGAGGCTTTGTTTCAATTTAAGATATAAGAACTGTGGCTGAGTTATTTTGGTATGTGAGATAGGGCTATTGCAGACTGATTGCAGTGTTCTGTCACATTTACATCACAATGTTATTAAAGTGTATAGCCTGTAGTTTAAGGTCGGTTGGAGTATGGATACGATCCCAATGTAAGATAGGGACGTACCTTCCAATCAGACCCACATCTTTAAAATATGCATACACTAGGGCGGAGTGCCGATTACTCTCCACCCTCTTTTTCTAAGATAAATTCTGTTCAGCACGCCATGAAGTCACGCTCTTTGAAAAAGTCGTAATGACAAAACTAGTCAGAGCGTGACCCCACGGCAACCGCAATCAGGTGAGGACGCTGTGTGCTCCAAGCCCAAAGCTTTCGATACTAGCGGGAGGAAGTGTCGATCAGCTGTGAATGGTTATCATCTGTCCAGCCTATAAACCGCTCCCTTGTGTTTTGGAAGAAGTCACTTGAGTTATCTAGTATTACCAACCGACCGAAAGCTAGAGGGCCATTATTGGAAAGGACTTGCGCCCACAGATTTGTTTATTTGATTTTATTTTGTTTGTTTGATTCATAATAAATTATCAAAACGGTACTGGACTATTTGGGGTCTCTTCTTTACATGTGGACATTGTTGCTGTTTTTTGACTACCAACCGTGGAGGACCTCGGGAGTAATCAGAGTGAGGATATTATCCAAGGCCTGTTAACCTCTTGGTTCCGGTGAGTTAGAACCCCTTGCGGGGTGTGTGCAGCACGGGGTGTCATAACAGATGGTGAAAGGTGCACTCATCAGATCTGCTACCCGTATATGAGACTCCAGACCAAGTTCCTTCTCTTGTGTCTTTGCTGGAATTTTCCTGCCTGCATTTCCTTGCTTGCATTTTACAAAGACATTTATGTATTAGTCCGTGTTTGTGACTGAGAATAGCGCCGCTCTGATGGGTTAATGGTTCACATAGAGTGATTATTTACACATCTGTATTTATAAATCAAAAAGCAAGACTTGTTCACTCTCCACTCAAGGTCCCCACTCTGGTTTTAACTCACCACTTCCAGTTCCACTTGGACAGAGTTTCCACAGCCTCACAAATGAGCAGCCTCACTATGAGTTCTACACAAGGTTATATAGGCCTCAAGCACCTGTGAGCAATTAACCACTCCCCTTGCTCATGTCTAGTAATAATCTTTTATATTTCTATTTTAGTAGATGGACGGGAGATGAGGAAAACCTCAGAGGATTGTCTCACTTTGTCTCCAGACTGTAAAGTAGAAGATGAGGACATCACACAGTATAGTCCAGGAGAAAACCCGACTACCTCAAATGTCCATCCGGCACCACACAGTGTAGATGGACCATCGTATTCCTCTTATCCTGAGGAACCTCAGACTGTGAGGGACGGTGCCATCTTTCCAACAGCGAAGAGGTTTTCCTGTACTGAGTGTGGCAAGTGTTTCCCTTCTAAATCTAAACTTAATGTGCATATAAGATCTCACACAGGAGAGAAGCCGTATTCCTGTCCTGAGTGCGGGAAATGTTTTTCAGTGAAGTCCAGTCTTTCCACACATCAGAGATCTCACACAGGGGAGAAGCCGTATTCCTGTCCTGAGTGCGGGAAATGTTTCTCATGGAAGCCCTATCTTTACACACATCAGAGATCTCACACGGGGGAAAAGCCGTATTCCTGTCCTGAGTGTGGGAAATGTTTTTCAAGGAAATCGGATCTTTCCACACATCAGGGATCTCACACAGGGGAGAAGCCATATTCCTGTCCTGAGTGCGGAAAATGTTTTTCACGTAAGTCCAGTCTTTACGCACATCAGAGATCTCACACGGGGGAGAAGCCACATTCCTGTCCTGAGTGCGGGAAATGTTTTTCAGTGAAGACCAGTCTTTCCACACATCAGAGATCTCACACGGGGGAGAAGCCGTATTCCTGTCCTGAGTGCGGGAAATGTTTTTCAGATAAGTCCAATCTTTACAAACATCAGACATCTCACACAGGGAAGAAGCTGTATTCCTGCCCAGAGTGCGGGAAATGTTTTTCACAGAAGTCCAGTCTTTCCAGACATCAGAGATCTCACACAGGGGAGAAGCCGTATTCCTGTCCTGAGTGAGGGAATTGTTCCTCACTGAAGTCCTGTCTTCCTGTACATCAGGGATCCCACACAACCCTCGAGGTGTATTAGTGCCTTGAGTGTGGGAAATGTCTTCTATATGAATGTTGCTGGACATCACAGCTCTCATGTGGGGAAGAAGCACACCCTGATATACACCTCAGATATACTCCATGGCTGATCTTCATCATGTAAGAAACAGTTCATAAGGAGATCACCAAAGACATGGATGAAGTGCTGTACTGATTGATAGCAGTAGAAAAATAAAAATGGAGTCAGTACCTTTCATTGGCTGAGTACATTTTGTGGTGTAAGATTTCACAAACACTTAGAGGTCTGTTTTTAAAAATAAATAGTTTGAACAAATGTGACCAGCATTATGATGATTGGCTCCATCTAGTGACCATAAAAGTATTGTGCTTTTTTTTACTGATTGAGGCAAAATGTCTTATTATGGCCACTAGATGGAGCTGATAATCATAGGAAATCACTAAGTTAATTACGGCCAGAATTTGTAACGAGTGGATGAATGTTTGTCACATTTGTCCAACATATTTTCTTTACATAGATTCCTTAGTTTCCTTTGTCAGGAATAGGGATGGGCTGTCTGTTCGGGTCGAACATTGGCTGTTCGCCGAAAAGCGAACAATTTGGGGTATTCGCGACAAATATGAAAGCCGCAGAACACCCTTTAAAAGTCTATGGGAGAAATCAAAAGTGCTAATTTTAAAGGTTAATGTGCAAGCTAATGTCATAAAAAGTGTTTGGGGACCTGGGTCCTGCCCCAGGGGACATGGATCATTGCAAAAAAAAGTTTTAAAAACTGACGTTTTTTCGGGAGCAGTGATTTTAATAATGCTTAAAGTTAAACAATAAAAGTGATATTTTAAATTTCGTACCTGGGGGGTGTCTATAGTATGCCTGTAAAGGGGCGAATGTTTCCCGTGTTTAGAACAGTCCGATAGCAAAATGACATTTCTAAAGGAAAAAAAAGTAATTTAAAAGTACTAGCGGTAGCGCCGGCTGCTATAATGAATTGTCGGATCTCTGCAATACTTATAAAAGTCATTGAAAAAAGTGGCCTGGGATTCCCCCCTTTGGATCTGTATGAATATTACTACCACTTCCTGCCCGGCCTATAGCAGAATGACAGCCGTGCGGTGGTTCAGTTATCCTGACTGGGCGTCATATGACGTCCTTCAGGATAACAGGCGCCGCGCGCCCATGGGGGAACGCATTGCGGTGATCAGTGGTGTGGTGTGTCAGTCTGACACACCGCTACACCAATCTCAGTAAAGAGCCTCCAACGGAGGCTCTTTACCATGTGATCAGCCGTGTCCAATCATAGCTGATCACGATGTAAACAAGAATAGCCGGTGATCGGCTTTTCCTCACTCGTGTCTGACAGACGCGAAGAGAGCCGATCGGCGGCTCTCCTGACAGGGGGGGTCTGCGCTGATTGTTTATCAGCGCAGCCCCCCCTTGGATGCCCACACTGGAACACCAGGGAGGCACATAACATGTGGATGGCCAGGTACACCCCCCATGACCATCCACATGTGCAAATTAATGCCAAATCTGTGCCAATCAGTGCCCACATATGGGCAGTGACTGGCACCATTATGTAAGAGAATAATTAAGTGATGCCCAGCAATGCCACCCATCTGTGTCATTAGTGCCACCCATCAATGTCCATCAGTGCCACCTATCAGTACCCACCTATCAGTGCCACCCATAAGTACCCATCACTGCCGCCTACGAGTGCCCATCAGTGCCGCATACCAGTGCCACCTATCAGTGCTGCCTATCAGTGCCAACTCATCAGTGCCACCTTACTGGTGCCCATCAGTGCCGCCTTATCAGTGCCCGTCATTGAAGACGAAAACGTACTTATTTGCAAAAAAATTTCACAGAAACTGTCTTTTTTTATTTGTTGTGCAAAAAATAAAAATTGCAGAGGTGATCAAATACCACCAAAAGAAAGCTCTATTTGTGGGAACAAAATTATAAAAAATTTGTTTAGGTACAATGTAGCATGACCGCACAATTGTCATTCAAATTGCGACAGCACTGAAAGCTGAAAATTGGCTTGGGCAGGAAGGTGTCTAAGTGCCTGGTATTGAAGTGGTTAAGGGGAATCCCGAACCAAAATTTAAAAAAAAAAAAGGCGTGGGGGTCATCTCAAATTCCATACCAGGCCCTTCAGGTCTGGTATGGATATTAAGGGGAACCCCGTGCCAATTTTTTTTTTTTTAAAATGACGTGGGGTCCCCCTCAAAATCTATACTAGACCCTTATCCGAGCACGCAACCTGGCAGGCTGCAAGAAAAGAGGGGGGACGAGAGAGTGCCCCCCCTTCTGAACCGTACCAGGCCACATGCCCTCAACATGGGGAGGAAGTCCCCATGTTTATGGGGACAAGGGCCTCATCCCTACAACCCTTGCCCGGTGGTTGTGGGGGTATCGGAATCTGGAAGCCCCCTTTAACAAGGGGACCCTCAGATCCCGCTCCAACTATAGTATCTGTGAAGGGTTGCAGTGTTGTGGCATCAGCACCAGTGCCCAAGGCCCAATTTTTCAGCCCCTGTTTAACAGGGGCGTATGATTACAATTTTTGATGCAATACTTTGCAGCAGGGCTCATTCCTGCGCTCCAACTATAGCATCTGTGAGGGGTTGCAGTGTTGAATAGGAGGACTGATTGTGTAATGACACAGAGAAGCCTCAGGGGGTAATTAAAGTACATAAACAAACAGTCAAACACAGAACAATGCCTTCCTTCCAGACCATGGAGCCGTCTGGAGGGGGTTAGCCTTAAAACAGGGCAGAAGGCCCCCCCCCACTGTATAAATATAATCAAAGGAGAAATACTTCAGTATTCCAAGCTTCATGACAGCAAGCATCCTTCATTTAAACGTTCTACCTCTCCATTGCCTGGAGCATCAGCCTCCAGGCAGTCGCGACAGCCTCCACCGTCAGCCCCGAGAGGAAGGCCCAAAGCCAGGCTCAGGACCAGAGAAAAGTCCTGGGAGCAAAGATCTGCTAAGCAGAGTCCAAGGCCTCCCTATGAAGGGGTGCCCCTGCTTGCACGGGAGGGCGGCTCCTGCAGTTGCAGGAGATTCAGTACAGATGGATCATCTCCATGGTTCTCTAAGCTACAGGCTAGAGTTTTGGGATTCTTCCGCCTCATTTTTAAATCAGGCATTCCCAAGGTCCCGGTGAAGGGAGCATCATTTTCTTTTAGGCACTAGACCTGTTGCGGTCTCAAGGGGTGATCCCCCCTTAGGGGAACAGGGAATGGGTTTTTACTGAAACCCCTTTACAGTGCCCGAATCAAACAGAGTTGTCGGACCCATTTTTCAGATCAAGGGTCTGAACCAATTTCTGGAAATTCCTAGTGTCAATAGATATCTAGAGCGTATATCTTTATGTGCAAATTTCCCTGCTCATCAGAAATTCCTGCAATTTGCAGTAGAGCAGCGACACTTTCAGTTTGTGGGCTCGCCCTTCGCGTTGGCCACCGCATCTCGAGTGTTTTCTAAAGGTCCTGGCTTGGCGAGTCTAAGAGCCCAGGGTATAGCGGTAACAGCATACCTAGACGACCTATTACTGATCGATCAGTCCATAAAGGACTGGATCTGAGTGTACCCTGCACGATCAGGTATCTGAAGCCTCTGGGTTGAATTATCAACCTAGGAAAGTCATCCTTACGGCCAGTAAGGCTAGACTACTTGGGTCTGGTGGTGGATACAGCCAACAATAGAGTGTTTTTCTTTTACCCAAGACAAAGGTGCGCAATAAAACAAGGGAAGAGTCTCCTGTCCTTCTCTGTGTGACATTGTTAGGGAAGATGGTGGCTTCATGCAAAGCGGTTCCCTATGCTCAGTTCTATTCAGATCTGTTGCAAACTGTCACGTACCTTACAGCGGAGCCCGAAATGATGAGGGTGGCCTCTTGCACGGTTCCGGTCCAAGCACCCCTGGTGGTGGGTACAGGGAGTGCGAGGGCAACGAATGGGTGCAGGTGCCTGCAGGCAGGAGGCTGGAACTTGGAGATATAGGAACCTCTGCTGAGGAGATGTGGAAACTGATCACCAAACTTGTTCAGCAGGAGCCAGATCAAGATCAACTGCAGAATCAGGAACAGGCAGGAGTCGGCAACAGGCTGGCAGCGGGGTACCAAGTCAGAAGGCAAAACCGTAGTCAGGAACAGGCAGGGGTTGGCAACAGACGGGCAGCAGGGTACAGAATAAGGAGGCAGAGCTGTAATCATAAGTTCAAGCCAAGGTCAGTATTGCAGGTAAAGGCAGGTTCAGCAGGCAGGGGAGATCCAAGAGAATGGTCAGAAGATAGCCGGGTTTTTAGGAACAAGGTCAATCAGGCAGAGTAACAACAGGAACACAGGAACAAGCTGAAGACAATCCAGCACTGATGCTAGGCAGACTCTCTGTTTATATAGGGTGCTGTGTGCCAGGATTCGCGCCAGCGTACGTGCGTAGGCGCATGCGCATGCGCATTAGCAACTTAGCACATTGGCACATGCGCGTTAGCACATTGCCGCATGCGCATTAGCACATTAGCGCTTTGGCACTCGCGGGCGCGCGTTCGCATAGAGGTGCCATTGTGCATGCCCACCCTGGATCTCATTTGTCTCTGGCTATGGTTCCGTGCATGCACCTTGGCATTAGCAGAACGAGGATTGGCAGCTGCTGCATGGAGATGGGTGCTTGCTGTGTGAGTTCTCTGACACAAACACTATCCTGTCTGCCTGAAGTAGGAGAAGCCAGGATTTGGATTGACCAATGCATTTGACTCCAGGCATATGCCAAAGTCGCAATTGGTGGTCGCTAACCAGAAGTGAGTAGAAGGGGAAAAAGCCTTCATACTGGTCACCTGGAAGATAGTGACAACCCATGCCAGCCTCTTAGGCTGGGGAGCTTTACTAGAAGAAAATGCTGTTCAGGGGAAATGGTCAGAGTCTGAGTAGACCTTGCCCATCAACATTTTAGAATTTCGGGCAGCACGCCTGGCCCTTTGGTGGACAGGCAGACTGCAGGGATACCCTGTCAGGATCTAGTCCAACAATGCCACAAAGGTGGCCTATATCAGTTGCCAGGCGGCACCAAGAGTTGGGCAGCCCAGAGAGAGGTAAAACCATTTTCTGGTGTTGGCAAGAAAATGTTTTCCTTGCCTATCTGCTGTTTTCATCCCAGGGGTAAGAAATTGGCAGGCAGACTTCCTAAGCCGTCAGCCGTTGCTCCCAGGAGACTGGTCCCTATATCCACCGGAAGTAAGGTACCCCAGACGTAGGTCCTCTGCATCCACATTCAACACGAAGCTAGACAAATTTTATGTCCAGAACAAGGGACCCACTCGCTTGTGGGACAGGTACATTGGTAACTCCTTGGAATCAGTTTTTTCTGATTTATGTGTTTCCTCTAGGTCAGTTGCTTCCATGCCTGCTGCGCAGGATCAGAAGGAAGCAAAAGCAGGTGATCCTGATTGCCCTGGCATGGTCCAGGAGGTCCTGGTATGCAGAAATCGTAAGATAGCAGTGACAGATCCTTGACCTCTGTCATTATGCCAGGATCTGTTGTCACAAAGGCCAGGTATACCATCCAGCTTTACAAACGCTGAAGTTGACGGTTTGGCATTAGCATAGCAGGTGTTAGACCTCCTAAAGTCGGGAGTAGGGATAAAGCGAGCCATAAGTACTATTAAGGGTCAGGTCTCAGCTTGTCAGTTTTTTCCAAAACCTCATGCTTCTCACTCCCTACTGCAGGCCTTTATATAAGGCGTAACGCGCATGAATCCACCAATTATGTCACCTTTGTGCCCATGCGGTCTAAATCTGCTTTGTCAGTCCTTCAGGGGCCTCCTTTGGAGCCAATGTGTGATGCCCCTTTGGCCATGGTCACAAGGAAACTAGTATTTTTGGGTCGCGGTACTTCCGCAAAAAGCCTTTCGGAGGTGGCAGCACAGTGGCTAACAGGTTAGCACTTCTGCCTAGCAGCACTGAGCTTCTTGGTTCATATCCCAAGCATGCTACTTCATATTGAGAAGTTGTCTGTTCTCCCTATGTTGTTAAACCTAACTCCTGACCCAGGTCCTTCCATAACTCGAAATTTGAGGAAAATTCTGGACAGTCGCACTCCAAAAATTAGCCTTTATTTGTCAAAGGTAATCAAAAAATACATGCCACAGCAGACCGGACAGAAAAGCTGACGCGTTTCACACTATCAAACAGTGCTTAATCATAGCTAACAATCACAAAAATGAATGTCATTTATATACTTAGGTTTTACGATCATGTGATCAAATAAGTGAATAATTGAGTGCAATCTATAAACAAGCAAGTGCTGTGAGACACAATCAAGAACATAGATAACCTCTGTGATTGAGAAGGGTGCTTAATAAAGTTTGTTTTAGGTAGAAAAGAAAAATGAATTAGTAAATAAATAAAATAAACCCATATATATGTGAGCATATATGTGCATGTGTGAACATTTAAATCCTAAATGAGGAGTGAATGTGCATAAAAATATATGTGTGTGCTCAATATATATAGGAAATTGATAAATGGTGTTATTTGATCAATAACTACCAAAACTTAATCTGTGCTAAAGGGGGGTAAAAACATTTATTATTAAATAAAAAAGGGGTATTATTTTATATATATACCTTAATACGGGTACTATGAATCCCTGCACATATGCTAAATATGAATGAATATTATGTTTATATTTATAGAATATTTTCTAGCATATACACAAGGATGTATGAAATATGTGCAAGTGTGTAAAGATGGGTGTTGTATGTAGATAAAAAGATAGACAATATAAAGATGAAATTAATATTTGCATATAATAAATGCATGCTATATATATAATGTCTCACTTTGACTCATATGAGTCCTATCTTTACTAAACATAAACCCTTCTCATTTATATAAACAATATAATGCATATTACAATAAATACATTCCTATTGGATATGTTAACCATGAAGATCAATATTATTAGAATGTGTCCATAAACTGGTAATTCATAACAAAACAATGTTGTAGTCATATAAATAAAGAATAGACATTTGCTAGTGTGGTTGTTTGAAAACAGTGGGAGACAAAAATAAAAGAATTTAAATAAAAATAGTCTCCCACTGCATGCATCAAAACTACTGATGTTAACATAAAGATATGATCTTGCTGTGCATGGCTGGATATATGAGCCGCAGATGCGGGTTAACCTCATCTCAATAACCTAGCACCACGTATCCAGTCAATTCTCGTTCCTAGAAGAGATCATTATTTTAAAAACATAAACAAAAACTTATTGCATTAAAACACATATTATCATAAAATTCATAAACCCATTGATAAGCACAGGATTAATTATGTGCACTAATGACCACTAATTCCCTCGTATCTAAACTTGACCGGGCTCAATATGTATATATCTGCTTTAAAGTAATTACCTAAAATGTTTACAATGTAACACTAGTAGAAAGAATCATGTTGCAGTGAGTCCTTTCTTCAGGAGTACCAAAGAACTATAGCGAGCAGAGAAGTGATCATATAAAATTCAGACAGAACCCTTGCTACATATATACAAGTCTAAACCTAGCTCATGTTCCGTTAAAATAGAATACTGTATTGGAGACTAAACAAGGAGGAGTAGACCCGTATGCATAGCCATTCAAACACACAGAACTTCGTACACGACTCTGAGGCATATCAGGTGAGAAGTGTATAGACGAACATGTACAACCCACACTAAACCTGTTCAGCTAAACTAGGCTATATACAGTAAACAAGTTCATCTGTACACATAGCCACCAGAGTCTACATAGGTGTGTATATTGAAAGGCTACAACAGTCCGCTAAACTAAACGATCTTAAGCGATATGGGCCGGCATACACACACCGACAGTGTGGGACATCGGACATTCAAAGGGAAGGGAAAAGGAAGTAAAACAAAACAGAATAATACTTCAAATGACACACAACCACAATTACATATCGGACTGGAAATATACATATGTGGATGAACGTGTATATCCCGCACTGGATGTATTTAAACTAAGCCATGCACAGCAGGCATGCTCGTCCATACATACATACAGTCATCGCAACCTGCGAGTGCATGTATGTCCAAAAGGCTATAACAATTGACATAAACCAATAATGAACAAGATGAGCCGACATGCATACACTCACAGTGCGTGACATAAGGCAGCTGAGAGGAAAAGAAAGACAAGAAAAGAAAAGACACAAAACAAAAGGAAGAAGAGGAAAGTCGGCACTCAAAACATTGCTGCAAGTGACACACAATTTTGAGTCACATTGGGCTTAAAGTGTATGGATAAAGGTCTATATCCCACATTAAGTACATTGAACAGTGTGTAGTGAACACATTTATCTACATACACAACAGTCAAAGTTCACCCATGTATGTAAATACAACATGCTACTACAATGAACCCGATTTCATCCTAAATGATGTGAGCCGGCATACACATACCAATGATGCAAAACATCGGGCAAGGAGAGGAAAGAGATGAGAAAAACAGAAGGCAAACAGAGTTTCAGACTACCCCATCTACCGATAGAAGGGTTAATCATAATAATGGGAAACATCCCACTCAAAGATTAACCCCAATGGGATCCTGGTATGCAAAGAAAATATCAAGAACACTTTGCGCTTGCAAAGTGCTCTAAATTTATCTCCTCCTCTTTTTGGGGTAACTATCCTGTCTATGCCCTGAATGGAAAGACTTGTGACATCTTTAACCACCTCAATACCGGGCACTTTCACCCCCTTCCTGCCCAAGCCATTTTTCAGCGCTGTCGCATTTTGAATGACAATTGCGCAGTCATGTTACACTGCACCCTAATGAAATTTTTATCATTTTCCCCCCTCAAATAGAGCTTTCTTTTGGTGGTATTTGATCACCTCTGTGGTTTTTATTTATTGCGCTATAAACAAAAGAAGAGGGACAAGTTTGAAAAAACACAATATTTTTTACTTTTTGCTATAATAAATATCCAATTTTTTTTTTTTTAAACAAATTTTTTTCTCAGTTTAGGCCGATATCTATTCTTCCACATATTTTTGGTAAAAAAAATCACAATAAGCGTATATTGATTGGTTTGCGCAAAAGTTATAGCATCTACAAAATAGGGGATAGATTTATAGCATTTTTCTTTTCTTTTCTTTTATTTACTAGTTATGGCGGCGATCAGCAATTTTTATTGTGACTGCGATATTGCGGCGGACATATCGGACACTTTTGACACATTTTTGGTACCATTCACATTTATACAGCGATCCGTGCTATAAAAATGCATTGATTACTGTATAAATGTGACTGGCAGGGAAGGGGTTAACACTATGGGGTGATCGAGGGGTTAATGTGTGTCATAGGGTGGTGATTCTAACTGTGGGGGGAGGGGACTGACTGGGGGAGATGGCCGATTGATGTCCCTATGTACAAGGGACACACCATCGGTCTCCTCTCCTCTAAAAGGACGTAGATCTGTGTGTTTACATACACAGATCCACGGTCCTGCTCAGTTGCTGGGCAATCGCGTGTGCCCGGCGGGCAACGCGGATGCCGGGCACGCGCATCGGGTGCCCAGTGACGCAGTGAGCGAACACGCTCCCTAGTGGCTCAAGAAGGCGGTCATGTCATATGACGTCTGCCCAGAACGAGAGCTGCCTCGTTCCACCGTCATATGACAGTGGGCGGGCAGCTAGTGGTTAAAGTGAATAAGGTTCCAATGTTTAGCCACATTGGTAGATCTGTTTTTCTCAATGTCGTATAAATGATCATGCAACCGATCTTTCAACCTGCGTATGGTGCGACCCATGTATTGGACGTGGAATGCATCACACGTAATAAGGTACACCAAGAATTTGGTGTTACAATTGATGAAAGATAAGATATCAAAACTCTTGCGTTTGGTGCAGGAACTCACATTTTTACCTTTTTTTAATGAAGCGACAATAGTCGCATCCTTTAATGCCGCATTTAAAGTTACCTTTAAAGTGCAACCAATTTGGGCCTGACTGGAAAATGAGCTTGGTGATAGAGAGTTTCCCAGCGTGGGTGCTCTTCGGGACACAGATTTTATACCCTTCGAAAGGATCTCGCTATAAATGGGGTCATTGAGCAAAATCGGGAGGTACTTGTTGACTGTATTTTTAATTTTGCTAAATTCTGAACTGTAGGGTGTGGAGAAGACAGGGATGTTGCTGTAGGACGTGGAATATTGTTTCTTGTTTTTACCTACATTATTATTGCTGGTGTTCTCCATCAACAGGGTATCTCTAGGAGTACCGCCAACTGCAAAGAGAGCTCTGTTAACAATCTTAGTGGAATATCCCATAAATGAATCTTTGGGTCATGTTTATAGCTTCTTCCTCAAAATTGACAGGTGTACTGCACAGGCTTTTCAGTCTCAAAAATTGACCATAAGGCACCCCTTATATAGTGTGCCCTGGATGGGCATAATCAGTTCTTAAAAGAGCATTTTCCTATGTAAACCTGTGGCTACAATGCCACCTACACCTGTCAACTGTATCGAGGAATGCTATAGAAACCTCCCCAAAATTTCCTGTGAATTTCAGATTAAGGGAATTTCCATTCAGGTACAGAAGCCACACATCTAGATCCACCTTATCGTCAGAGGTAATGAACAGGAGATCGTCAATGTAGCGACAGAAAAAAATAGTGTCCAAGCGGCGGGGGCTATCATGTCCGATAATGCGGGAGCTCTCCCACCACCCCATGTAGAGGTTGGCTAATGAGGGTGAAAATGTGGCCCCCATAGAGGCCTCCCCAGAGCCCAGAAATATGAAGAATACGGGAGATTGTTGTCAGACATAAAGAAATTGTGTGTTATCAAATAATCCAATGATTGTAAAATAAATTCCTGGAGCACCAAAGATAATTTCCCTGATTCTTTTAAGAAAAAGCTGACTGCCTGTAAACCTAAATGATGTGGGATGCAAGAGTATAAAATAGTAACATCACAACTAATCCATCTGAAAATTCTGCATTTTGATGAGCAGTTGCTTTGTGTCTCTCAAAAAACCCAGGAAGATTACAGACCATAGGTTGAAGCTGGCTATCAATCCATTCACCAAGGCGCTCATTTAATGAGCCTATGCCCGCAACAATCGGTCTACCCACAAGGGGATTTAACCCCTTGTGGACCTTCGGAAGATGGTGGAACACCGACATAATAGGACATTCAGGGATAAACAATTCTTTTTCTTTCTCTGAAAATATACCCGCATGAACTGCTCTATCTAAAAGGGAGGACAATTCTGTTTTAAAGGGGGGTGTAGGATTTGCCCTGAGTTTTTGATATGTATTAGTGTCAGATAGCTGACGTAAAGCTTCATGTTTATACATTTCAGAGTCCAATACCACTACAGTACCTCCTTTGTCAGAATTCCTAATCACACTGCTATTGTCAGACACTAATGTTTTAATTAATTGGAAAACCAACTTTATTAAGAAAATATATGCTTGGTACATAAAAAATAATATAAGCCAACATGGCCAGAGCAGCAGTACATACATGAGCACATTGAGTTATCTACATGATATAGGGTGAGATATCCACCGGACATGAAGCCAGTACACAGTAAAGAAGGAGGGGGAGGAGGAGAGAAGAAAAAGAGAGAGGAACATATCAACATTTCAAGTACATGTTTCACCATCCTCCAGCCATCTGTTCCAGACCTGCTCGTATTTAAGTGGGCATCCTCTATGTACATAAATCAGCTTCTTATATGGGAGAGTGTCATTAATTTCTTTTTTTCCAACACTTGATTGTAGGGGGTAGGGCCTGCATCCAATTACGGGCAATCGCTTTTCTCGCCGAGAATAGCGTTTCATGTAGAAAGGTACTGAGGGGTTTGTCAGCATCTAAGTCAGGTAGCAGACCAAGCAGACACATCTTTGGGTCTAGGGTAGCAGGAGAGCCCATCTGATCGTGGGGGAAGCGTATCACTTGTATCCAGTACGCTTGGATAATTGGACAGGACCATATGAGGTGATAGAAAGAGCCTGGGGTGTGGTCGCATAGGCGGCATCCTGGATTATGCATGGGTTTAAAACGCGCTATCCTCTGGGGAGTCAGATATGTTCTATGTATGATATACATATGTGTTAGGCGGTCCGACAGTTTAGGGGAAACTTTTTTCACGCCTTCCAAGATCTCATCCCAATCCTCATCCTCAAGCATTCCAACCTCCACCTCCCATCTAGTCTTAGCACTATAAGCCAGGGCTGTGGAGTTAGGAAGACGGATGGCGGAATAAAGAGTGGAGATTAGTTTCGCTGGCTCAGCGCCTGTGATCGTGTCAATAATGGAGGGGACTGTCAGGGATGGGTTGGAGCCAGCAAACTGAGTTTGTGTAGCATGGCGAAGTTGTAAGTACCTAAAAAATAGGTGATTGGGAAGTGAGAATTCGTCTTTTAGTGTTTTGGAATGTTTTAAGTCCCGTAGTCGTCATGATCTGATGTATATACAAGACCCCGCAACATATCCAAACCGCGGGGTCCGGAATAGACAACAGCTCAGGTAGGCGTGTGTTGAACCAAAGGGGGGTGTGGGAATGAACCTGTGGAATCCCGAGTTTTTGTAGTGCCAACCGCCACACCCTCCGGTGATGTGTCAACATGCCTGCTTTATGTTGGGGGGTATGTCCTGTCAATGGGGCCCTTAAGACTGATTGAAGTGGGGTATGAGCTGGGTTATCAGGGTGTTCACAGAGTAGTAGCTGGTATCTTGGTAGCTCGTTCTTGTCAAAATGATAGAAGTGGGACAGTTGGGCGGCAAGATAATAGTCCTGAAAGTCTGGAAGAGCAACTCCTCCTAATATCACTGAGTTTTTAAGTATTTTCCAGGATAATTTGTGTCTGCTGGATCCCCATATAAACGAATTGAGAATAGATTCAATTGTTTTGAAAAAATTTTGTGGTATATACAGGGGAGCATGCCACACCAAATAAAGTATCTTTGGGAGAAGTATCATTTTGACTAGACTAATGCGTCCCATGACACCCAGGGGTAGTCGAGCCCAATTTTGTGTCTTAGTCTTGATCAGGGTGTACAGGGGTTCAATGTTCAAAAGTATGTAATCTGTAAGCGATCTAGTAACTTGCACGCCGAGGTACTTAATTACAGAGACCCTGGGGAGAGTCAGAGGGGGGATGTGAGTGAGGGAGGGAAATGGTCAAGCGGAAGGACCTGGGATTTAGACCAATTTATGCTTAGGCCCGAGTGGCTACCAATATGCTCTATGGAGTGGAGGGCTGCAACGAGGGAGGGACCCGAGTCGGCCAAGTAAAGGAGCGTATCATCTGCGTACATCCCAATCTTTTCTTCCAGATTCCCTATCTTGAGGCCTTGAATATTGGTGTCCGCACGAACCATGATGGCCAATGGCTCCACGGCCAATGCGTACAGCATAGGGGAAAGGGGGCAGCCTTGTCGGGTCCCTCTCTCCAGCGGGAATTGATCGGAGAGCCAACCACTTACAAACACCCTGGCCTTCGGGGATTGATAAAGGAGCTGAACCCAACGAATAAAGTTGGGGCCAAGTCCAAATCTCGAAAGGCATTCCCATAAATAATTCCACTCCATGGAATCGAAGGCCTTGGCGGCGTCAAGAGCCACCACAACCCTCGAGCGGACTTCATCATGGGACCCCTGGATGTTCATAAATAGATGGCGAATATTCATAGCAGTGTTCTTCCCTGGCATAAAGCCCGTCTGATCGGGGTGGATCAGGGAAAGAATAACCTGGTTAAGGCGGGAGGCCACAATCTTGACAAGTATTTTAATGTCGACCTGTAGTAATGAAATGGGTCTATATGATTCTGGGTATTTGGGGTCCTTACCAGGCTTAGGGATTACCACAATTTGGGCTTCTCTCATAGAGGGGGGTAGGATTCCTGTATCAAAAATGGATTTGTATAGATCATGAAGTTTAGGGGTTAAAATTTCAGAGTAGGTGGCATAAAATTCAAGTGGTAAGCCATCTGATCCTGAGGCCTTAGATGTAGCCAGACAGGAAATAGCCTCAGAGATATCTTCCTTAGTAATGGGAGCTTCTAAGAGTTCACGTTGGGTATCAGTCAATCTAGGGAATTCAATTCTCGCTAAGTAATCTTTGGTGTCTTGGGGAGTGTGAGTGACCCGAGAGGTGTAGAGTGCGCGATAGAATCTCGCGAATTCCTCTGCTACTTGTTGCGGATCGGTGACGTCGTTCCCCTGGTGATCAGTCAAGGACACTACCACAGGGGGACGTGAATCTAAGTGAGCAAGGTATGCAAGAAGTTTGCCCGATCTTTCTCCATACTCAAATACCCTTTGCTTACAGAAAAAGATGCGCTGCTTGGCCTTCTCAATATGTAACTGGGAGACCTGTCGCGTCTGAATCTTAAAATTGTTGGCCGTGCTGGTAGAGGGGTCTCGGTGAAACGCCTCCTCCAGCACCTGTAGGTGTTCTGTAGCCTGTTGGACAATGAGTTTCGATGATCGCTTAAGTCTATTAATTCGTGTGGAGAGCAGGGAGCGGGCATGAAGCTTAAACGTCTCCCACACTATGTTAGGTGTGGCTGACTCCCTGTTGGCTGTAAAATAGTATTGCAGTTCTGCGGGGATGTCATCCTGGTCCTGCAGGGCAGTCAGCCAAAATGGGTTCAACCACCAAGGAGGAGCAGGAGAGGCCTTCAGGAGCCGAATCGTAACCCAGTAAGGGGCGTGATCCGAGAGTATTCTCGGAGCAAAGCCCGTGTCTCCCAGTTTAGGTGTCAGGGTCTTTGAGATTAAAATAAAGTCAATTCGTGACATTGTGTTGTGGCTGGCTGAGAAACATGAGAAGACTTTAGAATGTGGGTGCTTGTGGCGCCAAGTGTCTACAAGAGCAAAGTCAGTCAGTATTCGGTGTAGTCTAGTATGGGCTGGTGGGTCTAGAGGGAGGTCTGGTGCGCCCATTCGGTCTAGAGTGGGAATGAGGGTTATATTCAAGTCCCCCATCCACACCGCCGGTACAGAGGTGTGTTGTGCCATAAAGGCGAGGCCCTCCTTAATCACAAGTGAATTGTATGGGGGGGGATATAGCAGGCTAGTATCAGAATAGGGGATCCATTGATAGCGGCGTGTATAAACATGTATCTGCCCTGCCGGTCCGTCTGGAGCAGTATTAGGTCGAACGGAACCCTTTTAGCAATCAGGACCGATACACCCCAGGAGTACAAGGTGTGGGTGGTGTGGTATGCCCAACCAATCCAAGGTTTTTTGAGAGAGGATTGTAAGTGGCCCGTGACGTGGGTCTCAACTAGGGTGATGATGTCAGCATGCTGGGATTTAAGGAATGTCAGAGCGGCTGTGGGTTTAATCTTATTGCGCAAGCCTCTAACATTCCACGTGAGGAACTTCAGAGAACTCATGGCGGGTAGAGGGCGCATATGATGAACCGTAACTGGATCAGGACCGGCAGAGCAGATACATCCACATCAGATAGGATAAAACACAGTGATAACCAGTAATGACAGTGCATGTATGATAATAACATAGTACCATTAGCATAAGTAAACAGTTGCAAACATGGTGGTGCAAGAAAAATAATAACCACAACATTTTCCCTCCCTCCCAGTCCAATGCCACCCGAACTTGGCACAGACATAGTATCCCATAACCAGGTATCAACAGGGGACATCCAACGTTTAGGACCCGTTGGAGGCAAGGAGCTTAATTTCAGAGGAGAATAGATACCCATAAGAAAAAAAAAACAAGGAGGAAAAGAAACCAGTCAAACAAACAGGGAATGAAAAAATTCACATAGACACTAGGGAGGCGACTTCTTCTCTGAGAAGCGCATGGGGTGTAGGAGCCACAAAGGAGCAGCGCCATTACAGCCGTGCGGGGGGGGGGCTCCGCTTGCCATCAGGGTGATAAAGTAAAGTAACAGAGTTATTAGTAGCGTTCGATCTACTGTCCTCCACAGGCATCTCTCAGGTATAGGGAAAGTGGGGATCATGAGTCAGTGGGGTCTCCCGGAGACGGTAGGCACACTGTGAGGTCCAGTATAGGGCTGAAAAGGATTTGTAAATCCGTCCCCCAGTTCCAACAAAGGATACGTACATGCGATGTGTCTACTGAGGGGCTCAGCAGTACAGCATTGGATGATACTGCAGGTACGGGGGGGAGCAGGGGGGAGAAAAACAAAGTACTCACAGCTTATAGGCAAGGTGTTACACTTAGTCTCGGCTGTCCCTCTGATCAATCCAAGTGGATGCTAACTCAGGGTCTTCAAAAAAGTGGGTTCGGCCCTCACATTCCACACGGAGCTTTGCAGTGTATAGCATAGCGTATTTGAGGTGTAGTATTCTGAGGCGTCGTTTAACATCCTGGAACTTGGATCTTTGACGTTGTACCTCATTGGAAAAGTCCGGAAATACAGCCACCTGTGTGTTGGTGTGGGGGATATTCCCCTTCTCTCTGGTCAGGCGGAGGATCTTGTCGCGGTCCCTAAAATTGAGGAATTTCGCTATCAGGGTACGCGGTGGAGCCCCTGAAGGATGAGGACGAGCAGGTATTCGATGAGCTCTTTCCACCGCAAACATTACTGAAAATGCATCTCTGCCGAAGGTGGATGTCAGGAGGTTTTCAAGGAAACTTGCCGCGTCGTTGCCCTCAGCAGTCTCATATCGTCCTGTTTTGCACTGATCTGTTGAAGCTGGCGGCGCACCTCATCCGTAGTATGTTGTAGGGGGTGCAAGATGTCTTCCGCTCTGCTAATGCGTGTCTCCGTCTCTGCCACGCGGTCCCGCAGGGCAGAGAGGTCCTGTCGGATAAGGGACACATCGATTTTGACTTCCTCGATTTTAGTGGTAAGCGTACTCTGGCAAAGGGCAATAGCATCGAGTACCTTGTTTGTGGCCACCGTAGAATGTTCCGTGTCCAGAGAGGGACCAGCGCCATCCTTAGCTCTTCCTCTTCCTCAAGGCGGCGGTACTTAGCGAGCTTCTCAGCAGCCTCGGAGGTCTTTTTTGGCGGAGACATAGTCCAGAGATGACCAGCGGGCCTTTGGGGTGAACAAGTATGGCCGCTGCCTACCAGGCCGAATCTTCAATAATCCCCTCTTGCCACAGTTCCAGAGCTGCACACTAATGTTTTAAGAGCATGCCTCTCTATAGCAGACAGGTTACTGGATATTGGACCTTTATGACAAACTCGGGCCAGATGAGTCAAATCCCTCTCAACCAGAATAAGTCAAGATCCCTGCCTCTCGATCCTACCGGATAAAAATCTGATCTAAGTTTAAACGTTATGTTATTAAAAGTATCCATAGAGTCCGTGAGGCATGGACTGGACTCAGAAGCCAGATCAACAAGATCCTGTAAGGCACATACCTCTGTGAATAAACGGGGAGAGGAAGGTGACTCACCTGTATCCATATTGTTAGGGGGGCTCCCTTCTCTCTCAGACGGGAATTCAAAATAGTGCTTCTTGAGAATAAGACTACAGGAAAACTTATTCACATGTAAAAACGTTCCAAAGAGGTCAAAGTGTCTGCTAGGGCAGAAATTCAGTCCCTTTGAAAGTAAACTTGTCTCCTCCTCATTTAGAGTCCTTATCTCTTCTAGGAATGAGAATTGACTGGATACATGGTGCTAGGTTATTGAGATGAGGTTAACCCGCATCTGCGGCTCATATATCCAGCCATACACAGCAAGATCATATCTTTATGTTAACATCGGTAGTTTTGTTGCATGCAGTGGGAGACTATTTTTATTTTAATTTATTCATTTTTGGCTCCCACTGTTTTCAAACATTCACACTAGCAGATGTCTATTCTTTATTTATATGCGTACAACATTGTTTTATTATGAATTACCAGTTTATGGACACATTCTAATAATATCGATCTTCATGGTTAACATATCCAATAGGAATGTCTTTATTGTAATATGCGTTATATTGTTTATGTAAACGAGAAGGGTTTATGTTTAGTAAAGATAGGACTCATATGAGTCAAAGTGAGACATTATATATATAGCATGCATTTATTATATGCAAATGTTAATTTCATCATTATATCTTTATATTGTCTATCTTTTTATGTACATACAACACCCGTCTTTACACATTTGCACATATTTCATACATCCTTGTGTATATGCTAGAAAATATTCTATAAATATAAACATATTATTCATTTACATTTAGCATATGTGCAGGGATTCATAGTACCCGTATTTAGGTATGTATGTATGTATATATATATATATATATATATACAATTAGGGTTGTCCCGATACCACTTTTTTAGGACCGAGTACAAGTACCGATACTTTTTTTCAAGTACTCGCCGATACCGATTACCGATACTTTTTTTTTAATGTCACGTGACAGTTTTTTTTTTTTTTTAACAGTGTTTGCTTTTTTTGGGGGGGGGTGAACGTTGTATGTGTTGTTATTTTTTTTACAATTTTTATTTTTTACAATAATATTTTTTTATTCTTTATTGTTTTTTTTTTTATTTTATTTTTTTAATCAGCCCTTTTGGGGGGCTTTGGTGAGATATCAGGGGTCTTACCAGACCTCTGATATCTCCCCCTTGAGACAGAGAAAGAGACAGAGGATAGAGAATCCCCAGTCCCTTTCTCTGCAGCCTCAGCTGCACTGAGAATGAATGGAGAGAAGACAGCAGCTCCTCTCCATTCATAAACTGACACATCGTAATCACAGAAGATTACAATGTTTCAGTTATGTGAATGGACAGAGTCAGCTGACTCTATCCATACACAAAGGAAGGAGGAGGGGGACGGAGGAACGGAGGGGGGGAACGGAGGGGACAGCTGAGAGGGACAGATAAGGAGAGAGGAACGGAGGGGGAGAACGGAGAGGCACAGATAAGGAGAGAGGAACGGAGGGGACAGCGGAGAGACACAGATAAGGAGAGAGGAATGGAGGGGACAGCGGAGAGACACAGACAAGGAGAGAGGAACGGAGGGGACAGCGGAGAGACACAGATAAGGAGAGGGGAACGAAGGGGGACAGCGGAGGGGGACAGAGGAACGGAGGGGGCACGGAGGAGGATGCAGTGACAGTCAGCGGTGAGCGATCACCGCTGTATGTCACTAAAGCTGCTGAAAGCCGCTGAGGGAGAATCTTGTAACTCCCCCACGCGCCGATCACAGCTGTCTTCCAGGTATCGGGGGAAGCATCAGGAGCATTTGCCCGAGTACAAGTACTTGGGCAAATGCTCGGTATCGGTGCGATACCGATACTAGTATCGGTATCGGGACAACCCTAATATATATATATATATATACAGTGGGGCAAAAAAGTATTTAGTCAGCCACCAATTGTGCAAGTTCTCCCACATAAAAAGATGAGAGAGGCCTGTAATTGTCATCATAGGTAGACCTCAACTTGAGAGACAAAATGTGGAAACATCCAGACAATCACATTGTCTGATTTTTTAAATAATTTATTTGCAAATTATGGTGGAAAATAAGTATTTGGTCACCTACAAAACAAGCGAGATTTCTGGCTCTCACAGACCTGTATCTTCTTCTTTAAGAGGCTCCTCTGTCCTCCTCTCATTTATCAGTATAAAAGACACCTGTCCACAACATCAAACAGTCACACTCCATACTCCACTATGGTGAAGACCAAAGAGCTGTAGAAGGACACCTGAAACAAAATTGTAGACCTGCACCAGGCTGGGAAGACTGAATCTGCAATAGGCAAGCAGCTTGGTGTGAAGAAATCAACTGTGGGAGCAATAATTGGAAAATGGAAGACATACAAGACCACTGATCTCCCTCGATCTGGGGCTCCGCGCAAGATCTCACCCAGTGGGGTCAAAATGATCACAAGAACGGTGAGCAAAAATCCCAGAACCACACGGGAGGGACCTAGTGAATGACCTGCAGAGAGCTGGGACCGACGTAACAAAGGCTACCATCAGTAACACACTACGCCGCCAGGGACTCAGATCCTGCAGTGCCAGACGTGTCCCCCTGCTTAAGCCAGTACATGTCCAGGCCCATCTGAGGTTTGCTAGAGAGCATTTGGATGATCCAGAAGAGGATTGGGAGAATGTCATATGGTCAGATGAAACCAAAGTAGAACTGTTTGGTAGAAACACAACTCGTCGTGTTTGGAGAAGAGAGAATGCTGAGTTGCAACCAAAGAATACCATACCTACTGTGAAGCATGGGGGTGGCAACATCATGCTTTGGGGCTGTTTCTCTGCAAAGGGAACAGGACGACTGATACGTGTACATGAAAGAATGAATGGGGCCATGTATCGTGAGATTTTGAATGCAAACCTCCTCCTATCAGCAAGGGCATTGAAGACGAAATGTGGCTGGGTCTTTCAGCATGACAATGATCCCAAACACACCACCCGGGCAACG
The DNA here is from genome assembly GCA_037953035.1 of Aquarana catesbeiana. NCBI lineage: Eukaryota > Metazoa > Chordata > Amphibia > Anura > Ranidae > Aquarana > Aquarana catesbeiana. The sequence continues at coordinate 889,930 of JBBHAA010001782.1, forward strand.
AAGGAGTGGCTTAATAAGAAGCATTCCAAGGTCCTGGAGTGGCCTAGCCAGTCTCCAGATCTCAACCCCATAGAAAACTTTTGGAGGGAGTTGAAAGTCCATGTTGCCCAGCGACAGCCCCAAAATATCACTGCTCTAGAGGAGATCTGCATGGAGGAATGGGCCAACATACCAGCAACAGTGTGTGACAACCTTGTGAAGACTTACAGAAAACGTTTGACCTCTGTCATTGCCAACAAAGGAGATATAACAAAGTATTGAGATGAACTTTTGATATTGACCAAATACTTATTTTCCACCACAGTTTGCAAATAAATTCTTTCAAAAATCAGACAAAGTGATTGTCTGGATTTGTTTCCACATTTCGTCTCTCATAGTTGAGGTATACCTATGATGACAATTACAGGCCTCTTTCATCTTCTTTTTCAGTGGGAGAACTTTCACAATTGGTGGCTGACTAAATACTTTTTTGCCCCAATATATATATATATATATATATATATATATATATATATATGTATATATATATATATATATATATATATATATATATATATATATATATATATATATATATATATATATATTTACCCCCATTTAGCACAGATTAAGTTTTGGTAGTTATTGATCAAATAACACCATTTATCAATTTCCTATATATTGAGCACACACATATTTTTATGCACATTCACTCTTCATTTAGGGTTTAAATGTTCACACATGCACATATGTGCTCACATATATATGGTTTTCACTTATTTATTAACTCATTCATTTTTCTTTTCTACCTAAAACAAACTTTATTGAGCACCCTACTCAATCACAGAGGTTATCTATGTTCTTGATTGTGTCTCACAGCACTTGCTTGTTTATAGATTGCACTCAATTATTCACTTATTTGATCACATGATCGTAAAACCTATGTATATAAATGACATTCATTTTTGTGATTGTTAGCTATGATTAAGCACTGTTTGATAGTGTGAAACGCGTCAGTTTTTCTGTCCGGTCTGCTGTGGCATGTATTTTTTGATTCTCTTTGACAAATAAAGGCTATTTTTTGAAGTGCGGCTGTCCAGAATTTTCCTCAAACTTCATTGCTATATGCATTGCCAGCACCTGTGCTTCCAAACAAGAGGAGAGGTTCATTTCAAACTGATCTGCCTGGAGCGGTAACACCCTTTTCTCCCTTCCATAACTCGGCCCTCCTTCGGCTTCAGTTCCCATCTGAACCAGGATATTTTGCTGCTTTCGTTTTTTCCAGAGCCAAATTCAGCATTGAAAAAGTCATTACAGTTAGCTTCTGGAAGTGACTGCTCGCATACGGGAAACTGACACGTTATTCGGGTTGCCAGGGTGCCCCAGATGGGGACAGGCAGTATCCAAATCGCCCATCTCTAGATGGGTTTGTTAGAATCATTCTCAAGCCTATGGCTCAAAGGGAAAGTCTCCACCTTTCCGTTCTAAGAGCGCACTCCACCAGGGCAGTTAGTGCTCTTTGGGCAGTGCGTCACTAAGCTTCCATAGCTCAGGTGTGCAAGGCCGCAACTTGGTCATCTGTTCATACATTCACAAAATTTTACCAGGTGGATGTGGGTCAACAGGAGGATGCCGCCTTTGAGCGCACTGTTTGCAGGCGACACTGTAGGTCCTGAAGTCTGATGAAGGTCTGCTTGTTATTGGTGTCTCCCTCCCCTCAGATAGCATTGCTTTGGGACATCCCATATAGTAATTAATGGCTCTGTGTCCCATGATGTACTGAAAAGAAAATGGGATTTTTATAACAGCTTACCTGTAAAATCCTTTTCTTGAAGGTACATCACGGTACACAGAGGTCCCTCACCTCTTTTGGGATCATTATATATTGCTGTGCTACAAAACTGAAGCACTCCCCATGTGGGAGGGGTTATATAGGGGAGGGGGCTTCCTGTCTTGATTATGCCAGTGTCCATCACTTGAAGGTGGCCTATAACTCATATAGTAATTAATGGCTCTGTGTCCTGTGATGTACCTTCAAGAAAAGGATTTTACAGGTAAGCTGTTATAAAAATCCTATTTTTATCATGTGTGCAAAAATAATGGAAAAACAGCTCTGGCAGTGAAAGGGTTAATGTGAGCTAGATGGGATCACTCTTCTGTGGTCACACTCTAAACATTAGAGCTCCCCCTAGCTGCAGCCTGGTAATAACATTGCTAGGAGGTCTATTCAAGTATCTGCTACATACTTCCCATCTTTATATAAATGTCTCCTGACATTTAGGGGTCTAGTCATAAAAAATTATACAGCAATTTTCCAGATGAAAACACATGTACATTCCTTCTGTGTGAATGAGGGGAAAATGGAGTTTAATTGGCTATTTGCTGGTCGAATAATTTCCATTGATTTAAAATAGAAAATACTACATTTGCCACTAGCTGGAGATAATTGCTATTATAGCGCCATCTAAAGTCCAAACATAGTATTTCTCATTTTAATTCAATGGTTAGTCTAAAAGTGTTGGCTTATTTAACTTATATCCTTCAGTGTGTACTGTACTGATAAGTGTATGAGTATGATCTCAGGTATTAGTATGAAGACATGTCTGATGAAGGAAAATAAGAGGTCTATTTTTCAAAAAAATGTATTGGACTAATGTGACAATCATTCATCCAGCTGTTACAATTTCTGGCTGTGATTTAACACAGTGATTTCCTATGATCATCAGCTCCATCTAGTGGCCATAATCAGGTATTTTTCCTGAAATACCTCAATTAGTGAAATACTGCATTATGGTTATTAGACGGAGCCAAGGAAATCAGTGTATGAAATAAAATACGGCCAATATTCATCACAGCTGGGTGAACCCCGGTCATAACCGTTCAACTATTTTTTTTTAACCACTTGACGACCGCCTCACACCGATGTACGTCGGCAAGGTGGCACGGACAGGCAAAATCACGTACATATACGTGATTTGCCTTCCGCGGGTGGGGGGTCCGATCGGACCCCCCCGGTGCCCGAGGCGGTCGTCCTTTGTCCAGCGGCGATCAGAGGTGAGGGGGAGGCCATCCGTTCGTGGCCCCCCCCTCGCGATCGCCGCCGGCCAATCACATCATTCCTTTGCTGCTGTATGCTAAACTCGGTAATTTCCGTTCCGGCCCGAGGAGAGAAGACAGGTATGTGAGTGCACAACACTACACACACACAGTAGAACATGCCAGGCACACAAAACACCCCGATCCCCCCCCCCGATCGCCCCCCGATCCCCCCCCTGTCACAAACTGACACCAGCAGTTTTTTTTTTTTTTCTGATTACTGCATTGGTGTCAGTTTGTGACAGTTACAGTGTTGGGACAGTTAGTATTACCCCCCTGTAGGTCTAGGATACCCCCCTAACCCCCCCTAATAAAGTTTTAACCCCTTGATCACCCCCTGTCACCAGTGTCGCTAAGCGATCATTTTTCTGATCGCTGTATTAGTGTCGCTGGTGACGCTAGTTAGGGAGGTAAATATTTAGGTTCGCCGTCAGCGTTTTATAGCGACAGGGACCCCCATATACTATCTAATAAATGTTTTAACCCCTTGATGGCCCCCTAGTTAACCCTTTCACCACTGATCACCGTATAACTGTTACGGGTGACGCTGGTTAGTTTGTTTATTTTTTATAGTGTCAGGGCACCCGCCGTTTATTACCGAATAAAGGTTTAGCCCCCTGATCGCCCGGCGGTGATATGCGTTGCCCCAGGCAGCGTCAGATTAGCGCCAGTACCGCTAACACCCACGCACGCAGCATACGCCTCCCTTGGTGGTATAGTATCTGATCGGATCAATATCTGATCCGATCAGATCTATACTAGCGTCCCCAGCAGTTTAGGGTTCCCAAAAACACAGTGTTAGCGGGATCAGCCCAGATACCTGCTAGCACCTGCGTTTTGCCCCTCCGCCCAGCCCACCCAAGTGCAGTATCGATCGATCACTGTCACTTACAAAACACTAAACGCATAACTGCAGCGTTTGCAGAGTCAGGCCTGATCCCTGCGATCGCTAACAGTTTTTTTGGTAGCGTTTTGGTGAACTGGCAAGCGCCAGCGGCCTAGTACACCCCGGTCATAGTCAAACCAGCACTGCAGTAACACTTGGTGACGTGACGAGTCCCATAAGTGCAGCTCAAGCTGGTGAGGTGGCAAGCACAAGTAGTGTCCCGCTGCCACCAAGAAGACAAACACAGGCCCGTCGTGCCCATAGTGCCCTTCCTGCTGCATTCGCCAATCCTAATTGGGAACCCACCACTTCTGCAGCACCCGTACTTCCCCCATTCACATCCCCAACCAAATGCAGTCGGCTGCATGAGAGGCATTTTCTTTATGTCCTCCCGAGTACCCCTACCCAACGAACCCCCCAAAAAAGATGTCATGTCTGCAGCAAGCGTGGATATAGGCGTGACACCCGCTATTATTGTCCCTCCTGTCCTGACAATCCTGGTCTTTGCATTGGTGAATGTTTTGAACGCTACCATTCACTAGTTGAGTATTAGCGTAGGGTACAGCATTGCACAGACTAGGCACACTTTCACAGGGTCTCCCAAGATGCCATCGCATTTTGAGAGACCCAAACCTGGAACCGGTTACCGTTATAAAAGTTAGTTACAAAAAAAAGTGTAAAAAAACAAAAAAAACAAAACACATACAAAAATATAAAATAAAGAAAAAATAGTTGTCGTTTTATTGTTCTCTCTCTCTATTCTCTCTCTATTGTTCTGCTCTTTTTTACTGTATTCTATTCTGCAATGTTTTATTGTTATTATGTTTTATCATGTTTGTTTTTCAGGTATGTAATTATTTATACTTTACTGTTTACTGTGCTTTATTGTTTACCATTTTTTTGTCTTCAGGTACGCCATTCACGACTTTGAATGGTTATACCAGAATGATGCCTGCAGGTTTAGGTATCATCTTGGTATCATTCTTTTCAGCCAGCGATCGGCTTTCATGTAAAAGCAATCCTAGCGGCTAATTAGCCTCTAGACTGCTTTTACAAGCAGTGGGAGGGAATGCCCCCCCCACACCGTCTTCCGTGTTTTTCTCTGGCTCTCCTGTCTCAACAGGGAACCTGAGAATGCAGCCGGTGATTCAGCCAGCTGACCATAGAGCTGATCAGAGACCAGAGTGGCTCCAAACATCTCTATGGCCTAAGAAACCGGAAGCTACGAGCATTTTATGACTTAGATTTCGCCGGATGTAAACAGCGCCACTGGGAAATTGGGAAAGCATTTTATCACACCGATCTTGGTGTGGTCAGATGCTTTGAGGGCAGAGAGAGATCTAGGGTCTAATAGACCCCAATTTTTTCAAAAAAGAGTACCTGTCACTACCTATTGCTATGATAGGGGATATTTACATTCCCTGAGATAACAATAAAAATGATTTAAAAAAAAAATGAAAGGAACAGTTTAAAAATAAGATAAAAAAGCAAAAAAAAATAAAGAAAAAAAAAAAACCACCCCTGTCGCCCCCTGCTCTCGCGCTAAGGCGAACGCAAGCGTCGGTCTGGCGTCAAATGTAAAAAGCAATTGCACCATGCATGTGAGGTATCACCACGAAGGTCAGATCGAGGGCAGTAATTTTAGCAGTAGACCTCCTCTGTAAATCTAAAGTGGTAACCTGTAAAGGCTTTTAAAGGCTTTTAAAAATGTATTTAGTTTGTCGCCACTGCACGTTTGTGCGCAATTTTAAAGCATGTCATGTTTGGTATCCATGTACTCGGCCTAAGATCATCTTTTTTTTATTTCATCAAACATTTGGGCAATATAGTGTGTTTTAGTGCATTAAAATGTAGAAAAGTGTGTTTTTTCCCCAAAAAATGCGTTTGAAAAATCGCTGCGCAAATACTGTGTGAAAAAAAAAATGAAACACCCACCAGATTAACTGCAGGGCATTTGCTTTAAAAAAAAATATATATATAATGTTTGGGGGTTCAAAGTAATTTTCTTGCAAAAAAAAATAATTTTTTATGTAAACAATAAGTGTCAGAAAGGGCTTTGTCTTCAAGTGGTTAGAAGAGTGGGTGATGTGTGACATAAGCTTCTAAATGTTGTGCATAAAATGCCAGGACAGTTCAAAACCCCCCCAAATGACCCCATTTTGGAAAGTAGACACCCCAAGCTATTTGCTGAGAGTCATGTTGAGTCCATGGAATATTTTATATTGTGACACAAGTTGTGGGAAAGAGACAATTTTTTATTTTTTTTATTTTTTTTTTGCGCAAAGTTGTCACTAAATGATATATTGCTCAAACATGCCATGGGAATATGTGAAATTGCACCCCAAAATACATTCTGTTGCTTCTCCTGAGTACGGGGATACCACATGTGTGAGACTTTTTGGGAGCCTAGCCGCGTACGGGACCCCGAAAACCAAGCACCGCCTTCAGGCTTTCTAACGGCGTAAATTTTTGATTTCACTCTTCACTGCCTATCACAGTTTCGGAGGCCATGGAATGCCCAGGTGGCAAAAAAACCCCCCAAATGACCCCATTTTGGAAAGTAGACACCCCAAGCAATTTGATGAGAGGTATAGTGAGTATTTTGCAGACCTCAGTTTTTCTCACAAAGTTTTGAAAATTGAAAAAAGAAAAAAAAAAATGTTTTTTCTTGTCTTTCTTCATTTTCAAAACCAAATGAGAGCTGCAAAATACTCACCATGCCTCTCAGCAAATAGCTTGGGGTGTCTACTTTCCAAAATGGGGTCATTTGGGGGGGGTTTGTGCAATCTTGGCATTTTTTGGCCTTCAAAACTGTGATAGGTAGTGAGGAGTGAAATCAAAAATGTATGCCCTTAGAAATCCTGAAGGCGGTGATTGGTTTTCGGGGCCCCGTACGCGGCTAGGCTCCCAAAAAGTGCCACACATGTGGTATCTCCGTACTCAGGAGAAGCAGCTGAATGTATTTTGGCGTGCAATTCCACATGTGAGCAATATATCATTTAGTGACAACTTTTTGTAAATTTTTTTTTTTTTTTGTCATTATTCAATCACTTGGGACAAAAAAAATAAATATTCAATGGGCTCAACATGCCTCTCAGCAATTTCCTTGGGGTGTCTACTTTCCAAAATGGGGTCATTTAGGGGGGTTTGTACTGCCCTGCCCTGCCATTTTAGCACCTCAAGAAATGTACCCTAGTTTGTAGACGCTATAACTTTTGCGCAAACCAATAAATATACGCTTATTGACATTTTTTTTACCAAAGACATGTGGCTGAATACATTTTGGCCTAAATGTATGACTAAAATTGAGTTTATTGGATTTTTTTTATAACAAAAAGTAGAAAATATCATTTTTTTTCAAAATTTTCAGTCTTTTTCCGTTTATAGCACAAAAAATAAAAGCGGCAGAGGTGATCAAATACCATCAAAAGAAATTTCTATTTGTGGGAAGAAAAGGACGCACATTTTGTTTGGGTACAGCATTGCATGACCGCGCAATTACCAGTTAAAGCGACGCAGTGCCGAATTGTAAAAAGTGCTCTGGTCAGGAAGGGGGTAAATCCTTCTTGGGCTGAAGTGGTTAAAGACATATGTGTCGTGGGCAAGAAATCAGAGGTTTAAAGTACATGTAGGCCATACATAATATTTTGTCATTCTATTCATATAAAGATGTACTGATGTTATACAAACCGAGAGACAGGCATCCCCATTAATAGTAGACAGAAATAGTAGAAAAAATATAGATGTTGAGAGTAATCAAGGATTAATTAGAGGTTGTTTACTTTTCCATTCCACTGGAGCAAAAACCTTTGAGGAATGGTTTAAAGCAAACGGCTTTGTTTAAACCTGGAAGTAAAGTAGCCTTTAGTAAGTAGATCCACCTTAGTTCTCTTTGGAGCAGGATCTTGTTCCAGTCGCCCCCCCTAGGGCTTGGATGTATCTGGTCCAATATTAAAAATGTAATCCTCGGGAAGTTCCCTCCATGTACTAATGAGACATGGCGGCCTAGGGGGAGGTCAGGATCACACATTTGCATGGAAAGTATGTGTCTATAGGCTCTTCTCCAGAACTCTAATTTTGTTTTTCCTATGTAAAAACAACTGCAGCTACACTGGAGCAGATAAACTACTCCAGTGGTTCTGCAGTTAGCAAAGTGTTTAGAGTAAAATTTTTTCCCATTTGGAAGAGTGGGGTTTCTCTGTGTAAGCATATACTTACAATAGTGACAAGAGCCACATGCAAAGGTGCCCTTGTATTTGCAATGTGTTCTCATTAATTCGCTTTTGAATTCACTGTTTACAATTCTGTCACTAATAAATGTAGCTCTTCTAAATGTGAATTGTGGTTTATCTGGCATAAAGTGACCCAAGGATGGCTTTGGCCAATTACGGCTCTCTGTTCAGACGGCGCTGTGATTAGCCAAGCATGCGGTCATAGTGCATGCTTGGCCAATCATCACCCAGCAATGCACCGCGATGCCGCAGTAAATTATGGGCCGTGACGCGCCACTCGAATTTGTCGTGAACGGCCCATATCATTCGTAATTTGGCGAACAACCGAACACACAATGTTGGAGTCGAACATGGGTTCGACTCGAACACGAAGCTCATCCCTACTGATGATCTGCTGCTAGTTGTAATGTCAGAAGTTGGGAATCTCATGACATATCTTGGACAGGTAGAATTAACTCAGTCAAGATGACTCTATTACCCCGGTTGTTATACCTATTTCGCTCCCTCCCTATCCCAATTAGGAAGGACCATCTGAAAGCTTTTCAGGGTAAAGTCACTAAATTTATTTGGAACAAGAAAGGACCACGCCTTTTCCACCGCAATCTTTTTAATCTTCCTTCTCAAGGGGGGCTGGGCCTTCCAAATCTTCTATGGTACTACAGTATTAAGCTGCACGGTTAGCTCAATTGCCTACCATTTACCTAAAGGTTGACAAACCTGATTGTATAGCCATTGAACGACAGGCAGCACCTAGGTTCACCCTAGATTTTTTGCTATGGTGCCCTTCTAAAAGCAGACCTCCCATTCTTTCTCCGACCCTCTCACACTCCCTCTCTTTGTGGGACACACTAAGGAAGCTTCCCTCCCTGGTCTCTGAGTATCAACCATTAGCTCATTTATTTCACAATCCTCTATTCCAACCTGGAATGGACATCAGAGCCTTTAAATGGTGGCTGGACAAGGCCGTGTACCGCATTGGCCATTACTTCTCTTGCACAGGCCCATTACCCCTTAAACACTTTGAAAAAGAGCTAGAGCTCCCCACTACTGAGAAGCTTAGGTTCTACCAAATCTCTTGCTTCATTCATTCCTTATGGATAAACAAACCTAACCCCACAGGGTTCATGAAATATGAATGCTGCTGCGGGCAAGCCATGAAACAGAGGGAAAGGATCTCTGTAATCTATGAGTCACTTTCTACAAATCCTAGCAAATTACCATATATGATTGCTTGGGAAAAGGACCTCCAGACCACCTGGGAAGTGGAGGACTGGTAGGAATCCTATTCTAGATCAATCAAAGGCATCTACAATGCCTCACTCCTAGAGGCCAACATCAAGCTTCTGACGAGATGGTACCTAGTCCCGACTAGATTGGCCCATATGTTTCCACCCTGATCTCCTCTGTGCTTCAGAGGCTGTCAAGGCCTAGGTACTATGCTCCACATATGGTGGGAATGCCCCAGAATCAGGGGGTTCTGGAATAAAGTCTTCCATCTCATCCGCAAGGTCACAGGTTGCACTATATCCCAGAAACCTGCAATAGCCTAGCTTAATGGTCTAGCACTGTGCATCCCTAAACCCACTCGCAAACTGATCTTGTTTATTTTGACAGGGGCTAATATGACTATTGCCAAAGCATGGAAACTACCCAAGGTCTCTATATTGTTCATGAAAAGAAAGATTTCATGGATAATGGCACAAGAAAACTGGTTAGTTCCTTATTGGGCACGACTGAGCGATTTAAAGCAATATGGGAACCCTGGGCTCAGTATCTCGGAATTTCCCTGATACCTGGCATTGTTAGCACAGTTGAACACTGATTGTGGGCACTTACACCTGGTAGAAAGGCACCTTTCCTCACCCTTCTTTTCTTCCCTTCCTTCCTCTTCCTTTTCTCCTCTTTATTTTCTCTTATTCTATTTTGCTCTCCCAGTAGTTTTACAGATGAGTACTCATAATATGACTCTGGTTCATTTCTTTCTGTTTAAGATTATGAGTTCTATCGAGAACCAGCTGTGTTTCTGCTCTAAACCCACGTTATATTCTGAGATATCTCCAGAACACGATATTCCAGGAGGTCGAGGATACATTTCTTCGCCTCTAGGAGACCCGCTTTGGAGGGTGCAAGTCACGGGGGGTTGGGGCCCAGCTCCTCACCAGCCTCAGTGCGTTTCCCTTTGGGTGTTTGGAGGAGAGTGGGGTCCCGAATGCTCCCTGGTGCAAAGATATTCTTCCTGCGATTGTGTTCTGTTGCAGTATACCATACAGGAGCACATTTGACTTGATACTCTCTGAATGCATGACTTGTTTACCAATCAATTTCATACGGTTTCATTATAGGACCCCTTTGCTATTTTGGATGTTATGTTATATTTTCTCTGTAAAACAATAAAAAAATTTAATGAAAAAAAGGTTAGGGAGATCAACAGATGAGAACGACCTATAGAAAAGACGGCTACCGTCTTTATTGTCTCATATTGTGAGCTAATAAGTTTTTATCTTGCTTATTTCATACCTAAATAAAATTTGTTATATTTCAATCAGCATCCATTTCTGCCCCCTGCAGCCCATTTCTATACAGCATTCTCATCTGTTGATCACCCTAACCTTTTTGTATGCAGCTATTTTTTGGCTACGGCAGCAACACTTGACACTGATGAGTGCCATTGGATCTACTGTAACTTCTTTATAGGTAGGTATAGCATAAGGCAGGGGTCTCCAACCCCCGGGCCACGGCCCACTACCGGGCCGCAGCCTGTTTACAGGCTCCACAATCTGAGGTGGGGTGGTGGCGGGTGAGCAGAGAGATCACCACCAACACCGCACTTCCGCCCACACAGCCCCGCTGCTACACTGTTGGGGGTGAAGCAGGCGAGCAGAGAGATGACCTCATCTCCCTCCACTCGCCTGCATCACCGCTGTTCTGCCCACACAGCCCGGCCGGTATACTGTTGGGGGTGAAGCAGGCGAGCAGAGAGATGACATCATCTCTCACTGCCCGCCCCGCATCACCGCTGTTCTCTCTCAAGCGGAACCCACCACTCTACTTCACTGCCTCTGTGCTTAGTGACAATTTGCATCTAGGAGGCAGGAGACAGTGGCATGTGCAATCTGCATCTGGTGGCATGTGGCTGTGGCAATCTGCATCTGGTGGCATGTGGCAAGTGACTGTGGCAATCTGCATCTGGTGGCATGTGGCAATCTGCATCTGGTGGCATGTGGCAAGTGACTGTGGCAATCTGCATCTGGTGGCATCTGGCAATCTGCATCTGGTGGCAGTCTGCATCTGGTGGCATGTGGCAATCTGCATCTGGTGGCAGTCTGCATCTGGTGGCATGTGGCAATCTGCATCTGGTGGCATGTGGCAAGTGACTGTGGCAATCTGCATCTGGTGGCATCTGGCAATCTGCATCTGGTGGCAGTCTGCATCTGGTGGCATGTGGCAATCTGCATCTGGTGGCATGTGGCAATCTTCATCTGGTGGCATGTGACTGTGGCAATCTTCATCTGGTGGCATGTGGCAAGTGACTGTGGCAATCTGCATCTGGTGGCAATCTGCATCTGGTGGCAATCTGCATCTGGTGGCATGTGGCTGTGGCAATCTGCATCTGGTGGCATGTGGCAAGTGACTGTGGCAATCTGCATCTGGTGGCATGTGGCAATCTGCATCTGGTGGCATGTGGCAAGTGACTGTGGCAATCTGCATCTGGTGGCATCTGGCAATCTGCATCTGGTGGCAGTCTGCATCTGGTGGCATGTGGCAATCTGCATCTGGTGGCAGTCTGCATCTGGTGGCATGTGGCAATCTGCATCTGGTGGCATGTGGCAAGTGACTGTGGCAATCTGCATCTGGTGGCATCTGGCAATCTGCATCTGGTGGCAGTCTGCATCTGGTGGCATGTGGCAATCTGCATCTGGTGGCATGTGGCAATCTTCATCTGGTGGCATGTGACTGTGGCAATCTTCATCTGGTGGCATGTGGCAAGTGACTGTGGCAATCTGCATCTGGTGGCAATCTGCATCTGGTGGCAATCTGCATCTGGTGGCATGTGGCAATCTGCATCTGGTGGCATGTGACTGTGGCAATCTGCATCTGGTGGCAATCTGCATCTGGTGGCATGTGGCAATCTGCATCTGGTGGTATGTGGCAAGTGACTGTGGCAATCTGCATCTGGTGGCATGTGGCAAGTGACTGTGGCAATCTGCATCTGGTGGCATCTGGCAATCTGCATCTGGTGGCAGTCTGCCTCTGGTGGCATGTGGCAATCTGCATCTGGTGGCATGTGGCAATATGCATCTGGTGGCATGTGACTGTGGCAATCTGCATCTGGTGGCATGTGGCAAGTGACTGTGGCAATCTGCATCTGGTGGCAATCTGCATCTGGTGGCATGTGGCAATCTGCATCTGGTGGCATGTGACTGTGGCAATCTGCATCTGGTGGCATGTGGCAATCTGCATCTGGTGGCATGTGACTGTGGCAATCTGCATCTGGTGGCATGTGGCAATCTGCATCTGGTGGCATGTGACTGTGGCATGTGGCAAGTGACTGTGGCAATCTGCATCTGGTGACATGTGGCAATCTGCATTTGGTGGCATGTGGCAATCTGCATCTGGTGGCATGTGACTGTGGGAATCTGCATCTGGTGGCATTTGGCAAGTGACCGTGGCAATCTGCATCTGGTGGCATGTGGAAAGTGACCGTGGCAATCTGCATCTGGTGGCATGTGGAAAGTGACTGTGGAAATCTGCATCTGGTGGCAATCTGCATCTGGTGGCAATCTGCATCTGGTGGCATGTGGCAATCTGCATCTGGTGGCATGTGGCAATCTGCATCTGGTGGCATGTGGCAAATGGCTGTGGCAATCTACATCTCGTGGCAGTCTGCATGTGGCGGCATGTGGCAATCTGCATCTGGTAGCATGTGACTGTGGCAATCTGCATCTGGTGGCACCTGGCAAGTGACTGTGGCAATCTACATCTGGTGGCATGCGATGTGGCAAGTGGCAATCTGGTGATAGGCACCGTGGCGTAAGGGACCTGTCTCCCTCTATTGTTTGATATAAGAATACATATACTGAGAAAGAAATTTGGTTTTTTAGATATTTTTGGGGATATTTATTATAGCAAAAAGTTTAAAATATTTGTTTTTTGTTTATAGCACAGAAAATAAAAAACCGGGGAGATGATCAAATACCACCCAAAAAAATCTCTATTTGTGGAAAAAAAGGACGTCAATTTTGTTTGGGAGCAACGTCGCACGACCGCGCAATTGTCAGTTAAAGCAACGCAGTGCCGTATCGCAAAAAGTGCTCTGGTCAGGAAGGGGGTAAAATCTTCTGGGGCTGAAGTGATTAATGTTACAGATATTATGGAGGACAATCGATTCTCACTGTTTGGGAAAGTGGCACATACCTTTATTATTCCTGCTACTAGTTATCTCTCGTATGACCAAATACTTTCTTATTTCTGTAAACATCCGGTGTCTAGATTAGTGGTGCCTGTGAAGGCGTGGTCTTACGGAATGTCTACGAATCTTTCCACCAAAGGTATCTCATTATTTTTTATCCTCCTCAATTCTAAAGTACTGATTATCAAAACTCCTTCCTTGTTGCCCTGGGCGAAAGGTATGCATTGCACTTTTTCTGAAGCACAATGGTTGAAAGCTATCTAATATACCTGTAGCACCTGTGATTATATGCCTTATGCCGTGTACACACGAGCAGATTTCTCGTCCGCCTGAACTCTGAAGGACTTTCGACGGAGTGCCGACGGAGTTCCAATGAATCGGACTTGCCTACACACGATCACACCAAAGTCCGATCGTTTCAAACGTGATGACGTACGACCGGGCTAAAATAAGGAAGTTCATAGCCAGTAGCCAACAGCTGCCCTAGCGTCAATTTTATGTCCGTCGGACTAGCATACAGACGAGCAGATTTTGCGACCGGGCTTGAGTCCGTCGGAAAGATTTGAAACATGTTCTAAATCTAAAGTCCGTCTGATTTTTCAACAGCAAAGGTCCGATGAAGCCCACACACGATAGAATTGTCCAGCAGATTTGTTCCATCGGACCTTGCTGTCGGAAAGTCCGGTCGTGTGTACACGGCATAAGTGATAGTTTTCTTATACACGTCTTTTCACAACCTCAACAGTGCTGTTGGCTCTTGTTTTCTGTTCACTTTCTTTATTATATATATTTCTGTAGACCCTCACCATAAGGGGCCTCATTTCTGATGTACCTGACTATGCTATACAATGTGATACTGAAAGTCTGTAAATGTCTGCATATTGAGCTAACAAACATTTCTGAATGATTTTTGGTACATTCTGTTTTGTAATATTTATTCTAAATTCAATAAAAATGTTTTGCTTTAAAAAAATGGAGATATGTTGCAGTGGAGGAATTCAAAATATTTTTGGGCCTCACCCTTAACATGGGACTTACATTTTTTTTTTGTTTGTATGAATGTTGTAGCATCTATAAACTATGGTATATATACTGTAATTTTTATTATTACATTTTTTATATTAGTAATGGCAGTGAGCAGTGACTTATAGCAGGACTGCAATATTGTGCAGGACAGTTTAGCACTAACTGACACTTTTGGGAACCAGTGACACTAATACGGTGATTAGTGCTGAAAATATACACTGTCACTGTACTATTGACACTGTCAGGGAAGGGGTTAACATCTCGGCCAATCAAAAGGTTAAATGTGTGTCTAACAGTGCTTGGTGTGTGTACCGTGAGGTGTTTTTACTAGAGGATGTGCTTTACAGGGAAACAAAAACTGGCACTTCCCTGCTGACAGGACAGAGCTCTGCCTTGTTTACATCTGCAGAGCTCTGTCCTGTCCTCCTCCTCGCTGATCAGAGGGTTTTGGTGGTCATCCATTGGCGGCCACCCGCTGATCGGTTTGTGCTGTGACTAGTAATCACCTACCCAGTCCAAACCTAGAGAGTGAATCCACAACTAAAGAGGAATAGAAAAGATCTAACAAACAACATAAAGTCTTTTTTTTAGAGATTTATTACATCCAATCCAAAACTATTTTACACATATTTATTCCATAGAATATGAAGAGATTTTTATATCAATAATCCATCAAATCCCCATTTTTATTGGACTTAATTCCCAGCAATAATCAATCAGGAATCCACGTCAGCAATCATCAGATCAATAAGAATGTTTCCAATATCCATTAATCACGGTTTGATCCTCCAAGATAACCAGTGCCCAGAATTATAAATCTATCACATGAAATGGATCTTATTGATTGGTTGATGTCATTTATTGATCTATTGATTCCCTTATATGATAGAATAGATTGATTTCTCCATATATTGATCATCCTCTCAATGAATATTAACCTTGTCTAACATAATACAAATCATAAATGTTAGAAATCTCAGTCATGTCCATGAATTTTATCCAATTTTATAATATGATATACTGGACTTTCCCTATTTTTTATCATCTTTTTACACCTGTCCTGATGAAGTGACACTTTGAAGACATGAAACGTGTTGATGATTACAGTTTCTTCTCCAATAATCACCTACCTTTTGAAAAAAAAAACATTTCTGAGTTTCCTCCGTTAATATTGGGGCCTCTGCTGACCTCACTTATTTTTTCTTGGGGTGAAAGTTCTCCCCCTGGATCCAATTACTGCTTAGTATATGATGACCTTCCAGAATTCCCCGTTGACCATGGAGTGTGACCACCCATTGACTTCAGTGAGGAGACAGACATATTCTCCAGAAGTCCTCAGATAGGTTGTCTGATCTCTGGATGGGTTCTCCACAACCTCATAGATGTGAGTCCATGCCCCGTACTTCTACCGATCTTCTAGAACAATCTCACACCTTCTGGTATTATCACTACACTTAGTCCCATCGTCTTTTATCCTCTTTTTCAAGTCTCCTGATGGTTTGGAGAATTTCTATATATTGCTTTCGTGACAGGTCTACTTTAATTGTATACAGAGGGGAGGGGTACACAGACTCCTCCCAGTGTTGGTTTATGAGGGAAACTATAGAATATTCTGACTTGTCCAATCACAATATCCCCTGAGGAGCCCCCACTGTGTGCAGGTACCTCCCAGATATGAGACTGTCCTCCAATCTGGTCATTTCCTGATAGATCATCGTATCTATAAGGGTCTCTGCCATGTCACATGTATGGGTCTCTTATTGTACTATAACCTATCCTCCTCCACCTCCTGACCTGTACTGGGAAATATCTGGGCGGTGACATACTGTTCTATGGGTGTGATTTGTATTTCTTTGTGTCTGGTGATACATAGACTGGTGGTTGGAGCTCCTTTAGGTCCAAAAAGAGAGTCCAGTGTGTCCTCATCCATCCACAGAGGAGAATTGGGGTGAAGCATGGAGATTGCCCCCCCCCCCCCACTGTCCTCATCCATCCACAGAGGAGAATTGGGGTGAAGGATGGAGATTGCCCCCCCCCCCCACTGTCCTCATCCATCCACAGAGGAGAATTGGGGTGAAGGATGGAGATTGCCCCCCCCCACTGTCCTCATCCATCCACAGAGGAGAATTGGGGTGAAGGATGGAGATTGCCCCCCACTGCCCTCATCCATCCACAGAGGAGATTTGGGGTGAAGGATGGAGATTGCCCCCCACTGTCCTCATCCATCCACAGAGGATATTTGGGGTGAAGGATGGAGATTGCCCCTCACTGTCCTCATCCATCCACAGGGGAGATTTGGGATGAAGATCCCCCCCACTGTCCTCATCCATCCACACAGGAGAATTGGGGTGAAGGATGGAGATTGCCCCCCACTGTCCTCATCCATCCACAGAGGAGATTTGGGGTGAAGGATGGAGATTGCCCCCCACTGTCCTCATCCATCCACAGAGGATATTTGGGGTGAAGGATGGAGATTGCCCCTCACTGTCCTCATCCATCCACAGAGGAGATTTGGGATGAAGATCCCCCCCACTGTCCTCATCCATCCACACAGGAGAATTGGGGTGAAGGATGGAGATTGCCCCCCACTGTCCTCATCCATCCACAGAGGAGATTTGGGGTGAAGGATGGAGATTGCCCCTCACTGTCCTCATCCATCCACAGAGGATATTTGGGATGAAGATCCCCCCCACTGTCCTCATCCATCCACAGAGGAGAATTGGGGTGAAGGATGGAGATTGCCCCCCCCACTGTCCTCATCCATCCACAGAGGAGATTTGGGGT
This sequence comes from Aquarana catesbeiana, assembly GCA_037953035.1. Classification (NCBI taxonomy): domain Eukaryota; kingdom Metazoa; phylum Chordata; class Amphibia; order Anura; family Ranidae; genus Aquarana; species Aquarana catesbeiana. Next base: position 907,343 of record JBBHAA010001782.1, read on the forward strand.
GAAGGATGGAGATTGCCCCCCACTGCCCTCATCCATCCACAGAGGAGATTTGGGGTGAAGGATGGAGATTGCCCCCCACTGTCCTCATCCATCCACAGAGGATATTTGGGGTGAAGGATGGAGATTGCCCCTCACTGTCCTCATCCATCCACAGGGGAGATTTGGGATGAAGATCCCCCCCACTGTCCTCATCCATCCACACAGGAGAATTGGGGTGAAGGATGGAGATTGCCCCCCACTGTCCTCATCCATCCACAGAGGAGATTTGGGGTGAAGGATGGAGATTGCCCCCCACTGTCCTCATCCATCCACAGAGGAGATTTGGGGTGAAGGATGGAGATTGCCCCCCACTGTCCTCATCCATCCACAGAGGAGATTTGGGGTGAAGGATGGAGATTGCCCCTCACTGTCCTCATCCATCCACAGAGGAGATTTGGGATGAAGATCCCCCCCACTGTCCTCATCCATCCACACAGGAGAATTGGGGTGAAGGATGGAGATTGCCCCCCACTGTCCTCATCCATCCACAGAGGAGATTTGGGATGAAGATCCCCCCCACTGTCCTCATCCATCCACAGAGGAGATTTGGGATGAAGATCCCCCCCACTGTCCTCATCCATCCACACAGGAGAATTGGGGTGAAGGATGGAGATTGCCCCCCACTGTCCTCATCCATCCACAGAGGAGATTTGGGGTGAAGGATGGAGATTGCCCCTCACTGTCCTCATCCATCCACAGAGGATATTTGGGGGGAAGGATGGAGATTGCCCCTCACTGTCCTCATCCATCCACAGAGGAGATTTGGGGTGAAGGATGGAGATTGCCCCTCACTGTCCTCATCCATCCACAGAGGAGATTTGGGGGGAAGGATGGAGATTGCCCCTCACTGTCCTCATCCATCCACAGAGGAGATTTGGGGTGAAGGATGGAGATTGCCCCTCACTGTCCTCATCCATCCACAGAGGAGATTTGGGATGAAGATCCCCCCCACTGTCCTCATCCATCCACACAGGAGAATTGGGGTGAAGGATGGAGATTGCCCCTCACTGTCCTCATCCATCCACACAGGAGAATTGGGGTGAAGGATGGAGATTGCCCCTCACTGTCCTCATCCATCCACAGAGGAGATTTGGGGTGAAGGATGAAGATTGCCCCTCACTGTCCTCATCCATCCACAGAGGAGATTTGGGGGGAAGGATGGAGATTGCCCCTCACTGTCCTCATCCATCCACAGAGGAGATTTGGGATGAAGATCCCCCCCACTGTCCTCATCCATCCACACAGGAGAATTGGGATGCAGGATAGAGAGCGCCCCCCCCCCCCCCCCCACTGTCCTCACTGCACTGTCACTGTGTGTTTAATATTTTCTATTAGTGTAGGAGGAATCTTCATATCATAAACAGGAATTTCCCAGCGTGTGGTTCTCATCCGTGGTGGTAGTTTTGGTGTGAAGATCCAAAAATAAAATTTGTATTTTGTAGTAATGAATACATTAAAGAGTAACAATACAATATAAAATGGGGGAAGGACAGAGCACCGCTCAGATCATTCTTGGAATAACGTTCAGTAGATATCAGGCACTAGAGGTGGTCATCTTCTGAATCTGAAGAAAAGGAAAACAATGAATAATCAGTGTCATGAACAGGTTAATCTGGTATAATTCCATTTTGGATATTCTCTTATCAGGATCCATGTATTACCTTCAGTAGAGGAAACAGCTCCACGAAGACTGTTTTCTAATCTTTTGTATTTAATTAGAATCTGGCGTCCTCCATCCCTTCATAAAATAATAAAATGAAATGTTAGATAAAAAGAAATGTTACTGTGATGATGGAAAAGGGGGGCTTTTACTGTGCTCTGTAAGAAATGATGAAAAAGGGGGCGCTTGTACTGTACTTTGTAGGAAATAATGGGAAAGGGGGGACTCATACTGTTCTGTGTAAGTAATGATGGAAAAGGGGGCCCTCATACTGTGCTGTTTAAGAAATTATGGAAAAAGGGGGCCCTCGTACTGTGCTGTGTAAGAAATTATGGAAAAAGGGGGCCCTCGTACTGTGCTGTGTAAGAAATTATGCAAAGGGTGAGCTCATACCGTGCTGTGTAAGAAATGGTGGAAAAGGGGGCATTCATACTGTGCTCTGTAAGAAATGATGGAAAAGGGGGGCTCGTACTGTACTCGGTAAGAAATGATGGAAAAGGGGGGCTCGTACTGTGCTTTGTAAGGAATTATGGAAAAGGGGGGCTCATACTGTGCTCTGTAAGAAATTATAGAAAAGGGGGGCTCGTACTGTGCTTTGTAAGGAATTATGGAAAAGGGGGGCTCATACTGTGCTCTGTAAGAAATTATGGAAAAGGGGGGCTCGTACTGTGCTCTGTAAGAAATTATGGAAAAGGGGGGCTCGTACTGTGCTCTGTAAGAAATGATGGAAAAGGGGAGCTCCTACTGTGCTCTGTAAGAAATTATGGAAAAGGGGGGCTTGTACTGTGCTCTGTAAGAAATTATGGAAAAAGAGGAGCTTGTACTGTGCACTGTAAGGAATGATTGAAAAGGGGGCGCTCATACGGTGCTCTGTAAGAAAATATGAAAAAGGGGAGCTTGTACTGTGCTTTGTAAGAAATTATGGAAAGGAGCAGAGCTTGTACTGTGCTCTGTAAGAAATGATGGAAAAGGGGGTGTTTTTACTGTGCTTTGTAAGAAATTATAGAAAAAGGGGGCACTCATATTGTGCTCTGTAAGAAATGGTGGAAAAGGGGGCGTTCATACTGTGCTCTGTAAGAAATGATGGAAAAGGGGGAGCTTGTACTGTGCTTTGTAAGAAATGATGGAAAAGGGAGCACTCGCATTGTGCTCTGTAAGAAATTATGGAAAAGAGGGGCTCATACTGTGCTCTGTAAGAAATTATGGAAAAGGGGGGCTCGTACTGTGCTTTGTAAGGAATTATGGAAAAGGGGGGCTCATACTGTGCTCTGTAAGAAATTATGGAAAAGGGGGGCTCGTACTGTGCTCTGTAAGAAATTATGGAAAAAGAGGAGCTTGTACTGTGCACTGTAAGGAATGATTGAAAAGGGGGCGCTCATACGGTGCTCTGTAAGAAAATATGAAAAAGGGGGAGCTTGTACTGTGCTTTGTAAGAAATTATGGAAAGGAGCAAAGCTTGTACTGTGCTCTGTAAGAAATGATGGAAAAGGGGGTGTTTTTACTGTGCTTTGTAAGAAATTATAGAAAAAGGGGGCACTCATACTGTGCTCTGTAAGAAATGATGGAAAAGGGGGTGCTCGTACTGTGCTCTGTAAGAAATGATGGCAAGGGGGGAACTTGTACTGTGCTCTGTAAGAAATGATGGAAAAGGGGGCGTTCATACGGTGCTCTGTAAGAAATTATGGAAAATGGGGAGCTCGTACTATACTCAGTAAGAAATGACGGAAAAAGGGGGCTCATACTGTGCTCTGTAAGAAATGATGAAAAGGGGGGAGCTTGTACTGTGCTCTGTAAGAAATGATGGAAAAGGGGGCAATCGTACAGTGAGGCCCAGAATAAAAGAAAGAAGAGAATAGTGCAGGGCCGGGCATGACAGTGTGAAAGGGGAGCAACTAAAGGGTTAACTGGGAAGGAACAGGATTACTTAAGAGAGAGGCAGGGACTTCCGGTCAGCAGAGAGAAGGGACAGTGAGGAGGAAGCAGTTTACACATGCTGCTGTCCTCAGTATAATAGCCTACATACTTGTCCAGCAGTCAATTCGATATTCCAGTCGCACGCGTTCCCTGACAAATGGCAAAAAACATTAATGGGTGCTGTAACGGTTACCGGTTGGTTTCTGGAACCATCAGACAGAAGTAGGAGGAGGAGGGGGGAAGGAAAGAGAGGGAAGGGGGGAGGACAGAGAAAGAGGTGAGAGAGAGAATCTGGGGATACCATATGTAATTGCCAGCGGTAGCCCGGGGGCTCGACCCAATAATTTTTAATTGGGAATTTAGTAAAAGGACTCATTGTCATAAGTAAAGTAAATGGTACCAAAAATGGTTAGAGTGCCCGCTGGATGATTATCACTGATAAATACCAGATGCGAAGAGAGGTGTAAAAGAAGTAAAAGGTCCCCAAAAGGGGAGAAAAGTACCAGGTATATATAAATACAAGTTATATAAACATCCGATGAGTCATTGCTAAAGTAATACTTGGATGATCAAAATTGTTTGTACATCATAATGATAACCACATCATGGATGGAAAAGAAACCATACATATAAAATCATCAGCTTTCATCAATGAAGCATGTGAACGACAAGTTAGTACTGAGCCCCCCAGGGTGTACCGTGCCCAAGGTATAAATCCAGTAGGCCTCGCGGCGGAGAAGTAAAAGATCTCGGTCCCCTCCTCTATGGGGTGGTTTGATGTGCTCAATCACCATGCCACGGAGCTCATGGGTTTGGTGCTTAGCTGTTACGAAGTGTATTGCCACAGGTTTGTTGGGATCAGCCTGTTCACCCTTTTCGGTCCTGGCCAGGGCGATCCTGATGTCGCTTCTGTGTTTCTGGAATCTTTTCTTAAACGGGCCAACGGTCTTACCCACATATGATAATGTACAGGGGCATTTTAGCACATATACGCAGAAATCGGTATTGCAGTTATAGTATTCACGTATCGGGTAACGTTTACCCATACGTGGGTGTGTGAAATGCGTACCACAGATGAGTGAGTTGCATATATTGCAGTTGTAGCATATGTAGCAACCTGTTTTAAGTGATATTTTGGGTAATGTTTTGGTGTACTTATGTCTGGGATCAACTTGTATAAGATGGTCACGTAGCGTTCTGCCCCGTTTATACGCTATCATGGGCCTGGCCTTTGTAGTGGGTCCCAGGGATCTGTCAGATAATAGAATATTAAGGTTGTGTTCAACAGCGTGTTTAATCGTAACAGATTCTTGATTGAACGTGTGTACGAATAATGGACAGGTGACAGGGTTGGGGGTTCTGATCCGTCTCTTCTGGGCTTTGTCAAGAGCTTGGTCAAGTACCATCGTGGGGTACCCATGCTCCAAGAATTTATTATACATTATTTCAAGTTGTTGTTTTTTATCCTCCTCATCGTAGCAAATGCGTAGTACCCTGGCAAATTGTGAGATAGGTAGATTTCTGCGTAGGTGTTCAGAATGTGCACTCTGAAAGTGGAGCAAAGTGTTTCTGTCAGTAGGTTTCGTGTATAGGGATGTTGTGATGGTGCCATGGTTGTTGGTGATGAGCACATCAAGGAATGAACACAAGAATTCGGGATTGAACACAATTCCTGAAAAAATACTGTTCAAAAAGTCTACAAACATGCTGAACTCATCACTGCTTCCTGACCAAATAAGGAAAATGTCATCGATGCACCTCATCCATTTTACAACATACTTGTGAAACAGGGGGGATGGGTAGATGTGTTGTTCTTCAAGGTAGCCAACAAATAAGTTGGCAAATGAAGGTGCTGCCGAGCTCCCCATAGCCGTGGTAAGTATTTGTGTGAATGTCCTTCCCTCAAACATAAAGTGGTTATTAGTAAGAATAAATTCAAGACATTCAAGGATATATCCACATGGTACTCCAGGGAGGTCATGTTTAGTACAGAAGTGTTCAACGGCCCGCAGGCCGGCAGAGTTTGGTATACAGGTGTATAGGGAAGATATATCCATTGTGGCGAATTTCCAATTATTCTGAAGGGTATGGAAGGGTCTCAGCTTCTCGAGGAAATCACTCGTATCACGTGTATAGGCAGGTAAATCCTTAATGATGGGCTGTAAGTAGAAATCAATGACCTGAGCCAATGGTTGGGTAATGACCCCCGTACCAAATACTATGGGTCGGAATTTCAATGGTGTGGTGCCTTTATGGATCTTAGGTAGTCCATAGATGACAGGCATGCGGGTATGGTCATTATGAAGGAAATTAGCCACTTCATCGGTCAGCCAACCGCCCAATCGCCCTATGCTAATTAGATGAGATAAGGTATTCTTGGTACCTTCAGATGGATCTCTACTCAATGTCGTGTAGCTAGTGGAGTCGGCCAGCAGGGAGAGCATACCCTTACTGTACTCACTGTAATCCATAATAACAATACTTACGCCTTTATCGGCGGGTTTGATAATAATGTTTTTATCGTCTTTAAGTGATTTGAGTGCAGCGAAGTCATCGGGGTTCAAATTGGTGTATGCTCTGTTTGAGGTTTTGTGGGACACATCATGTTTGATTGTCCTGATGTGGTTCTCCATAGAATGAAAATGTCCAGGAGGTATGAATTTACTCTTCAATCTGAATGGAATCGGTGTGGTTCTATCGGCTGTGGTCATGGTGGGTGTCCCCGGTTGTGTGTGGAAGAATTGTTTAATTTTTAATGTACGCTCAAATTTGAACATTTCAATCTCAAAGTCAAATGGATTCAGTCTGCTGGTAGGGCAAAAAGACAGGCCTTTAGATAAAAGTTTGGACTCCCCATTGGTGATTGCTCATGAGGCCTTCTCCTGGGATGTGTGACTCCTGTGACCCAAGGGTAAACTCGGCCCTCCTGGTAATCTTGGTTAACAAGCCTCAGTTTGTCTCTCTTGACTAGGGATGAGCTGAACACCCCCCGGTTCGGTTCGCACCAGAACCTGCGAACGGACCGAAAATTTGCACGAACGTTAGAACCCCATTGACGTCTATGGGACTCGAACGTTCGAAATCAAAAGTGCTCATTTTAAAGGCTTCTATGCATGGTATTGTCCTAAAAAGGGTTTGGGGACCCGGGTCCTACCCCAGGGGACATGTATCAATGCAAAAAAAACTTTTAAAAACGGCCGTTTTTTCATGAGCAGTGATTTTAATGATGCTTAAAGTAAAAAAAAAAAAGTGAAATATTTTATTATATCGTACCTGGGGGGTGTCTATAGTATGCCTGTAAAGTGATGCGTGTTTCCCGTGTTTAGAACAGTCCCTGCACCAAATGTAATTTTTAAAGGAAAAAATCTCATTTAAAACTGCTTGCGGGTTTAATGTAATGTCGGGTCCTGGCAATATGGATGAAAATCAGTGAGACAAACGGCATGGGTACCCCCCAGTCCATTACCAGGCCCTTTGGGTCTTGTATGGATATTAAGGGGAACCCCGCACCCAAATTAAAATGAGGAAAGGTGTGGGGCCACCAGGCCCTATATACTCTGAACAGCAGTATACAGGCGGTGCAAACAATACAGGGACTGTAGGTTTGTTGTTAAGTAGAATCTGTTTGTAATTTTGAACGGGTACATTTTTAACGTGTTTAGCTCCAGCCAAAAAATCTTTTTTAAGCTTTTTGGAAAACATAGGGAAGGGTTATCACCCCTGTGACATTTGTTTTGCTGTCTTTCCTCCTCTTCAGAAGATTTCACCTCACTTTTGTCCCAATGACAAATGTTTTTTGAAAATTTGGGTTTTTTTGTGGAACAAGGATTGGAAAGCATCAGTGGAAAGCAGAAAAGTTTTTCCCATATTAACTCTTACAGGAGAGAATTTCCCTTCCTAGGGGTAGATTTCATCTCACTTCCTGTTGTCTCCTTCCGTTTGCAAGTAGGAGTCGTTTGTAAGTTAGATGTTTGAAAGTAGGGGCCTGCCCTATATACTCAGCAGATATTTGGGCCTTAGGTGTTGTTGTGGCCACAACACTGTAAGCCCTCACAGGGCCCTGCTGTGAAATATTAGATCAAGAATTGTAATTACATGCCCCTGTTAAACAGGAGCTGAAAAATTAGGCCTTAGGCACTGGTGCTGGTGCCACAACACTGCAACCCCTCACAGACACTCTAGTTGGAACGCAGGAACGAGCCCTGCTGCAAAGTATTGCATCAAAAATTGTAATTACACGCCCCTGTTAAACAGGGGCAGAAAAATTGGGCCTTAGGCACTGGTGCCACAACACTGCAACCCCTCACAGACACTCTAGTTGGAACGCAGGAACGAGCCCTACTGCAAAGTATTGCATCAAAAATTGTAATTACACGCCCCTGTTAAACAGGGGCTGAAAAATTGTGCCTTAGGCACTGGTGGTGGCGCCCGGAACCAAAAATGTTCTTACAAGCTATTAGCGTGATCATTGAGGAGGAAGAGGATAATTACTCAGGGATAGTCACTCAGCATCAGCATAGGCAGTCGTTGAAGGGATCTGAGATTTCAAAAAAAATTATTCGGTTACATCAGCATCAGGTGCTTGGTAGCTGGTGGTGATCCAAGACTGATTCATTTTTATGAAGGTCAGTCGATCGACCGAGTCGGTGGACAGACACACCCTGTGATCGGTTACCACGCCTCCAGCAGCACTGAATGTGCGTTCGGAAAGAACGCTGGATGCAGGACAGGCCAGTAGCTCAATTGCATACTGTGCAAGCTCTGGCCAGTGATCCATCCTCAAGACCCAGTAACCCAGAGGATTTTCGGTGGGAAAGGTGTCCAAATCTGATCTTGCCCCTAGGTATTCCTGCACCATGTAAAACAGACGCTGGCGATGGTTGCTGGAACCGATCATACCTTGGGGCTGCGGACCAAAAAATTGTCTGAACGCATCGGTCAGATGGCCACCTTCTCCACCACTTCTTCTTTGACTGACCGAAGCCTCAGCAAAACGAGGATGTTTCATCCTCTGCTCCCTCTGCGATGGCAAGATAAGGTCCGCAACCTTACCCTTGTAACGTGGATCAAGGAGGGTTGCCAGCCAGTATTGGTCCTTCTCCTTGATACCACAAATACGAGGATCCTTACGCAGGCTTTGCAGGATCAGGGAGGCCATGCAGCGTAGGTTTGCTGAGGCATTCGGTCCGGAGTCCTCTGGGTCACTAAGGACGACATGGTCCGCAGCCACCTCCTCCCAGCCACGTACAAGTCCATGTGTTTCTTGGGACTGATCCCTTAAAGACTGCTGCTGATGCTGAGTGCCAGGCTCCACCTCCATACTGACACAATCTTCCTCCTCCTCCTCCTCCTCGTCCTCTTCCTGTGTGATCGGCGGGCACGCAGGAACACTGTCTGGATAAAGGGGGCCTTGAGAGCTAAGGAAGTCCTCCTCTTCCTGCCTCTGTTCTGCCTCAAGTGCCCTGTCCATTATTCCACGCAGCATGTGCTCCAACAGGTGGACAAGGGGGACAGTGTCACTGATGCATGCACTGTCACTGCTCACCATCCTCGTGGCCTCCTCAAATGGTGACAGGACAGTGCATGCATCCCTGATCATGGCCCACTGGCGTGGGGAAAAAAAACCAAGCTCCCCTGACCCTGTCCTGGTGCCATAGTCGCACAGGTACTCATTGATGGCCCTCTGCTGCGTGTGCAGCCGCTGCAGCATGGCCAACGTTGAGTTCCACCTGGTGGGCAGGCGGTTCTTGGGCAGGGTAAACTCCTTTTGGAGGTCCGTCAGCCGAGCACTGGCATTATATGACCGGCGGAAATGCACACAGACTTTCCTGGCCTGCCTCAGGACATCCTGTAAGCCCCGGTACCTGCCCAAGAACCGCTGCACCACCAAGTTAAGGACGTGAGCTAAACAGGGCACATGGGTCATTTGTCCCTGTCGGAGGGCAGAGAGGAGGTTGGTGCCATTGTCGCAAACCACCATTCCTGCCTTAAGTTGGCGTGGCGTCAACCACTTCTGAACCTGCCCCTGCAGAGCTGACAGAACCTCTGCCCCAGTGTGGCTCCTGTCCCCCAAGCACACCAGCTCAAGCACCGCATGGCATCTTTTGGCCTGCGTACTTGCGTAGCCCCTTGAACGACTACGGAGCACCGCTGGTTCCGAGGACAAAGCACAGGAAGAGGCCATGGAGGAAGAAGAAGAGGAGGGGGTGGAGGAGAGAGGTGTGTCAGTATCATTAGCATTTTGGAGGCGTGGTGGCGGAACAACCTCCAACACTACTGCACCTTGTCCTGCATCCTTCCCAGCTGCCAGCAGAGTCACCCAATGAGCCGTGAAACTTAGGTAACGTCCCTGTCCATGCCTGCTGGACCATGAGTCAGCGGTAATATGCACCTTACCGCTGACCGCCCTGTCCAGCGAGGCATGGACATTGCCTTCCACATGCCGGTAGAGGGCCAGAATCGCCTTCCGTGAGAAAAAGTGGCGTTTGGGTACCTGCCACTGAGGAACCGCACATTCCACAAACTCACGGAAGGGGGCAGAGTCTACCAACTGAAAAGGCAGCAGTTGAAGTGCTACCATATTTGCCAAGCTAGCATTCAACCGCTAGGCATGTGGATGGCTGGGAGCAAACTTCTTTCGGCGGTGCAGCAGCTGGGGCAGGGAAATTTGCCTGGTAGAATCTGACGTTGGTGTACCAAAAGCAGATTGCCCACAAGTACTTGGCTGTGACACACCTAATTCTACACCTTCATTCCTCTCAGTGCAGGTCTCAGAGAGGACTGAAGGTCTAGTGGGGTTGGAAATCTCAGCTGATGAGGAGCAAGGAGAGGTCCTCTTTGTTCTTTGGTGTGGGTCTTTTAGATACGCTTGCCAACGAACTGCATGGCAGGTCAACATATGTCTGGTCAAGCATGTGGTACCCAAGCGGGAGATGTTTTGGCCACGCGAGATACGCTTGAGACATATGTTGCAAATAGCAGCGGTGCGATCTGATGCACTCGTCTCAAAAAAGGCCCACACCAAAGAACTTTTTGAATAATGCGCAGAGACTGCAGCGCCCTGCACATGTGCAGCTTTGGGGTGTGATGCAGTCAATGTGCTGCCCTTAGGCTGGCCCCTGGAGGGCATCCTGCCTCGTTGGTGATGTGCCGCCTCCTCCTCCTCCTCCTCCTCTCTCCTATCAGGCACCCATGTTGAGTCAGTGACCTCATCATCCCCTCCCTCCTCATCACTGGAGCAATCCTGGCAGTATGCTGCAGCAGAGGGAGCATGACTGCCAGATTGCTGTCCTTCTTGGGCACCCCCTCTGTCCGTGCTCATGTTACTGCCTTCATCGAGCTCAGTATCATCATCAGAGCCTTCCAAACGCTGGGCATCCTCCTGGAGCATGTACCCAACACTGTGGTCAAACAGTTCGAGGGACTCCTCAGGAGGACATGGTGGGGCTAGGGAAGGAATCACTGATGACATTGAGCCGAGGGAAGAGGCCGCTGCTTTGCCAGACAAAGTACCCTGGGCATGGGTGAGAGAGGATGAGGAGGATGAGGACGGCTTGGTCATCCACTCGACCAAGTCTTCCGCATGTTGCGGCTCAACACGGCCAGCTGCCGAAAAAAAGGCCAAGCGTGTCCCACGGCCACGTGCTGATGAGGATGCACCGTCTCCACAACCAGCACTAGACACAGAGCCTGCTTGCCCTCTCTTATTGGCTTGTGACTATCTGCCTCTCCTTCTTGGCCTTCCAGACATACTAATGGCCTGTAGCTGCACTAAGCTGGGATATGTGTATATATATATATATATATATATATATATATATATATATATATATATATATGTACTGATACTGCAGCTAGCAAAATCAACTGCCTGCCTGTAGTATGAGAACACCACCAACCTTCTACAGGTAGCTTTAGCTGAACACTGTGAGCAGGACGCACCCCACTAACTTGTAGGTTTAGCTGAACACTGTGAGCAGGACGCACCCCACTAACTTGTAGGTTTAGCAGAACACTGTGAGCAGGACGCACTGCACTAACTGTAAAAAGTCTAGCTGCCTGACTGTGGTACTAATAGGATCAAAAGAACACCAGTAATTTTCTTTAGGTAGCTGTATATACTGTAACAAGACAAGCCTGCCTGTCAATAAGAAGATAACAGGAACGGATCTAGCTGAACACTGTGAGCAGGACGCACCCCACTAACTTGTAGGTTTAGCTGAACACTGTGAGGTGGACGCACCCCACTAACTTGTAGGTTTAGCTGAACACTGTGAGCAGGACGCACCCCACTAACTCTTAGGTTTAGCTGAGCAGGACGCACCCCACTAACTTGTAGGTTTAGCTGAACACTGTGAGCAGGACGCACCCCACTAACTTGTAGGTTTAGCTGAACACTGTGAGCAGGACGCACCCCACTAACTTGTAGGTTTAGCTGAACACTGTGAGCAGGACGCACTGCACTAACTGTAAATAGTCTAGCTGCCTGACTGTGGTACTAATAGGATCAAAAGAACAGCAGTAATTTTCTTTAGGTAGCTGTATATACTGTAACAAGACAAGCCTGCCTGTCAGTAAGAAGATAACAGGAACGGATCTAGCTGAACACTGTGAGCAGGACGCACTGCACTAACTGTAAATAGTCTAGCTGCCTGACTGTGGTACTAATAGGATCAAAAGAACACCAGCAATTTTCTTCAGGTAGCTGTAAATACTGTAACAAGACAAGCCTGCCTGTCAGTAGGAAGATAACAGGAACGGATCTAGCTAAACTGAATACAGTGTATATATATATATATATATGCAACACCTGGGATGCATATATATATATACACAATACACTGTAAGTGCAGCTAACTGACTGACTGTTCTGCCTAATCTATCTAACTCAAATCAAATGTCACTGTCTGTCTCTCTCTCTCAATGAACGCCGGAACACACACTACACAGGGCCGCCGTGCAGGTGGCCTTATATAGTGTGGGGCGTGTACTAAATCCCCTGAGTCATAATTGGCCAAAGCCTCCTTGGCTTTGGCCAATTACGGCTCTCTGTTCAGGCGGCGCTGTGATTGGCCAAGCATGCAGGTCATAGTGCATGCTTGGCCAATCATCAGCCAGCAATGCACTGCGATGCCGCATTGAATTATGAGCCGTGACGCGCCACACGAATTTGGCGCGAACGGCCCATATCGTTCGAAATTCGGCGAACGTCCGAACAGCCGATGTTCGAGTCGAACATGGGTTCGACTCGAACACGAAGCTCATCCCTACTCTTGACCTGTTTCTGCTTTTCAGAGTATGCCAATATCTCACTGTCAATATTGTGTAGTGCGCTCGCAAATGCGCCGTTATCCTGAATAGGCACTGTAAGTGTTGATAATTCCCTGTTAACTTGGCACAGCTGAACCTTGACTTCTTCAATCACAATAAGCATATAGTTGAGCGAACTTTGTGTGGAGACCTCACACCACTTCTCACAGAACTCACGCTTGTGGCGTCCGATGGTAGGTTGGTTCTTGATGTGGAAACCTCTTGGGATCTTTTTTGTCCTGTAGTATTCGGATAGCGTCTGCCTGTGTAATTCGAGATCGATTTGTCTTTTCTTTAATCGTTTAATTTCACGATGGATATCAGAGGTAGTGTCAGTTCCAAACGCCTTATTTCATCGGGGGGAAACAAAATGGCGTCTATCTCTTCTTAGCTGTAGATACAGCCAGGAGCCCTGTTAAACTGGGAGGATCCCGTATCATCGGATGCCATCAGTATCTATGCAAATTTCTCAATCGGATGAATTGGTGACAACCGTGTCCCGCATATGTCAGGCACAAAGGTTAATGAACCCCAGGTTTGGGTAGCCACCGGGGGTGCGTAATGGAAACCCAGTACAACAGTCAATTCGATATTCCAGTCGCACACGTTCCTGGACAAATGGCAAAAACATTAATGGGTGCTGTAACGATTACCAGTTGGGTTCTTGAAGCATCAGACAGAAGTACATCTTCGCCAGCACACCATGGATCAGCAAACAGAATTGTCCAAAAAAGTTTTTTTAATCGAAAACGGTCACATCACAAGGAAGGTGCAACGTCCGGCAGGCGAGGCTGAGGGCGGCTGCCACAATGCGGGGACTGGAATGGCTGCTCAGCCAGGTGTCCCCCCTCATCTCATACCAGGCTTCGGGGTCAGCGGCAGGAGGTGAGGTGTCCCCAAGTGCTCAGAAGACCAGGCCTCCGGAGGGTTATTCCTCAGGCCCCTCTCCTGGAGCTGAGCGCCAGAATTGGAGCCTCCAGATGTGGGGACCGTCGGGCCCACCAGCAAAACGGCAGCAGCAGCGCCTAGTGCGGGTGCCAGTCGGAATCATCCACGCCGGCGGAGCTTGGTGGGCGGGGCAACAGACTGCCATATTGCCTCATCCCCGCCTGCTCGGCACGGGACTCAGGAACACACGGTTCCTCACCCCGGGTCACCATGCGGGGGAGGCTCGGAGGAGGACGAGATCTGACACAGCTGCCGGGCGCGGCTGGTGGCTCCAGGAGGCACATCGAGGACCAGGCCGGAATGGAGGGGTGCAGAGAGGAGGCAGAAGAGGGGGGAGGAGTCAACACGGCCCAGTGCAAGTGGGAATGCGCAGCAGTGGCACAGAGAGCGGGTCCGGTGTTGGAAGGCGTCCCCAGCTACAGCACAGATCCACGGCCTCCAGGCAATCTTCCCTGGGGGCTACCCATTTCTTCTCCACCAGCTCCTGAAGTTCGGTCCGAAGGGGAGCTGTCAGGCTCAGAGGAGGAGGAATCTCGGGGGGACGCGGCACAGATGGAAGAAGGAGCAACGACTGTGAGAGGCGTTCCTGGTCAGCCCGGTAAGTCACCCAATGTTAATACTGTGTCTTTGAATGATGCACTGTGTGTGTTGTTGGGTTTGGATCAGGGGGTTACTGGGACTGATGTGGGGGCCGCACGGCAAAAAGGGGCCATGGCGGCTGGCCCGAGGGTGGTGGGCGGTCCGCTCGCCAGTCCCGAGTCCGAGGCGCGGCTGACAGAGCTGCTAGGGGGGTTACGGGACGTGGGGGATCTGCTGGAAATATAACGAAGGTCCCTGTAAGTTCGGGGGGTCCTGTCATTTCAAACATGAGTGATCTGGGTGTGGGGGCACCGATCCTCTGACGCGATGCTTCAAGAAAGGGAAGCGTGCCACGGAGCTTGCTCGCAAGAGGGAGGACGCCAGTGAGAGGGAAAGGATGGTACCTTTCCTAAATAGGTACCCAGATCAGGAGGTGGCGGGCATTTTGGCCGCTGGTTTATCAGAAGGTTTCAGGATTCCATCTTCTCTGTCCACGGTGCCGCCTTGAGGTATGCATTAAAAATCACCCGGGGTGGTTTCTGAAAAATTGGCCAAAGAGGTTGCGTTGGGGCGCATGTCGGGTCCGTTTCTTTGCAGACTCTGGTTGTTTCACCTCTGGGGGTGGTGTCTAAGAAGGAACCAAACAAGTTTCGTCTTATACACCAACTGTCTTTTCCGAAAGGGGGCTCGGTCAATGATTCCATTGACCCTGACGATTGCACTGTGTCCTACACCTCTTTTGATGTGGCGGTGAGGTGGGTGAAGAGGTTTGGGCGGGGGGCGTTGATGGCAAAATCGGACATTGAATCCGCTTTTTGCTTGCTCCCGATACATCCGGACAGTTTTTGGCTGCTGGGGTGCTGCTGGCAAGGGGAATATTTTGTGGAATGCTGTCTGCCCATGGGGTGTTTTCATTTCATGTGCAATGTTTGAGAAGTTTAGCTCCTTTTTGGAATGGTGAGGGACGTGTCGGGCCTGGAATCAGTCATCCATTACTTGGATGACTTCCTTTGCGTGGGGCTGCTTTCATCCAGCTTGTGTGCAATTCTCCTATCTACGTAGCAGCACGTTAGGGGTAGGTTGGGTGTCCCGCTGGCAGCGGACAAGACAGAGGGCCCGACCATGGTGATTCGTTTCCTAGGCATAGTGTTGGATTCAGAATGGCTATGGAATGGCGATTACCTGAGGATAAATTGGCGGCGCTCAAGTTGGAGATTCAAGGGATCATGGGGAGGCGCAAGGTACAGCTTCGGACCTTGCAGTCATTGTTGTGGAAGCCTAATTTTGCATGTCGCATCATACCGATGGAGAGAGTTTTTTGTCAGCGACTGTCTGCGGCGACGGCTGGTATCCGGTCACTGACTCATTTTGTAGGGCTGAGTGGGAGCATCAAGTGGATTTAGAGGTGTGGCAATCATTTTCGGAGTCGTACAACGGACGATCTGTGTGGATGTCCGGACCGGTGAGTAACTTCGACTTGAAGTTGGTGACGGATGCTGCGGGGGCTGCTGGGTATGGGGCCTTTTATCAGGGTCAATGGAGTGCGCAACCATGGCCGCAATCCTGGGTGGATGCAGGTTTTACTTGCAATTTGGTGCTACTGGAACTTTTTCCGGTGGTACTGGCAATGGAGATATGGGGGGACTCTTGTAGGAACATAAAGATCAGGTTAAATTGTGACAACATGGGAGTGGTGCAAGTAATCAACCGCATCTCAGCTTCGTCACAGCCAGTGATTAATCTGCTGCGCCATTTTGTGCTGCGCTGCTTACGACTGAACATATTTTTTGTATGCTGTTCACTTACCAGGGGGTTGAGAACACTCTAGCTGATGCTCTATCTCGGTTCCAGTGGGACAGGTTCAGAAAATTGGCCCCTTCAGCAGAAGGGGGGCCTTCTTCTTCATCGGTAGTATGTACCCCTCTGGTGTAATCCATGAGATGGTTAGCTGGAATACGGGAATGGTTTCACTGCAGGAAGGGGCTGTCTCCGAGCTTGTGGTATGGCTGGTGGCCTATTATGGGAAAAGGTCCCGCAGTGTAGTGGTGGAAGAAGTGTGAAGCTCGGGGTGCCGTCAAAGACCAACAGACTGAGGATGAAAAGTTGTCGTTACAGATGTTTATGTTTTAAAGATGTTGAGTTATTTATGTTTGTTAATAAAAGGCTGCTATGGCCAGTTAAATACTCCAAATTCAGGTGTGGTCTCGTTAATTTAGAATGGTAAGAGGGGGATGATGGAGTATGAGTGGCTGGGCAGTTCTAAAGAAGGTGGGGACATCTGAGCTACACTGGTCAAGTCAGGCCCGGAATAAAAGAAAGAAGAGAATAGCGCAGGGCCGTTCATGACAGCGGGGAAGTGGAGCAACTAAAGGGTTAACTATGCTGGTAACTGGGAAGGAACAGGAATGGGCTGGATGGTTGGAAAAAAGTCTGAAGGGTGTGGGGGGTTACTTAAGGGAGAGGTGGAGACTTCCGGTCAGCAGAGAGAAGGGGCAGTGAGGAGGAAGCAGTTTCCCACCCTCCCTCCCTGTATTTGTTTTTGTTGTCCGTTGTTTGTCTGTGTTCTTTTATTTCAGGTCAATGGATTGGTGGCTGGGCAGTTCTAAAGAAGGTGGGGACATCTGAGCTACAATGGTCATGCGCTCTGTAAGAAATGATAGGAAAGGGGGCGTTCATACGGTGCTCTGAAAGAAATGATGGAAAATGGGGAGCTCATACTATACTCTGTAAGAAAATATGGAAAGGGGGAACTTGTACTGTGCAGTGTGCTCTGTAAGAAATGATGGAAAAGGGGGCTCGTACTGTGCTCTGTAAGAAATGATTGAAAAGGGGGGCTTGTACTGTGCTCTGTAAGAAATGATGGAAAAGGGGGTGCTCGTACTGTGCCCTGTAAGAAATGAGGGTCATTTTTATACACTCTAATAGAAAGTATTTTTCTGTCTTCCTGGAAATGTGCGTGATGAGTAATGTACAAATCTGCAGCCGTACAATGTACATCAGTGGTCTCCTATGCTGGGAGTAGATCTGACATAGATTGTATGTAGATGGTGGGATGTGTGATCTCATCTCTTCATAACTGACCCCAGTATACAAATACACCAAACCATCCCCTCTGTGTTCACACTTTAGGGGTTTAAAAAATGTCCCACTTTTAAATGCCCCCCTATCACCTTGTTATTCCCTCGGCCTGCACACAAATGGCCATCCAGCTATTGGGATACCAGATTGCGTAGTTATGAATTCTTAGAATTCTTCATCATCTGGGAGATCCGTGACTGGCACAGGAAATCTAAATCATCTCTCTCATTATCTGTGTAACTACAGGGATCTCCAATGGGTTCTTCATTACAGTGCAGCCCGGGTGTCAGAAGACCTCCCAACAACTTACCACTTCCATCATCTCATCCCCATCCAATGTTATCTACATATTACTATTCAACTTCCCAATATTACATTTCTTACTCATCTCTATTCACAGTGAATCCCGCATGTCGGAGGACCTCACAACAACGATCCACTTCTGAGTCGGACATCTTATCATCATCATCCAATGTTGCCTCCAGTCTGGTCAGAGTTCGGTTTGTGGTGATAACTGAGCGAAGATTATCACAGGACGATAATGTTGCTTTACAGTCACAAACTCTGGTGAAGCAAACAGGAAAGAGAGGTGAAATGTTTTTCCATTGAATGGCAAAAGAAGACACATCCAATGAAAAATCTGTCAGAAGGTCTTAAAAATTAAATGTTGGGACATTTGGATGGATGATTTTATTGAATATTGATTGGACCTCTTCTGTGAAATGGAGGTAAGTTGTCACCCACCTGAAAATTCCTAATCCGGATTTACATTGTTGTGCGGGTACATTGCAGCGTATGTGGTAATGCACACACTGGAGGTGTGAATGGCTCCATATACAGTGGCTTGCAAAAGTATTCACCCCTTTGGTTTTTTACCTATTTTGTTACATTACGGCCTTTAGTTCAATGTTTTTTTTAATCTGAATTATATATGATGGATCAGAACACAATAGTCTAAGAAATAAAAAACTGTTAATTGGCATGTGCGTATGTATTCACCCCCTTTGTTATGAAGCCCATAAAAAGCTCTGGTGCAACCAATTACCTTCAAAAGTCATATATATAATTTTTTTAAAAGTGTTTTTATTGTGCACATAAGGATTATACATACAATACATTGGATAGGTATTACATCAACATTCATATCACCAGAAACACAGCAGTAATAGTGCAATCATCTCTGTAACCAGGATATGGTGTTCCAGTCCCCTAGCCTACCCTATGTTGCAGGATATATGTGCGTTTTTTATTTTTTATTTTATTTTTATTTTAATATATTTACTCAAACCAGACAAGGGATTCAGAACAAGGGTAAAGAAAAAAAGAAAAGAACCCCCCCCTCTGGGATGTCAACATTCGGTGTTCTGTCTAATCAGGATACGATAAGACCTAGCCTGTCTGTAGGAAAAGGAGCAGACCAATCAATACCCATCCGCCATGTGTTGGCAATAGCAATAGGTCTTACTTGTCTAATGAAAAAGGACCCTCATCCATTGTACTCTCAGAGTCCACCCACCGGAACCAAACCTTCCTAAACTTCTTGGGAGCCCCCTAGCTTCATGTCAAGTCAAGTCATTTTATACATCATCACATCTGCATTTATTGTATTAATCCACATCCCCAGCGTCAGTTGTTCACAGTTTTGCCAACCCCCCGAAGTGAAATTTACTGGCAGAACGCCAAAATTTACAAACAGTGCCAATTTTTTTACTGGGAAAAAATCATGAAATTTACTGGCGGATCCACATTTTTTACTGGCACTGCAAAAAAGTGCCTACAATTACTGTTTTTAGTGCTAAACAGTGAAAATATCAATATTTGAACTATAAACACATAGCTAGTGCTATTAGCAATGTGTTTAAGTTTAACAAAAGTCAAAAAACATATTTCTCAATTTACATGAAGGTCAGGTTACTATGACCCGGCCAGCAGAGAGTTCGCCCTTACATCAGAGTCTGGAGGATGGTGACCAGAGACCACCTTCCGCAGAGTAAATACACTAAGGTAAGAGGGGTTACTAATATAGAGGGGAACCTTTATATCAGTGCCCCCTTACATTATTGTATTCACTCCACCCTTACATTAGTGACCCCCCAGACTGGCCTGGCGGTGCTGTCACTGACCTCCTCTCAGGTGCACCTTGCAGGGCTCAATCAGACGGCTCCAGTTTGGCGGCTATTCTATAGTCTCCTCTCCACTGTCCACACATGTCTGTCTCTTCCCGTGACCCCCATCCCAGCGGCGCTCCCACTCTTGACTCCTTTCTAGGATCCCCTCAGAGACTGCAGACATGATAAAAGACAAGAGATGGTCAGAGGCTGCGAACATGATACAGGAGGACAGAGGCTGCAGACATACTACAGGAGGTGGACAGAGGCTGCGGACATACTACAGGAGGTGGACAGAGGCTGCAGACATACTACAGAAGGTGGACAGAGGCTGTGGACATACTACAGGAGGTGGACAGAGGCAGCGGACATACTACAGGAGGTGGACAGAGGCTGCGGACATACTACAGGAGGTGGACAGAGGCTGCGGACATACTACAAAAGGTGGACAGAGGCTGCGGACATACTACAGGAGGTGGATAGAGGCTGCGGACATACTACAGGAGGTGGACAGAGGCTGCGGACATACTACAAAAGGTGGACAGAGGCTGCGGACATACTACAGGAGGTGGATAGAGGCTGCGGACATACTACAGGAGGTGGACAGAGGCAGCGGACATACTACAGGAGGTGGACAGAGGCTGCGGACATACTACAGGAGGTGGACAGAGGCTGCGGACATACTACAAAAGGTGGACAGAGGCTGCGGACATACTACAGGAGGTGGATAGAGGCTGCGGACATACTACAGGAGGTGGACAGAGGCTGCGGGCATACTACAGGAGGTGGACAGAGGCTGTGGGCATACTACAGGAGGTGGACAGAGGCTGCGGGCATACTACAGGAGGTGGACAGAGGCTGCGGGCATACTACAGGAGGTGGACAGAGGCTGCAGACATACTACAGGAGGTGAAAAGAGACTGCTGGCATACTACAGGAGGTGGAAAGAGACTGCGGACATACTACAGGAGGTGGAAAGAGACTGCGGACATGCTACAGGAGGTGGAAAGAGACTGCGGACATACTACAGGAGGTGGAAAGAGACTGCGGGCATACTACAGGAGGTGGACAGAGGCTGCTGCAGACATACTACATTCTCACAGTAGCCTCCTCCTCTGCTCACCATCATATTACTTCTCCACATCATCAGTGTGCTGTGTCCTCCTCCTGTACCCCTTTCACCTCTCCACAGGTCAGGGCAGTACAGTGCTGCCCTGACCTGTGTGGAGAGATGAAAGGGGCACAGGAGGAGGACACAGCACACTGATGAATCTGATGTGGACTGGAGAAGTAATATGATATCAGTCTCTGTCCCCTGCATATGCCATGCAGCCAGGGCCCAGGGACAGAAACTGATGTGCTCTATTCACAATCATATTACTTCTCCCGGCTCCCAGTAATGTCCTACGGATATTATCCCACTACAGCTGCTTCACTCTCCTCCGGTCCGCCTATGACAAGAAGGGTGCAGTGCAGCCATGAGGGGACAGAGTCACGCACATGACTGGCCGATGTGGTCTCTCTCGTCTCAGTGTCAATGGATTTGAAAATGGCGCCGGGCGGCGGCGCAATTACGTTACTGCGCATGCGCCGCCCAGCCGAGCGCGTACGAGCTTTCCCGAGCCCGGCAGGCTTCGGAACGGCGCATGTGCAGTTGCGTGGTCGGCTCGCGGCCATCATTTTTACGGGCACCGGTGCCCGTAACGGGCTTTCACAGGCGCCCCGAAAAAGGGGTCAAATTTACGGCTGCCCGTAAATCTACGGGCGGTTGGCAACACTGGTTGTTCAGCATGTATCCATCGTCTAGCAATGAGATTTTTCACTCCAAAGTACAGGATCGGAAGGAAGAGTTTAGTGTGTGCATTCATCTCTTCCTGATCGAAAATCCCAAGTAAACAACGTATGGGAGAGCAAATATTTGGTAGAGCAAACTTATCCAATATAAATTCAGTAACCTGAGACCATAACGGTCTTACCTTCATGCACTCCCACACCATATGTACAAAGGTGCCCTCCTCCTTCCCACATTTATGGCAAGTAGCAGAATCCCTCCTATGCATTCGATGCAATCTAGCCGGTGAATAATACTGCTGGTGCAGATATCGATACTGGATCATTCTATCCGTAGAGGAGATAATGGACACCAAGTATGTGTCCAGTACCTCCTGCCACAGTTCCTCCAACAACTCCGGGACAATCATCTCCCATCTCGCCCTGGCTCTTGAAGTTAAGGTTACTATCCCCGGGCCCACCACCCCATAGTATCTAGAAACCCACTTGGATGTATCTGGGTCAATCAAAAGCTTTTCTAGATCAGTATTCTGTACCCGAAATCTCAGGCCCACCAAACTGGGTATTCGCTGCATGCCGTAGTTGTGCATATCGAAAGAGCCAAGTCTTGGGCACTCCAAACTGCTCCCTCAACTGGGCAAATGTGCACAGACGGCCATCCCTACAAATGTGGTGTAAACATTTAATTCCATATTTTGCCCAGGTCACTGGATCGTCAGAGAGTTTCATAAACTCCCCCAAGAATCAGTTGCACCATAGAGGACTGTTTGGAGATAGCCACAAGGGTCCGTCCCCCCGCCGTTGAGAGCACAAATGAAACGCCTTCCCAGGTAGTGACATGACCGAACCCACCTTTCTCTCCGGAATCCCTTTCCTATAGAGTATGTTCTGGAGGGTTTCCTGTGAAGTGGAAATTGCTGCCTCCAGCAAGGTAGTGGCATTAGGTGTCTGTGAAGACATCCGCCAGTGCAGAAAAGAGAGCTGTGAGGCCAAAAAATAGGAGCGCAAATTCGGAAGGGCCATCACTCCCATTGTAACTGGTAATTTCAATATCGCCAAAGACACCCTGGGAGCTTTGGAGCCCCACAAACCTACAATAATGGAATCAATATGCCTGAAGACCGTAATGTCACAAAAACTGGGGAGTTTGAGAGGATATAGAGAAACTTA
The DNA here is from genome assembly GCA_037953035.1 of Aquarana catesbeiana. NCBI lineage: Eukaryota > Metazoa > Chordata > Amphibia > Anura > Ranidae > Aquarana > Aquarana catesbeiana. The sequence goes on from JBBHAA010001782.1 coordinate 929,939, forward strand.
GGGAGGAAAATCATCTTAAACAGATTTATCCGTCTTATCAAGGTGATCGGTAAGTTCTGCCATCTTTGAACCTTCTCCCGAAAATTTCCCACAAACGGTGACAAATTGGTCTACAGGAACTTAGAAATGGGAAGCTGAATCTCAATTCCCAAATACCTGAAAGAGGTGGATAACGGAATGGTGCACTCTGGTGGGACTCTCACCGCTTTGTCAATGGGGAAAAGGGAGGACTTTTTCCAATTTATATGGAATCCAGAGTAATCGCTATACTCCTGAATCAATCGGAAAGCTTCCAAGAGCGAGGGCCCTGGATCCTGCAGATATAACAACATGTCATCTGCATAGAGTGACACACGCTCCTCGAATTCCCCTATCCTCAAACCAGTCAATTTTTGACTGGACCTTAGTTGGACTGCTAAGGGCTCTATGGCCAGGGCAAACAGGAGGGGTGAAAGTGGACACCCCTGCCTGGTACCCCTAAATATAGGGAAGGGGTCTGAGATAATACCGTTAACCCTTATTCTGATCAGTGAATCTGCATGCAAAAGCCGTACCCAGGAAATGAAAACAAGGCCAAATCCATGAGACTCCAATAAGTGAAACAAATATGGCCACTCTACTGAGTCAAAGGCCTTTTTTGTATCCAAAGAGGCCACTATTCTAGTCCCGGAGTTGTCGTGAACAGCCTGGAGATTCACTAAAAGCCTCCTGGTATTCATTTGAGTGCATCTACCCTGGATAAATCCTGTTTGATCCGCATCTACCAGTTTGGGGATGACTGACTGTAGCCTACCTGCAATTATTTTGGCCAATATTTAGGTATCAACGTTCATCAACGAGATCGGACGGTAAGAGTCACACTCTCAGGGATCCTTCCCCCTTTAGGGATCAGAACAACCAAGGCTTCCCTCATAGTGGGAGGTAACCCACCATCCGATCTAGCTGTATTGAACACTCTAAGCAAACGGGGAGCAAGTCCATATCATAAAAAGTGAAGTACCACTCCGATGGGAGGCCATCTAATCCAGGGGATTTTCTAGGGGGAAAGGAGGCAATCGCCTCCTCCACCTCCTCTACCATAATGCCAGCCTCCAGAGCAGCGCTGTCATCGTAAGTCAACCTAGGGAGATCAATGTCGCCTATGTATGTTCCCATTGCTTCTGTCCCCAGAGGAGCACAAGACTTATACAGATCTTTATAAAATTGAACAAAAATTTTTAAAATATCAGCTGAGTCGCAGACTACCAGCTTGCAGTCGTCATAGACCGATTTAATCTTGACCGGAACATATTCCGGCCGCGCCAAGTAAGCCAGTAATCTGCCATTCTTGTCGCCAAATTCAAATATACGCCTGCGTTGGGCCAGGCTAAGCTTCATGGTACGGTCAGTTAGTGCTGTCTTGTACTCTCTGGTTCTCATCCGCAATGCTAGCAACCTCTCTTCAGTGGGGTCCCTGATATATTCGGCCTCCGCCAGGGTTACCTCTGTTTCCTTATGTTGCATTGTGGAAGCTAACTGTTTCTTGAATCCATTTACTTCCGCTATAAACACCCCCCTCAGCGTGGCTTTAAAGGCCTCCCATTGAAGAAGAGAAGACCCAGAGCCACCATTGTCAGCCCAGTAATGTTTAATAGCCTCTGTACACTTGATTTTACATACTCCTCCTGAAGCCAGCTAGCCTCCATCCGCCAGAGGCGCAACCCAGGTTTTGGTCCCAGATTATACTCCAAAAGCATAGGAGAGTGGTCAGACAGTGCTCTGGGTAGGTAAGACACCTTCTTAACCAATGTCATCCCCTCCCCCTCAGTCAGGATAGTGTCTATTCTGGAGAGTGTCTTGTACATTTCCGAATAGCAGGAAAATTCCCTAACATTAGGAGGATGAAAACGCCAGACATCTCTAAAGCCATGAGTAGACATCCACCCCGCCAGGGGGGCTGGAGTGCCAATTGTCCCCCCCAACCTGTCCAAAACTAAATCAGAGACGGAGTTGAAATCCCCCAAAATGAAAATCCTCCCCTCCGCTACCTCATATGTGTCCTTCATCAAATCATCCAGATGAGTTAGCGCAAAGGGAGGAGGAACATACAGATTCACAAATGTTAGTAACTTATTCATCACCTGTAAAACCAGTATAACATACCTCCCTTTAATGTCAGTTCGCACCACTTAAATGGATATGGGCATGGCCTTGGTGACCAAAGTAGGAGGAGTAACTGGCATGGTAAGCCCCAGCAATGTGAGCCCGTTTTAAGAAAGGAAGTCTGGAGCCCTGGAGATGGGTCTCCTGGAATAATATTAGGTGGGGTTTGTACTTTTTAATATAAACAAATATGAGAGAGTGTTTAAATTTAGCGTTTAGGCCTCTGACATTCCAGGCCAAAACCTTAAGATTTACCTCCAAATATATAGAAAACAAAATAAGGGAGTGGAGATGTTCTCTCCTCCCTTGGGTGTGGCTAGCTATAGAATTGGGGCTCCAGGCTCCTCCCCTCACACACAAAACATAGCACGCTTGGCCTTGGACAAGACCTAATGTAAAAACACTGAATGAAGACAATCCCAGAAATATGCAAACATATAACCCTTGCCACATCAAATACCCCAACTTCCCCCACCCCCCTCCCCGCACCCAGCCACAACTTGCCAGGCACTTTGTTCCCATAACCTGAGTTCGAATAAGTAACAGAGGTGCGACTTAGAACTGTCACATAAGACCGGTCACCAAAAGGCGGCCGTCTCTTACCGTATATTTAACAACTGTTCTCCCATTAATAAACATAAATGGAAGAAACAGGGAGAAAAAAAAATATTTGCCTTTCTCTTTTTTCTCTCTCCCTGTCAGTTTCAAAAAATAAAAAAGGTTCAACACTAGGTAAATTGTAGTGCCTAGAGCATTCTGCAGACTTAGCATATAATATTGGCAAATGACATAAGCAGTACCGATATCAGCAAAAAAATAAAATGAGGGAAAAAAGGAAAAACTGTTTTCCCCTCTGTTTGTTTGTCTCATGGAAGGATCGTCAAGCTTGTATGTCCGTATAGGTTTGGGCACATAGTCCAGAACCACACTCTGCCAGAGGACGCCTCTGATTTCCAGCACATAAACATAAGGAACAAAAACAAAACACCCCTCTCCGGGTATAAGGAAAATGTCCTTTGAGGAACCAGTATATCACAGAGAAACCAGCAAAAAAAAAACAATCAAAAAGAACTTTGCTGACATCCTTCTTTCCCCCACACTGTGCTTTCTCCATACAACTGAATCATGGTGGGCAGGGAGAAACCCTGTTTCGCTGGCGGGCACGAGTGTCCAACCACTCCGAGGCTTCAGTAGGGTTGGTGAAAAAATATGTTTTCCCATTATGCACTACCCGCAGCTTGGCAGGATAAAGCATACTGTAAATCAGGCTGAGGTTTCTCAATCTCTTCTTTATAGGTTGAAAAGGAGCCCTCTGTTTCTGGGTAGCTGGAGAGAAGTTGGGGTATATCGATATGCAACATCCGTCGATCGTTAGTTCAGGGCCTGTCCGGGCTCCTCTCAGGATATTTTCTCGATCTCGGAAGTGCAGTACTTTTGCTATCATGAATCTGGGGGGGGCTCCCTTCGGAGGTGCCCGTCCTGGGATGTGGTGTGCCCTTTCAATGGCAAACATGCTTGTAAAGGTGTTAGGAGGCATATGTTCCATCAGCCATTTCTCAAGGAACTTTTCAGGATGCCTCCCCTCCACCCCCTCCAGGAACCCCACCAGCCTAATATTGTTCCTTCTCATACAATTTTCCATGTCCGCCATCTTTAAAGTATGTTCAGACAGTGTCTTCTTAGTCACCTGTGCGGCTGTGTCTAAAGGCCTGATTGTATCTTCTAGGGAAGTGATGCAATGATCAGTGGGCTGTGCTTTCTCCCTCAGTTTCTGCATGTCATGTTTCATAAAGAAAAATTCCACCTTCAGCTCCTCAAAGTGATAAATCAACTTATTCTGGCAGCCCTGTATGGCAGCCATGATCTGGGTCAGCAATGGCTCATCTTCCCCCTCCTCTGTCCTGTCAGCTCTGGCCCTGCAGTCTCTCAGCCTGTCCAGGGATCGCCTCCTCCTCAGCACATCAGCCCTCTGGGGTTTAGGACTCACCCTGTCCGATGGAGGGGATGCCTGCTGCGGGATATCCTCGGATCTGTGGAGCGGCGACTATTCGTCCTCCTCCTCCTGTGTTCCGGCGCCATTTTGGGAGCCCCAGGCATACTTCGTCAGCCATTCTCCGGTCGATTTTGGCCAGGGGGGCCGTATTTCACCATCCCGGAGGTTCCTGGGGGGTCCCTGTACACATCCCTAACAATCCTGTGGAGAAAGTAGGTGTATTGCCCAGGATTACAGCAGGATCTACTGTCTGCATACGGAGCTTCGTTCCTAAGCTCCTCACATGCCGCTCGCTGGCTCCGCCCTCTCCCCAAAAGTCATATAATTAGTGAAATGATGTCCATCTGTGTGCAATCTAAGTGTCACATGATCTGTCATTACATATACACACCTTTTTGAAAGGCCCCAGAGGCACCTAAGCAAGAGGCACCACTAACCAAACACAGCCATGAAGACCAAGGAACTCTCCAAACAAGTAAGGGACAATGTTGCTGAGAAGTACAAGTCAGGGTTAGGTTATAAAAAATATCCAAATCTTTGATTATTCCCTAGGAGCTCCATCAAATCTATCATAATCAAATGGAAAGAACATGGCACAACAGCAAACCTGCCAAGAGACGGCCGCACACCAAAACTCACAGACCGGGCAAGGAGGGCATTAATCAGAGAGGCAGCACAGAGACCTAAGGTAACCCTGGAGGAGCTGCAGAGTTCCACAGCAGAGACTGAAGTATCTGTACATAGAACGACAATAGGCTGTACGCTCCATAGAGTTGGGTTTTATGGCAGAGTGGCCAGAAGAAAGCCATTACTTTCATCAAAAAACAAAATGGCACATTTTGAGTTTGTGAAAAGGCATGTGGGAGACTCCTGAAATGTATGAAGGAAGGTGCTCTGGTCTGATGAGACTAAAATTGAACTTTTTGGCCATCAAAGAAAACACTATGTCTGGCACAAACCCAACACATCACATCACCAAAAGAACACCATCCCCACAGTGACACATGGCGGTGGCAGCATCATGCTGTGGGGATGTTTTTCGGGACTGGGAAACTGGTCAGAGTTGAGGGAAAGATGGATGGTGATAAATACAGGGATATTCTTGAGCAAAATCTGTACCACTCTGTGTGTGATTTGAGGCTAGGACGGAGGTTCACCTTCCAGCAGGACAATGACCCCAAACACACTGCTAAAGCAACACTTGAGTGGTTTAAGGGGAAACATGGAAATGTGTTGGAATGGCCGAGTCAAAGCTCAGACCTAAATCCAATAGAAAATCTGTGGTCAGACTTAAAGATTGCTGTTCACAAGCGCAAACCATCCGACTTGAAGGAGCTGGAACAGTTTTGCAAGGAGGAATGGGCAAAAATCCCAGTGGTAAGATGTGGCAAGATCATAGAGACTTATCCAAAGTGACTTGGAGCTGTAATAGCTGCAAAAGGTGGCTCTACAAAGCATTGACTTTAGGGGGGTGAATAGTTATGCACAATGACTTTTTTGTTATTTTGTCCTATTTGTTGTTTGCTTCACAATAAAAAAAAAAAAAAAAAATCTTCAAAGTTGTGTGCATATTCTGTAAATTAAATGATGCAAATCCTCAAACAATCCATGTTAATTCCAGGTTGTGAGGCAACAAAACACAAAAAATGCCAAATGGGGTGAATATTTTTGCAAGGCACTGTATATGTCCTCTGGGGCAGTACCGGGTTCCCAAACATTTTTAATGGCAATAACTTGCATGTAAGCCTTTAAAATTAGCACTTTTGATTTTTCACAATGGCGTCCCATAGACTTTAACGGTGTTCGCGTGTTTGCATGAATTTTTTTGCCTGTTCGCATGTTCTGCTGCGAACCAAACCGGGGGGTGTTTGGCTCATCCCTAGTATAAAGGAGCCTAATCCAACCAATACTGAACTCCTTATCCTAAACACTGATTGTGTAATACCACCTTTATTGTTCTCTTAAGATTGAACTAAACCCTCCTGTACTGAACAGCCAAGGAAGGAGCCATCTTATCCTCCAATTAGATCTGCAGTTGCAATGGTGCTGCACATGTGAACAGCTATGACAGTAGCCAAATGGGGGCTTGAAAGTTTGGTTTGAAGCTCATATAAGCACAACTGACTAGTGTGACAGTTTTCACTAGACACATGGCTTGGAGGTATCTGCTTTTGGAAACATTTGGTAGGTTTAGCTCTGCTTTGATAATATCAGTGGTGAAATGTCAGATCACTGGCAGTTTTCGTGCAAATTCCCTGGGCAAATTTTTGTTAGAACTGTAATGCACCATGTGACCTTTGGCCAGCAGGCTTAGAACAGGCCAATAAGGGGACTTTTGGATAAACCAGACCCCTCATTATAAAAGGGGGCACAGTGCAGCCATAATGTTGGTGTATTGGAATATGCTGAAGGACATAGATAGGGACAGCTGGCAAACTGCATAGGGAGAGACTTGTTTAGATTAAAAAAAATGCACTTTACTTCTGATTGCTAGCTCTTTGGGCATTCTTCCCCTTTGTCTTTCATTTTAGTTAGAGTTTGATTTAACGGCAGCAGTCCCTTTTTTCTGCCCGGCTTTCCTTTAAACAGAAAGATTACTTTTTTTCCAGGGGTGATATGTTGGTTGTATATTGGTGTTTATTTTATATTCTTCGGGTGTGCACCTAAATGCAACTCATACCCCATAGTAAGATAAATAGTTAGGCAAATACTGGTTGGTCCTACCCTTTATGAATATAACTGTCCCACTACTGACCAGTTTACATCATCTGTGGTCTTCTAATTCCTGCAGTTATATACCTGCCAATACCCTGCACGTCTAGCACACTTTGGCCTTTTCTTTATTAGTGCTTTCGACCAGTTTTACACTGTTGTAGCATCTGTGGTCTTATAATGCTTGTAGTAAAGCATTTACTTGTGTCCCTTTGTCTATAATATATTTTTGCCAAGAAAATTTCAATTACACAGCCAAATATGCGCTGCCAGAGTACATTTTCAGTGAGTGTGTCCTTGATAATAATTCAAATTACACATTTAAGGTATCTCCAAATCCTGTAATTTTAAAGGATTTGTGTTTTCTCCATGTCGCCCTCAAAGGCACAGTACATTATTATCCACTTCCTGTCCGCCCTGTAGCATATAATAATACATATCATGGGGGTGGTAGTGACACAGCCCCAAATGATCCACAATGGCTCAAAAGGGATATGGTCCAGAAATATTTAGACAGAATAAAGGTGGATAAAGCACCTGGACCAGATGGTATACACCCACGGATCCTAAAAGAAATAAAGCTCTGTAATTTCAAAGCCATTATATCTCATTTTCAGGGACTCATTAATGATGGGAATAGTACCACTGGATTGGCGTAGGGCCAATGCGGTGCCTATATTTATAAAGGGAACAAAGTCCTTACCAAGTAACTATAGACCTGTTTGCTTAACTTCTATAGTCAGGAAGATACTTTAAAGTTTAATAAAAGACCACATAGATGAGTTCTTGCTGTAAAAAAATATTTTAAAGCGGTTGTATACCCGCACGTCTAAAAAAAAAAAAAAAAAAAAAAAGCAAAAAAAAAACAACCCTTGCAAGGCAAAGGCATAATGAGCTAGTATGCATACTAGCTCATTATTAAACACTTACCTTAGATTGAAGCCCCCATATTGCAGCCCGGTCCACACCGAGGGAGCTGAAATTTACCCTCTGTGTTTCTTCCGGGTTCGCGGCTCCGGCGCTATGAGTGACCAGAGCCGTGATGACGTCACTCTCGCTCATGCGCGTGAGAGTATTCTTCCCGGCAAGGTCTGGCAGCGTGGAATAACGTTCTTACAGGATGTCTCCAATTTACAAGCCAACCTCAATGCACTTTAATTGGGTGACTATGTGGTAAATAAGGTTTCATGTTGAAAAATGTAAAGTTCTGCACTTGGGGGATAAGAATATGCATCATACATGCTAGGGGGAGTACAAATGGGGGAATCAATGGTGGAGAAGGATCTGGGGGTTTTGGTAGATCATAAGCTCAATAATAACATGCAATGCCAAGCTGCAGTTTCCAAAGCGAGCAAAGTCCTTTCTTGTATAAGAGAGGTATGGACTCCAGAGAGAGAGATATCATCTGTACAAATCATTAGTAAGATCTCATCTGGAATATGCAGTTCAGTTTTGGGCTCCAGTTCTCAAAAAGGATATCAGGGAACTGGAGAAAGTGCAGAGAAGGGCAACCAAACTGATAAGAGGCATGGGGGAGCTCAGCTATGAGGAAAGATTAGAGGAACTGAATTTATTCACTCTTGAGAAGAGGAGAATAAGGAGGGATATGATCACCATGTACAAATACATAAGTGGTCCATATAGTGAACTTGGTGTTGAGTTAATCATTTTAAGGTCATCACAGTGGACAAGAGGGCACTCTTTACGTCTAGAGGAAAAAAATATTTCCTCTCCAAATACAAAAAGTTTTCTCCACAGTAATGCCGCGTACACACGAGCGGAATGTCCGACAGAAAAAGTCAGACGGAATCTTTTCATCGTATAATCCGCTCGTGTGTGTGCCTCATCGGACCTTTTTTTCTGAAAATTATGATGGACGTAGAAATAGAACATGTTCTAAATCCGGAACCTATTCCTATTCCCGTCTGCATGCTGTTCCAACTGACCTAAAATGACGCATGCTCTGAAGCAAGTAAGAGACGGAAGCTATTGGCTACTGGCTTGTGAACTTCCTTTTTCTAGTCCCGTCATACATGTTGTACGTCACCACATTCTGGACAGTCGGACTTTGTTGTGATCGTGTGTACGGAAGACAGTTTCAGCGGAATTCCGTCGGAACTCCATCGGATAAACCGGTCGTGTGTATGCGGCATGAGAGAAAATGTAGAATAGACTCCCTCCAGAGGTGGTTCTGGCAAGCTCAGTAGATTGCTTTAACCACTTGCTTACTGGGCACTTAAACCCCCTTCCTGCCCAGACCACATTTCAGCTTTTAGCACTGTCACTCTTTGAATGACAATTGCACTGTCATGCAACACTGTACCCAAATTACATTTTTATATTTTTTCCCACAAATAGAGCTTTCTTTTTTTTTGCAAACAGGTCATTTTTCTCCTTTATCAATGTATGCTGGTGAGGCTGCACTGATGGGCACTAAAAGGTGGCACTGATGGGCACCGATAGGCTGAACTGATGGGCACTGATAAGACAGCACTGATAGGTGGCACTGGTGGGCACCGATGAGGCAGCACTGGTGGGCACTGATAGGTGGCACTGAGAGGAGACACTGATGGGTGGCACTGATGGACATTGCTAGGTGGCACTGAATGGCATTGATAGATGGCACTGAAGGGCATTGAAAGGCACTGATAGCTGGCACTGATGAGTGGCAGTTATGGGTACTGGTAGGTGACACTGATGAGCAGAACTGCTAGGTGGCACTGATGAGGCAATGATTGGCACCACTGGTGGGCATTGATAGGTGGCACTGGTTAGCATTGATAGGTGGCTTTTTTTTTTTTGGGAAAATAATCTTTATTGAAGTTAGACAGAAATTAATACAGCACATTTGAAGTCCATGTATAGAAACATAAAACATATTCACATGTGGTACTTTAACATACAATAGAGCCTTGTAAGGCTGGCATTGCATAACAAAGATATACCAATTGTTAGTGAGTCGGTGAGGTTCCGACAGACCTAAACGGGTTACCTATTATATGTTTGTATGTTTTAGTTGTTAGGTATTGATAAACTTGTTTTCACGCAATACTATACACATGTCTCCCCGTCTCCCAGCCAACCATCCCAAATCCTTGAGTATTTGTGACTGTTTCCCCTATGTTTGTAAATCAACTGCTTGTATGGGAGGGAATTGTTAACATCTCTTTTCCAGCTTGTTACGGTGGGAGTTACAATCTGCATCCAAGTCTTGGCAATTACTTTTCTGGCCAAAAATAGGACTTCAGATATAAATATGGCTTGGTATTTATCAATGTCCACATCTGGAAGAAGACCCAATATAAAAAGTTTTTCTAATACCACAGGGGAACCCATCTGGTCGTGTAAGAACTTAATCACTTGACTCCAGTATGTTTGAAGGACGGAGCATTCCCAGATTAAATGAAAAAAACTACCCATCTCTGCCTGGCAGTGAGGACACAATATATTACGTCAGGGCTCGACAAACCCCGGGCGCCAGGTCGCATTTGCGACTAGAATTAGCGACCTGGCGCCTGGGGATGCACAGCTGGGGTATCCTGTGTCCGTTCGACACCCCCCCCTCCCGCCGCAATCGCGCTGGGCCGCGCCGGTAATTGAGGCCCCGGCTTTGCGGCCTACTGCAGTCCTATGGTTCCTGGTTCCTTCTGCAATCGGGCGCCCTCTGCTGGTGGCCGTTGGTATGACAAGACATCCACCAATGCTAATGGAGCAGCTTTCCCTACCTGTTTTCACTGCCTGCTCATCTCCTTCCCTTTACTTAGAACCCCCAAACATTATATATATTTTTTATTCTAACACCCTAGAGAATAAAATGGCGGTCATTGCAATACTTTCTGTCACACCGTATTTGCGCAGCGGACTTACAAGCGCACTTTTTTGGGAAAAAATACTTTTTTTAATTAAAAAATAAGAAAACAGTAAAGTTAGCCCAATTTTTTTTATATTTTGAAAGATGATATTACGCCGAGTAAATTGATTCCCAACATGTCACGCTTCAAAATTTCATCTGCTCGTGGAATGGCGACAAACTTTTACCCTTTAAAATCTCCATAGGTGTCGTTTAAAAAATTCTACATGTTGCATGTTTTGAGTTACAGAGGAGGTCCAGGACTAGAATTATTGCTCTCGCTCTAACGATCGTGGCGATACCTCACGCGTGGTTTGAACACCGCTTTCATATGCGGGTGCTACTCACATATGCGTTCGTTTCTGCAAGCGAGCTCGGCGGGACGGGGCGCATTTAAAAAAATTATTATTTTTTCTTATATATTTTACTTTTTATTTTTAGACTGTTTTTAAAAAAAAAATAAAAATTGTGTCACTTTTATTTCTATTACAAGGGATGGGGCACATTTAATTTTTTTTTTTTTTCTTATTTATTTTAACTTTTTTTTTTTTTTTTTTAAAAGAACAGTGAAAAAATAAAAGTCACTTTTATTCCTATTAGAAGGAATGTAAAAATCCCTTGTAATAGAAAAAAAGCATGACAGGTCCTCTTAAATATGACATCTGGGGTCAAAAAGACCTCAAATCTCATATTTACACTAAAATGCATTAAAAAAAAATTGTCATTTGAAAAAAAAAAAAAAATGTCCCTTCAAGAGCTATGGGTGGAAGTGACGATTTGATGTCGCTTCCGCCCTGCAATGACTTGGAGATGGGCGGGGGGGCCATCTTCCTCTCACTCGTCTCCATGTCAGGCCAGGGACAGATCCGGATCGCCTCCGCCATTACCGACGGCCACGGTAAGCGGTGAAGGGCACCGGAGAGCGGCGGTAGGGGGGGCCCTCTCCTGCCGCCGATAAAAGTGATCTCGCTGCTAATCTGCTGCAGAGACCACTTTTATCTGAAAGAGAACCGCCGGCTCTTGAAGAAGATACCGGGGTTATGGAGCTAGCTGCTACCATAAGAACGGTATTTCTCTTCAAAGACAGGACGTATATAGTCGTCCTGCGGGAAGGAAGTGGTTCATTAAAATGAATTTATTATTTGTCATCTCCCTGCTTGGCCCCCTTCACACGGGCTGTCTGATCAGGTTCACCTGTCATTTTTTCAGGAGGACCTGATTGGATCCTTAGCGGGAATATGGTGGTCTTGTGTCCCTGCATGGCAGGAAATAAAAGCAGTCACATTCGTTCTAGTCGTCTCTGTGTAAATTTAAGATTGGTTCATTTTTATATTGAAAATTAAGCTTTGTCGGTCGTTTAAAAAAAAAAAAAAAAAACCTGGCTCCTAACTTTTTTAGCTGGCTCCTAGATTCCAAGCAAATTTGTCAAGCCCTGTATTGCGTGTAGGTTGAAACTTCCTTATTATGTTAGGTGTTAGATACGCTTGATGAATGATATATATCTGTGTTAACCTATCAGACAGTTTTGGAGATGCCACCTTTACATTTTCTAAAATTTCCTCCCAATCTGAATCACTAACTGCTCCTACATCTCTTTCCCATCTTATTTTGGCTTTTTGCGTCACTTCTCTGATTCTGGGTAACCTTATGGAGTAGTAGAGATTAGATATCAATTTTTGTGAATCGGCTCCCATTATTATGTCCAAGATTTGGGGATGTTCCAGGATGCAATTTTCGTTCCTGAATTGAGAACGCAGGGCATGTCTGAGTTGTATGTATTTGAACAGTAATTGTTGTGGTATAGAGTATTCTTCCTTAAGAGTTTGAAATGCTTTAGGCCTAGCACTTGCCATTACCTGGTGCAGGTATATAATTCCATATCTGGCCCATAGATTAGGGTCTGGTATTTTTTTAAGCTCCGCTAGCTGGTTGTTAGCCCATAATGGGGTGTGGGAGTGAATGTACCCTATTTTAAGTTTTTTCTGGGCTAATCCCCATATTCGTTGGTGATGGTTGAGTACCCCGTCATTAAAGTTTGGACCTTTCCTATTAAACTGACCCCCTCGTAATATAATTTGAAGTGGGGAAGATAAAGGACTGTCTGGGCTACTAGATACTAGTGTACTATACCGCTGTCTTTCGTTGTTATGGTAGTGATGCATGTGCGACATCTGTGCCGCTATGTAATATTCCTGCAGATCTGGCAGAGCTGTTCCCCCCCTGTCTGTAGGGTTTTTAAGGACATTCCAAGCTACCTTATGTCTTTGATGTCCCCAGACAAAGGTGTTCAAAATAGATTCCATTTTTTTGAAAATCCCGATAGGTATATATAGTGGGGCATGCCATACCATATATAGGATCTTGGGTAAGATAATCATTTTTATGATATTTATCCTCCCCATTACTCCCAGTGGTAGTTTGGACCAGGCTTGCGTTTTGGTTTTTATCATGGCAAACAATGGTTGTATGTTGTTGGTTGTGTATTTGCGTAGGTCTCTTGTAACCAGTACCCCTAAATATTTAATAGTGTTTACCCTGACTAATGGTAGTTCTGGATGTATATTGGATGGGGGGAATTGGTCTATGGGGAGTATCTGTGATTTTTCCCAGTTTATCCGTAGGCCTGAGAATTTTCCCATTTTATCTATAGTGTCCAAAGCTGCTTGTAATGATGGGCCCTGATCGGCTAGATAGAGTATCGTGTCGTCTGCGTATAGTCCGATCTTCTCTATATAGTTGCCTATTCTAAGTCCCACTATGTCCATGTCAGCTCTTATAGCTATGGCCAATGGCTCAGCTGCCAGGGCATATAGCAGTGGAGAAAGGGGACATCCCTGGCGTGTGCCTCTTTCTAGAGGAAATTGTCCCGATATACAACCATTGACGAAGACCCGAGCTTTTGGTGACTGATAGAGTATTTGTACCCACTGTATGAAATTGGGACCAAATCCATATTCTCGTAGACACTCCCAAAGAAAAGACCACTCCACTGAATCAAAGGCCTTTGCTGTGTCCAGGGCCACCACTACCCTGGTACCCTGATTGTCGTGCTGTGCTTGAATATTTAGAAAGAGTCTTCTTATATTCATGGCCGTATTTTTTCCGGGCATAAATCCGGTCTGGTCTGGGTGAATTAATGAAAGAATGACTTTATTTAGACGGGATGCTAGGATTTTGGCCAGTATCTTAATGTCTACTTGGAGTAGTGAGATTGGACGGTAGGACTCGGGATATCTAGGGTCTTTAGGGTTTAGGTAAAACTATTATCTGTGCTTCTTGCATTGATGGGGGGAGTGTTTTATATTTAAATATTTGTTGGTATAATTTTTGCAAATTCGGGACTAGTATATCAGGGAATGCAGTGTAAAATTCTAGTGGCAGGCCGTCCAGTCCGGGAGCCTTAGATTTAGCTAGCTGGGACAGTGCTTCAGATATGTCCTCCTGGCTAATGGGGGCGTCTAGTAGCTTAACCTGTTCTAATGTGAGTTTAGGGAACTGAATTCTGTGTAAATGGTTTTTAATTTCATGTGTGGAATGTGTTGTCTGAGTTTTGTATAAATTTCTATAGAAATTTAGAAAAGTGTTTGCTACCTGGTGTGGGTCGGTCACCTCGTCTCCCTGTGGGGTAGTTAGGGTCACCACTACTGGAGGTTTTTCATTTAAATGAGCTAAATATGCCAGTAATTTACCTGCTTGCTCCCCGTGTTCGAAGATTCTTTGTTTTTTGAAAAAAACCTGTTGTTTGGCCTTCTCTATGTGCATTTGAGTTACTGCTCTGGATTGCATTTGTACTTTATGGAGATTGTCAGTACTGGGTTCTTGTGCGTATACCTGTTCCAATTCCTGTAGTTTGTCAGTGGTCATCTGTAATAGCAGTTTAGAGGAATTTTTAAATCTTTTTATTCTTAATGAAAGTAGTCTACTAGCTTGATTTTTAAAGGTGTCCCAGACTGCAGTATCTGAATCTGTAAATCTTAAATCATTTAGGATATATTGTAGTTCTTGCCCTATGCTCTCGAGATCAGGCAGGACCGACAGCCAGAATGGATTCAGCCTCCAATTAGAAGTGGGCATTACCTTTAATAGAGATGCTGTTATCCAACAGGGTGAGTGGTCCGATAGAGCTCGTGGAGCCATACCCGACCCTGTTATTTTAGGCAGTAATGCATTTGAGACCAGTATAAAATCAATTCTGGACATCGTGTTACAGCCTACCGAGTGACATGTGTATGCTTTTTTAGTCGGGTTTTGCCATCTCCATACATCTGTTAGCGCAAATTCCGTGAATAGTCTGCATAGTCTGGTTTGGAGAGGCACAGTCCCGGATGTATTTCTCAGGCCTGGTCTGTCCAAATTTGGATCCATGGTTTGGTTAAAGTCTCCCATCCATATAGCAGGAACTGATGGGTACTGTGCCATGAATGCCAATCCCTTGAGTACTACCTCAATCGAAAAAGGGGGGGGGATATAACACGCCAAAATTAATAGAGAGTTGCCTCCTATGGTGGCATGCAGGAAGATATATCTTCCTAGTCTATCTGATTCTAGAGTAATTAGTTCAAAGGGCACTCTTTTGGCGACCAGTATCGATACCCCCCTTGATTGATTGGTGTGCGTGCTGTGGTACAACCATCCTATCCACGTTTTTTTTAAGGCTACTTGCATTTGTCCTGTGATATGTGTTTCTACTAAAGCTATGATATCTGCTTTCTGTGATTTTAGAAATGTTAGAGCTGCGGTTCACTTTACCTTATTCCGCATACCGCGTACGTTCCACGTCAAAAACTTTACACTGGGCATGTTGGTTTCTGAATATAATAGTGTAGCTGCCATCTAGTGAGATTCCAAGACAGTGGAACCCCCTTAGTCTGCCCTTTCCACAGTGCCAGTCTGCTAATACAAATCTTATTGTTAAATGCATATTGTCTGTCTAGCCGTATCAAAGTCACATCAATACTTATATTCCCAAAATAAAACACAAAACTTATCCTTTTAACTGTTCCCATCCCTCCCAGCTGCACATCTCCCCAACCTGATGTGAGCGTATATACCCAAACTGTCAGCATATAACATATCATCCAGCGGTTACACTCCGCTGGAGGCACATTTCTTGATAGCAATAGGTGTGTTTTCCTTTTATGCTGAATCAACTTTGTTAAGGGGGCGACTGTTCTCCTGTCGCTCGTGGAGCAGTTATAGTCAGGACTACCACACATTGCAGTCAGTGAGCTCCCTTTGCACTTTTCCTCCTTGCATCTGGTCAAATTATGACCCATATTCCAGGGTATTGTAGTACAGTGCATCCCTGTCATTTAGAAGTCTTGCAAAGCATATCACTGTAGACTGTCCCCACTCTTCTCAAAATGTAAGGGCGCAACCGGTAACCCGCGCAACTTTGTTGTATGATCCCGTCTGTTCCATATCAGAGTTATACAGGAGCTAGCTCTCCTATCCTTATCCACTTCTCTTGTACACAAGCTGTGTATGTCCCCATTCTTTATATCCCTAAACTGGATTCTGGTACCCTTCTAAAAAATTTCTGTGACATTTGTATTATAGGATTTTGTTCAAAGTCAGAGAGTACTCACTGTGGTTGTATGAACATAGACAGACTAAGCAGGTCTGTTTCTACGATCCAGCCATGCTGTTGCTGCCGCCGGGTCGTCAAAGAATTGTGCTCTTCCGTCTTCCTCCACCCGCAGCCGGGCAGGAAATAACATCGCATACTTGAGATGGAGGGTCCTCAATCGGCGCTTCACCTCTTGATATTGTGCTCTTTTCCTTTGCACCTCGCTGGAAAAATCCGGGAATACTGCTATCTGGTTGTTCCCGATCTGTATATTTCCTCTCTCCCGGGTGAGTTTAAGGATTTTGTCTCGGTCTCGAAAATTTAGAAATTTGGCGATGAATGTGCGGGGAGGCGCTCCGGGTGGTGGTGGTCGCGCAGGTATTCGGTGCGCCCTCTCCACCGCAAACATTACTGAAAAGGCTTCCCGGCCGTACGTTTTGAGCAGGAGCGTTTCTAGATAGGTTGCTGGGTCTGCGCCTTCCTCTTTTTCCGGCAGTCCTATGAAGCGGAGGTTACAGCGTCTAAGGCGGTTCTCGATGTCATCTTGATGGGCATGAAGTTGCTGTATCTGTCTCTGCATCTCCTCTGTAGTATGTCTCATGGGATGCAGGGCATCTTCCGCGTTGCTGATTCTGGTTTCTGCCGCTGTGACCCTGTCTTTCAGTTTTGAGAAGTCCTGTCTTATCAGGGATATATCGATTTTTACTTCATCTATCTTTGCAGTCAGAGTACCTTGCAAGGCGGCTATAGCGTCTAGCACTTTGGCGGTGTCCGACGTTTGAGGAGCGGGGCCCGTACACGTGTCGGCGCTAACTTCCTGCTGCATGTCTTTCTCCAGGCGGCGAAATTGAGCGAGCTTATCTGTCGCCCCAGTGTTGCGTTTTGGTGGAGACATAGTCCACTGTGGTCCCAGGACAGAAGGGGATCCCGTGGGGTGAATTACACTGGTGTATCGTTTCACAGGAACTCTATCAGGAGTTTGTGTGCTGGAAGTTCGCTCTTTCTACGTCTCACTCCCTTACCTGTCTGGCCTCTCCCCAGGTGCTGTGCTTTTAGAGGAAATCCGGAGGCCCATGCACGCAAAGAACAGTCTTTTGGGGAGCCAGGGCAGCCAGGAGGACCTGTATGGCCGTTGCTGGGTGTAGCAAGATGGCCGCCGCTCTGAGGACCAGGCCGGAGCCTCGGGCCGTCCTAGAAGCTATTGCTGTGTGCAGGGGTTCAGCGCTGGGGGCCACAGGTGGTCCGGGGGCCGAGGCAGGCAGAGATCCGTCTCGGGGGAGCTTGGAATGTCCGGGAGATGAGCAGGAGCCGCTGCCGGGTGGAGCAAGATGGCCGCCGCTCCAAGCACTAGGCCGAAGCCGGGGACTTTCCTACAGGCAAGGCCCAGGGCGGAACGATCCGGTCTCCGCGGCCTCGGGCAGCGCTCCAGATGGCTAGGCAGCACCCAGGGACACACAGGTGACGGGACAAGCCTGTTGGGGTGTCTTTTCCTGACAGGATTGATAGAATTAGAGCAGGATGTCTATTAAAGGATTTTGGGCAAACGGAGCTCTCTTTCCAAGCGTCCTACTCCATAGTTCCTCAGGCCACGCCCCCCTTGATAGGTGGCTTTGATTGGTTGCACTAATATGCATTGGTGGGCACTGGCAGGTGGCACTGATATGCAATGGTGGGCACTGGCAGGTGGCACTGGTGGGCACAGTTAAGGTGGCTGCGCCTTTTCCTCTTCGTGAACGAGGTCCCTTTCACAGAAGCTGGTGATCGGCTTTTTTTGGGGTAATTGGAAAAAAAATGATTACCGATCTTCTGTTTATGTCACGTGATAAGCTGTCATTGGCTGACAGCTGATCATATGGTAAGGGGCCGGCATGGTACACGATGTCCTCCGCCACCTGACGATCGTTAGACAGAGAGACAAAACTGTGAGCTGCCTATGTAAACAAGCCAGATCACTGTTCTGACAAGGGGAAGGCATTTATCCTGTGTTCCTGCAAAGCAGGAAATAAATTCCATCTCATCCCCTAATGAAAGGGGGAAACACACATTTAACCATTTTTTATTGAATATGTTTTATAGTAGAAAGTAAAAAATATAGTTTTTTTTTTTTTTCAAAAGTGTCAGTCTTTTTTGTGTATAGCGCAAAAAATAAAAAAAAACGCAGAGGTAATCAAATATATACCACCAAAAGAAAGCTCTATTTGTGGGAAAAAAAGACATACATTTTATTCGGGTACAGCGTTGACTGCGCAATTGTCAGTTAAATTAAGGCAAGAAAGCGGCCTGGTCATGAAGGGGGGTAAACCTTCCAGAGGTCAAGTGGTTAAATAAATATTTATGCCATTGGTAAATGACCCTAAAGGCAATGTGCAGTTTTTAATTTTTCTTATTAGATTACCTATTTTCCCTAAAAATGGCTAGAATGTATCAAGAGTAGGGATGAGTCGAACACCCCCCTGTTCGGTTCGCACCAGAACATGCGAACAGGCAAAAAAGTTCGCTCGAACACGCGAACACCGTTAAAGTCTATGGGACACGAACATGAGTAATCAAAAGTGCTAATTTTAAAGGCTAATATGCAAGTTATTGTCATAAAAAGTGTTTGGGGACCTGGGTCCTGCCCCAGGGGACATGGATCAATGCAAAAAAAAGTTCTAAAAACAGCCGTTTTTTCAGGAGCAGTGATTTTAATAATGCTTAAAGTGAAACAATAAAAGTGTAATATTCCTTTAAATTTCGTACCTGGGGGGTGTCTATAGTATGCCTGTAAAGGGGTGCATGTTTTCCATGTTTAGAACAGCAAAATGACATTTTAAAGGAAAAAAGTCATTTAAAACTACTCGCGGCTATTAATCAATTGCCGGTCCAACAATACAAATAAAAGTTCATTGATAAAAACGGCATGGGAATTCCACACAGGGGAACCCCGAACCAAAATGTAAAAAAAAATGACGTGGGGGTCCCCCTAAATTCCATACCAGGCCCTTCAGGTCTGGTATGGGTATTAAGGGGAACCCCTGCCAAAATTAAAAAAAAAAAAAAAAGGAGTGGGGTCCCCCTCAAAATCTATACCAGACCGTTCAGGTCTGGTATGGATTTTAAGGGAAACCCTGCGCCAAAATAAAAAAAAAGGCGTGGAGTCTCCCCAAAAATCCATACCAGACCCTTATCCGAGCACGCAACCTGGCAGGCCGCAGGAAAAGAGGGGGGATGAGAGAGCGCCCCCTCCTCCTGAACCGTACCAGGCCACATGCCCTCAAAATTGGGAGGGTGCTTTGGGGTAGCCCCCCAAAACACCTTGTCCCCATGTTGATGGGGACAAGGGCCTCATCCCCACAACCCTTGCCCGGTGGTTGTGGGGGTCTGCGGGCGGGGGGCTTATCTGAATTTGAAAGCCCCCTTTAACAAGAAGACCCCCAGATCCTGGCCCTCCCCCCTGTGTGAAATGGTAAGGGGGTACAAAAGTCCCCCTACCATTTCACAAAAAAAGTGTCAAAAATGTTAAAAATGACAAGAGACAGTTTTTGACAATTCCTTTATTTAAATGTTTCTTTTTTCTTCTTTCTTCCTTCGGTTTCTTCCTCCATCTTCTTCTTTTTCTTCTTCTTCTGGTTCTTCTTCTGGTTCTTCCTCTGGTGTTCTCGTCCGGCATCTTCCTCCGCAGCGTCGGCGTCTTCTTCCCTTCGTCACAGGGGGGAGGGCCGGGATCTGGGGGTCCCCTTGTTAAAGGGGGCTTCCAGATTCTGATAAGCCCCCCGCCCGCACACCCCCACAACCACCGGGCAAGGGTTGTGGGGATGAGGCCCTTGTCCCCATCAACATGGGGACAAGGTGTTTTGGGGGGCTACCCCAAAGCACCCTCCCAATGTTGAGGGCATGTGGCCTGGTACGGTTCAGGAGGGGGGGGTGCTCTCTTGTCCCCCCTCTTTTCCTGCGGCCTGCCAGGTTGTGTGCTCGGATAAGGGTCTGGTATGGATTTTTGGGGAGACCCCACGTCATTTTTTTTTTAAATTTTGGTGCGGGGTTCCCCTTAAAATCCATACCAGACCCTTCAGATTTTGAGGGGGACCCCACGCCATTTAAAAAAAAAAAATTTGGCCAGGGTTGCCCTTAATATCCATACCAGACCTGAAGGGCCTGGTATGAAATTTAAGGGGACCCCCACATCTTTTTTTTTTAATTTTGGTTCGGGGTTCCCCTGTGGGGAATTCCCATGCTTTTTTTTAATAAACTTTTATGTGTATTGTCGGACCGGCAATTCATTAATAGCCGCAAGTAGTTTTAAATGACTTTTTTTCCTTTGAAATGTCATTTTGCTGTCAGACTGTTCTAAACACGGGAAACATGCGCCCCTTTACAGGCATACTATAGACCAGTGGTTCTCAACTCCAGTCCTCGGGACCCACCAACAGGCCAGATTTTAAGTATTACCTTGGGGAGTTGCAGACTAGAATACTGCAATCACTGAGCAGCAAGTGATATCACCTGTGATGTATTTCAGCTATCTTGCAAACCTGGCCTGTTGGGGGGCCCTGAGGACTGGAGTTGAGAACCACTGCTATAGACACTCCCCAGGTACAAAATTTAAAGGAATATTACACTTTTATTGTTTCACTTTAAGCATTATTAAAATCACTGCTCCCGAAAAAACGGCCATTTTTAAAAATTTTTTTGCGTTGATCCATGTCCCCTGGGGCAGGACCCGGGTCCCCAAACACTTTATATAACAATAACTTGCATATAAGCCATTAAAATTAGCACTTTTGATTTCTCCCATAGACTTTTAAAGGGTGTTCCGTGGCTTTCGAATTTGCCGTGAACACCCCAAATTGTTCGCTGTTCAGCGAACTGGCGAACAGCTGATGTTCGAGTCGAACTCGAAGCTCATCCCTAATCAAGAGTATTTCCCCACATAGGCTTTAGCAGAACTCATAGTAAAGTTTGGGTTTCAAAAAAATTCAAAAAAGGATATCCTGAATCTGGAAAGATTCACTCATCCCTACTAATCAGGGAAAATCTGATGTTCTAAATCAGGGCTCAAAATTTCAAGTCCTGAGCTACTAGCCAGGCCTCAAGGGTTACTTGCCACCAGATGCTCCACCCAACTCCTAGCCTGCCCCGGCCCAATTTACCCCCTAAAAACGCCCTCATAAATTATCTCATGAATAGACACTTAAAGTGGGAGTCCACCTAAAAAAAAATATTAAAAGCCAGCAGCTACAAATACTGCAGGTGTTGACTTTTAATAAATGGACACTTACCTGTCCCAGGGTCCAGCGATGTCGGCCGCCGAAGCCGATCAATCACTCGTGTATCCGGCAGCTGCCGCCGCCATCCTCGGTGAGGAAATCAGGAAGTGAAGCGTTGCGGCTTCACTTCCCGGTTCCCTACTGTGCATGATCGAGTAACGCTGAGCGTCCTAACTGGTCCCGCTATCTCCTGGGACCTGTGTGTTTCCCAGGAGACAGCGGAGGGGGGTGCGGGAAGGGGCGTGACTCTCGCGGGAGTCTATTCCCGGAAGTGGGTGCAAATACCTGTATTATTAACAATGCAGCCTCACCTGTGCTCATCAATGCTGCCTCACCTATGCCCATCAATGCAGCTTCACCTGTGTCCATCAATGCTGCTTCACCTGTGCCCATCAATGCTGCTTCACCTGTGCCCATCAATGCTGCTTCACCTGTGCCCATCAATGCTGCTTCACCTGTGCCCATCAATGCTGCTTCACCTGTGCCCATCAATGCTGCTTCACCTGTGCCCATCAATGCTGCTTCACCTGTGCCCATCAATTCTGCTTCACCTGTGCCCATCAGTGCTGCTTCACCTGTGCCCATCAGTGCTGCTTCACCTGTGCCCATCAGTGCTGCTTCACCTGTGCCCATCAATGAAGCTTCACCTGTGCCCATCAATGAAGCTTCACCTGTGCCCATCAATGCAGCTTCACCTGTGCCCATCAATGCAGCTTCACCTGTGCCCATCAATGCAGCTTCACCTGTGCCCATCAATGCTGCTTCACCTGTGTCCATCAATGCAGCTTCACCTGTGCCCATCAATGCTGCTTCACCTGTGTCCATCAATTCTGCTTCACCTGTGTCCATCAATTCTGCTTCACCTGTGTCCATCAATGCTGCTTCACCTGTGTCCATCAATGCTGCTTCACCTGTGTCCATCAATGCTGCTTCACCTGTGTCCATCAATGCTGCTTCACCTGTGTCCATCAATGCAGCTTCACCTGTGCCCATCAATGCTGCTTCACCTGTGTCCATCAATGCAGCTTCACCTGTGCCCATCAATGCTGCTTCACCTGTGTCCATCAATGCAGCTTCACCTGTGCCCATCAATGCTGCTTCACCTGTGTCCATCAATTCTGCTTCACCTGTGTCCATCAATTCTGCTTCACCTGTGTCCATCAATGCTGCTTCACCTGTGTCCATCAATGCTGCTTCACCTGTGTCCATCAATGCTGCTTCACCTGTGTCCATAAATGCTCCTTCACCTGTGTCCATCAATGCAGCTTCACCTGTGTCCATCAATGCAGCTTCACCTGTGCCCATCAATGCAGCTTCACCTGTGCCCATCAATGCTGCTTCACTTGTGCCCATCAATGCTGCTTCACCTGTGCCCATCAATGCTGCTTCACCTGTGCCCATCAATGCTGCTTCACCTGTGTCCATCAATGCTGCTTCACCTGTGTCCATCAATGCTGCTTCACCTGTGCCCATCAATGCTGCTTCACTTGTGTCCATCAATGCTGCTTCACCTGTGCCCATCAATGCTGCTTCACCTGTGCCCATCAATGCTGCTTCACCTGTGCCCATCAATGCTGCTTCACCTGTGCCCATCAATGCTGCTTCACCTGTGCCCATCAATGCTGCTTCACCTGTGCCCATCAATGCTGCTTCACCTGTGTCCATCAATGCTGCTTCACATGTATCCATCAATGCAGCTCCACCTGTGCCCATCAATGCTGCTTTACATGTGTACATCAATGCTGCTTCACCTGTGCCCATCATTGCAGCCTTCCCATGCCCACCAATGCAGCCTGCCCCTGTCCACCAATGTAGCTTGCCCATGCCCACCAATGCAGCCTGCCCATGCCCACCAATGCAGCCTGCCCATGCCATCAATGCGGCCTGCCCATGTCCACAAATGCAGCCTGTCTGTGCCCACCAATGCAGCCTGTGTCTACAATGTAGCCTGTGTCCACCAATGCAGCCTGCCTGTGCAGGGGAAGAGAGGAGAGGAACAGGATTGTCGTCTGGATGATCAGAGCGCGAGGAACACAGCAATAACAGCTTTCATTTCAATTGCCGTGTGATCCCCTCTGCTCGCTGTCACATACAGCCCCACCTCCTGGCCGGGGAACTTTGATAGACAGATCACCTGTCCCAGGATTGGAAAGGTGATCTGTCTATCAATATTCCCGGCCAGGGGGTTGGGCTGTATGTGACAGTGAGTGCGGGGAACACACGGCAATTGAAATGAAAACTGTCATCGCTGTGTTCCCCGTGCTCTGATCATCCGGGCATCTCTCCTCTCTCTTCCCCTCTGATTGCTGGGAGAACGGCTCCCATACAACCCCGCTTGTCAGCGGCGATCGCCCCCCAGGCAACCCTTCCTCACCAGCTCTTAAATTCCACTCACAAAATGCAAGCAGGCAAGTGGAATTTCTGAGGGTTGTTCTAAGTTATATATACACAAAATATTTGTCTGGTAGATAAATAGATCTAGATCTTGTTTTATTGGGGAAGAAATTTTATTACTTAGCTAGCCATACTTTATACAATTTTCTTGATCAATTTTCCTTTAGATTTACCAAAACCATCTAATATGAGGTCAAACCTAAACACTTTCCATTTGAATGCAGTCAGGCAGGTCCTTGCACTACATGGTTGAAGGTAAATCTAAAGGAAATGCCCCTTACACACGGTCGGACTTTGTTCGGACATTCCGACAACAAAATCCTAGGATTTTTTCTGATGGATGTTGGCTCAAACTTGTCTTGCATACACACGGTCACACAAAGTTGTTGGAAAATCCGATCATTCTGAACGTGGTGACGTAAAACATGTATGTCGGGACTATAAACGGGGCAGTGGCCAATAGCTTTCATCTCTTTATTTATTCTGAGCATGCGTGGCACTTTGTCCGTCGGATTTGTATACACACGATCAGAATTTCCGACAACGGATTTTGTTGTCGGAAAATTTTATATCCTGCTCTCAAACTTTGTGTGTCGGAAAATCCGATGGAAAATGTGTGATGGAGCCCACACACGGTCGGAATTTCCGACAACAAGGTCCTATCACACATTTTCCGTCGGAAAATCCGACCGTGTGTACGGGCCATTAGTCTCTATGGCCCAAATACTTATATGTGTTATTATACATATTCAAACAACAAACCACTTCACAGGATACGCACACCAATCAGAAGTCTGTCTTTGTTTAGCTTTCAGCTAGGTAACCTGTCTGGATCCCTCACACAGAAGATTTATTCCTCATCTCCTGCAGAGGACAGCTTAGATACTAGGGTCCTTCATTAGACCTGCAGATAATTATATTTTGTGAAAGCTATTTCTTACCTCAGTCCCTGCAGGGTACAGCCTGGATGTCTGAGTCCATCACATAGAAGTTTTATTCCAGAGTCTTTCAGATTATTATATGATATCTCCACTTTGGTGAGGGATTGATTAGTGATCAGAACAGAGCGGAGGTCATCACAGCAGGAGGAAGTCAAACCACATGTATTCAAACTGCAGAGACAAAAACAGACACATGAGAGTATACTTCAAGATGGATATGAGGACTTAATGCCATTTACTGAAAATGTCTCATGGGACTTGTAGTTCTGCAACAGCTGGAGGGCCACAGGTTTGAGCACCTATGATCTCCTTTATAGTCAAACCCTTTCTGGCGAGCGTGCCTGTGACAGGAGTCAGTTTGGGTGGGGGGCTTGTGAAACCCAGCTTACCTTGGAGAGCTCTGCAAGCTCCTGGTCCAGCTCCCATGGCCCCTCCTATGTGTATGTTACCCTGTGTCTATTCGGGGCACAGGGTGACTGAAAACTCCAGTTGGGTCTGCCTAACCCAACTCACCGTACAACCACACCGGACTCAGCATTTCCTTTTGACACTGTTGTCCTGGATTCTGTGTGTGTGTGGTTTGTGCTGAAGAAGTGAAGGGGATCTTTTCACTTGAGACATTAAAGAGGAGTTCCACCCAGGGGGTCCATTAAAAAAAAAAAAATTTAAAGGCAGCAGCTACAAATACTGCAGCTGCTGACTTTTAATTGGACACTTACCTGTCCCAGGGTCCAGCGATGCGGGGGATGGAAGCCCCGCTCGTCCCCCCCCTCCGCTCGTCGGCGCCGGCATTTCAACTGTGGGCGCCGGGCTGTGGCTTCACAGCCTGGCACCCACTGCGCATGCGCGAGCAGCGCCGCGCGCCGTGATTGGCCGCTCAATCACCTGGGACCTGTAATGGGTCCCAGATGATTGACAGGAGGGAGTGAGCAGAGCCGAGCCCTTCCTGTGGCGAGGGGGAAGTGATGTCACCAGCCCAGGCAAAGGAAGAGGCAGACTACGAGGGACCACCTAGCAACAGCCATTTAGAGGTAAGTAAAAAAAAAAAATATCCAAATTTTTTTGGGTTTTTTTTTTAGAATTTTTCAGGTATTTTTGTTTTTTTGGGTGGAACCCCACTTTAATGTTTGTGAGCAATATCCTTCACCTTTAAGATTGCTAGACTCTTGTAAGAGTATTTCAAAGATGGGGCAGGGCAGAGAGGGGGGATGCCTCCAACAGCTCTCCCTGTTAACTGATGAGAAGTTTGAATACAACTGACCTGTATGTCTATGGTTGTTTTTGGACAGTTTACCCCGCCCTGAATAAAAGGGTGGGGGGGGGTGTCTCTGAGTTGTATATCTATTGTAACATGTGCTTGGATAAAAGAGTCTTCTGGTTTTCACACTACACTGAAGTATGGCTAGTGACTGGGTTATCAAAGCAGACTTCCCAAGTCTCCCGTGAGGTGCGGGAGCCTCACGCATTTTGGTTGCGGCTCCCGCACACCCGTGAGTGCAGTGCGATCTCCCGGGCTCGGTGCCGATCCTGGACGGCAGTGGGGTATCATCCCCACCCTGCACACATGGAATGCTCCCCAGTAGGAATGAGCTTCGAGTTCGAGTCGAACTCATGTTCGACTCGAACATTGGCTGTTCGCAAGTTCGCCGAACAGCGAACAATTTGGGGTGTTCGCGGCAAATTCGAATGCCGCGGAACACCCTTTAAAAGTCTATGGGAGATATCAAAAGTGCTAATTTTAAAGGCTTATATGCAAGTTATTGTCATAAAAAGTGTTTGGGGACCCGGGTCCTGCCCCAGGGGACATGGATCAATGCAAAAAAAAGTTTTAAAAACGGCCGTTTTTTCAGGAGCAGTGATTTTAATAATGCTTAAAGTCAAACAATAAAAGTGTAATATCCCTTTAAATTTCGTAGCTGGGGGGTGTCTATAGTATGCCTGTAAACAGTTTGACAGCAAAATGACATTTTGAAGGAAAAAACCCATTTAAAACTACTCGCGGCTATTGCACTGCCGGTCCGACAATAAACATAGAAGTTCATTGATAAAAACGGCATGGGAATTCCCCACAGGGGAACCCCAAACCAAAATTTAAAAAAAAAATGACGTGGGGGTCCCCCTAAATTCCATACCAGGCCCTTCAGGTCTGGTATGGATATTAAGGGGAACCCCGCGCCAAAAAACCCCCAAAAAACGGCGTGGGGTCCCCCCAAAAATCCATACCAGACCCTTATCCGAGCACGCAACCTGGCAGGCCGCAGGAAAAGAGGGGGGATGAGAGTGCGCCCCCCCCTCCTGAACCGTACCAGGCCACATGCCCTCAACATTGGGAGGGTGCTTTGGGGTAGCCCCCCAAAACACCTTGTCCCCATGTTGATGAGGACAAGGGCCTCATCCCCACAACCCTGGCCGGTGGTTGTGGGGGTCTGCGGGCGGGGGGCTTATCGGAATCTGGAAGCCCCCTTTAACAAGGGGACCCCCAGATCCCAGCCCCCCCTGTGTGAAATGGTAAGGGGGTACTTACACCTACCATTTCACTAAAAAACTGTCAAAAATGTTAAAAATGACAAGAGACAGTTTTTGACAATTCCTTTATTTAAATGCTTCTTCTTTCTTCTATCTTCCTTCATCTTCTTCTTCTTCTGGTTCTTCTGGTTCTTCCCCCGGCGTTCTCGTCCAGCATCTCCTCCACGGCGTCTTCTATCTTCTTCTCCTCGGGCCGCTCCGCACCCATGGCATGGGGGGAGGCTCCCGCTCTTCTCTTCATCTTCTTCTCCTCTTCTTCTCTTCTTCATTTTCTTCTCCGGGCTGCTTCGCATCCATGCTGGCATGGAGGGAGGCTCCCGCTGTGTGATGGCTTCTCCTCGTCTGACGGTTCTTAAATAATGGGGGGCGGGGCCACCCGGTGACCCCGCCCCCCTCTGACGCACGGTGACTTGACGGGACTTACCTGTGACATCACGGGGAATGCCACAGGGAAGTCATGTCCAGTGCATCAGAGGGGGCGGGGTCACCGGGTGGCCCCGCTCCCTCTGACGCACTGGATATGACTTCCCTGTGGCATTCCCCGTGATGTCACAGGGAAGTCCCGTCAAGTCACCGTGCGTCAGAGGGGGGCGGGGTCACCGGGTGGCCCCGCCCCCCATTATTTAAGAACCGTCAGACGAGGAGAAGCCATCACACAGCGGGAGCCTCCCTCCATGCCAGCATGGATGCGGAGCGGCCCGGAGAAGAAAATGAAGAAGAGAAGAAGAGAAGAAAAGAAGAGGAGAAGAAGATGAAGAGAAGAGCGGGAGCCTCTCCCCATGCCATGGGTGCGGAGCGGCCCGAGGAGAAGAAGATAGAAGACGCCGCGGAGGAGATGCTGGACGAGAACGCCGGAGGAAGAACCAGAAGAGCCAGAAGAACCAGAAGATGAAGGAAGATAGAAGAAAGAAGCATTTAAATAAAGGAATTGTCAAAAACTGTCTCTTGTCATTTTTAACATTTTTGACAGTTTTTTAGTGAAATGGTAGGGGTAAGTACCCCCTTACCATTTCACACGGGGGGGGGGATCTGGGGGTCCCCTTGTTAAAGGGGGCTTCCAGATTCCGATAAGCCCCCCGCCCGCAGACCCCCACAACCACCGGCCAGGGTTGTGGGGATGAGGCCCTTGTCCTCATCAACATGGGGACAAGGTGTTTTGGGGGGCTACCCCAAAGCACCCTCCCAATGTTGAGGGCATGTGGCCTGGTACGGTTCAGAAGGGGGGGGCGCCCTCTCGTCCCCCCCTCTTTTCCTGTGGCCTGCCAGGTTGCGTGCTCAGATAAGGGTCTGGTATGGATCTTTGGGGGGACCCCACGCCGTTTTTTTTTTGGCGCGGGGTTCCCCTTAAAATCCGTACCAGACCTGAAGGGCCTGGTATGGAATTTGGGGGGACCCCCACGTCATTTTTTTTTTAAATTTTGGTTCGGGGTTCCCCTGTGGGGAATTCCCATGCCGTTTTTATCAATGAACTTCTATGTGTATTGTCGGACCGGCAATGCAATAGCCGCGAGTAGTTTTAAATGGGTTTTTTCCTTTCGAAATGTCATTTTGCTGTCAGACTGTTCTAAACACAGGAAACATGCGCCCCTTTACAGGCATACTATAGACAACCCCCAGGTATGAAATTTAAAGGGATATTACACTTTTATTGTTTGACTTTAAGCATTATTAAAATCACTGCTCCTTAAAAAACTGACGTTTTTAAAACTTTTTTTTGCATTGATCCATGTCCCCTGGGGCAGGACCCAGGTCCCCAAACACTTTTTATGACAATAACTTGCATATAAGCCTTTAAAATTAGCACTTTTGATTATTCATGTTCGTGTCCCATAGACTTTAACGGTGTTCGCGTGTTTGAACAAACTTTTTTCCTGTTCGCATGTTCTGGTGCGAACCGAACAGGGGGGTGTTCGGCTCATCCCTACTTCCCAGCTTTACAGCCGGGGATGATCGATGTGGCAGAGGACAGTTGTGAGCACCGATCTCCCTGTATAGCTTTTCAGCTGACAGCTTCATCGTCTGCTCTCCCTCCCGCGGCTATACAGGGAGATTGGTGCTCACAACTGTCCCTCCCGATCATTCCCGGCTATTTCCTGGTCTTCCCCGGCCCCCCTCTATGTCCTCCTCCTCCGGCTCCATGTCCTCTCCCCCCCCCCCCCAGCTGGCTCCCTCCTCTTCTCTCCCACTGGCTGCTGTGGGAGAGTGTTTCACCGCTCAGGTGGATCCAGACCCAGGTGTAAAGTTAATGTGAAGCCTTCAGAGTTGAAGAGTCCCAGGTGCTGGCTAAATGCTGAATAGAGCAAGGTATTTGATAGAAAGATCTGGATGCCGCACACTGGATAAAGTAGAAAACTTGTCTTTATTGTAGAGATAGGACCATCAAAAGTACAAGACAATCATGCAGGATGTACAGGATCAGCTGACGCGTTTCACACTCGAAACTGAGTGCTTACTCATAGATGAGTGAGTCGCCGCCCACCCCCTGCCCCGCTCCGGCCCGCCCCGCTCCGCCTCGGCCCGCCTACCCCCCGCCCCGCTGCCAGTCTGATATGGAAAAGGGCGGGGGGTTCTAGGTGGGGGGGGAGCGCGCGCACCGCTGTGGGACACCTGATGTGAGTGGGGGGGGCACTGGGGACACCTGATGTGAGTGGGGGGGGCACTGGGGACACCTGATGTGAGTGGGGGGGGCACTGGGGACACCTGATGTGAGTGGGGGGGGGCACTGGGGACACCTGATGTGAGTGGGGGGGGCACTGGGGACACCTGATGTGAGTGGGGGGGCACTGGGGACACCTGATGTGAGTGGGGGGGGCACTGGGGACACCTGATGTTAGTGGGGGGGGCACTGGGGACTCCTGATGTGAGTGGGGGGAGCACTGGGGACACCTGATGTGAGTGGGGGGGGGCAATGGGGACTCCTAATGTGAGTGGGGGGGCACTGGGGACACCTGATGTGAGTGGGGGGGCACTGGGGACACCTGATGTGAGTGGGGGGGGCAATGGGGACACCTGATGTGAGTGGGGGGGCACTGGGGACACCTGATGTGAGTGGGGGGGCACTGGGGACTCCTGATGTGAGTGGGGGGGGCACTGGGGACACCTGATGTGAGTGGGGGGGCACTGGGGACACCTGATGTAAGTGGGGGGGGCACTGGGGACACCTGATGTAAGTGGGGGGGGCACTGGGGACACCTGATGTGAGGGGGGCACTGGGGACACCTGATGTGAGGGGGGGCACTGGGGACACCTGATGTGAGGGGGGGCTCCGCCGGGGACTCCTGGTGTGAGGGGGGGCTCCGCCGGGGACACCTGATGTGAGGGGGGGCTCCGCCGGGGACTCCTGGTGTGAGGGGGGGCTCCGCCGGGGACACCTGATGTGAGGGGGGCTCCGCCGAGGACTCCTGGTGTGAGGGGGGCCTCCACCGGGGACTCCTGATGTGAGGGGGGCTCCGCCGGGGACACCTGATGTGAGGGGGGGCTCCGCCGGGGACTCCTGATGTGAGGGGGGCTCCGCCGGGGACTCCTGGTGTGAGGGGGGGCTCCGCCGGGGACTCCTGATGTGAGGGGGGGCTCCGCCGGGGACTCCTGGTGTGAGGGGGGGCTCCGCCGGGGACTCCTGGTGTGAGGGGGGGCTCCGCCGGGGACTCCTGATGTGAGGGGGGCTCCGCCGGGGACTCCTGGTGTAAGGGGGGGCTCCGCCGGGGACTCCTGGTGTGGGGGGGGCTCCGCCGGGGACTCCTGGTGTGAGGGGGGGCTCCGCCGGGGACTCCTGGTGTGAGGGGGGGCTCCGCCGCACTTGTCTGTTTTTGCTAGGCCATGCCTGCTGACGAATGCCCCGTCCCCTAATTATTGGACAGCTCCACCTACAGCCACAAAAGTGTCCCACATTTTTTTTTTACAATGTTGGCAACTATGGTGTTAATGCAGAGGAGGAGGAGCAATAGTCTGTATGGTGTTAATGCAGAGGAGGAGAAGCAATAGTCTGTATGGTGTTAATGCAGAGGAGGAGGAGCAATAGTCTGTATAGTGTTAATGCAGAGGAGGAGGAGCAACAGTCTGTATGGTGTTAATGCAGAGGAGGAGAAGCAATAGTCTGTATGGTGTTAATGCAGAGGAGGAGGAGCAATAGTCTGTATGGTGTTAATGCAGAGGAGGAGGAGCAATAGTCTGTATGGTGTTAATGCAGAGGAGGAGGAGCAATAGTCTGTATAGTGTTAATGCAGAGGAGGAGGAGCAATAGTCTGTATAGTGTTAATGCAGAGGAGGAGGAGCAATAGTCTGTATAGTGTTAATGCAGAGGAGGAGCAGCAATAGTCTGTATAGTGTTAATGCAGAGGAGGAGAAGCAATAGTCTGTATAGTGTTAATGCAGAGGAGGAGGAGCAATAGTCTGTTGTTAATGCAGAGGAGGAGGAGCAACAGTCTGTATGGTGTTAATGCAGAGGAGGAGGAGCAACAGTCTGTATGGTGTTAATGCAGAGGAGGAGGAGCAGCAACAGTCTGTATGGTGTTAATGCAGAGGAGGAGGAGCAATAGTCTGTATAGTGTTAATGCAGAGGAGGAGAAGCAATAGTCTGTATAGTGTTAATGCAGAGGAGGAGAAGCAATAGTCTGTATAGTGTTAATGCAGAGGAGGAGAAGCAATAGTCTGTATGGTGTTAATGCAGAGGAGGAGGAGCAATAGTCTGTATAGTGTTACATAGCTGCCAACTGTCCCGGATTTCCCGGGACATTCCCGGGACTTGGACTTCATTCCCGGATTTGTGGTGTCCCGGGAAATGTCCCGAAAGATCCGGTTTCGGTTATTAAAACCGCCGCCGGCCGCCATTTTGTGGAAGTTCAGGAAGACGGCTGGGGGGGGCTAGACGAAGCTTCTGCGTCGCCGCCCACCCCCTGCCCCGCTCCGCCTCGGCCCGCCTACCCCCCGCCCCGCTGCCAGTCTGATATGGAAAAGGGCGGGGGGTTCTAGGTGGGGGGGAGCGCGCGCACCGCTGTGGGACACCTGATGTGAGTGGGGGGGGCACTGGGGACACCTGATGTGAGTGGGGGGGGCACTGGGGACACCTGATGTGAGTGGGGGGGGCACTGGGGACACCTGATGTGAGTGGGGGGGGGCACTGGGGACACCTGATGTGAGTGGGGGGGGCACTGGGGACACCTGATGTGAGTGGGGGGGGCACTGGGGACACCTGATGTGAGTGGGGGGGGCACTGGGGACACCTGATGTTAGTGGGGGGGGCACTGGGGACTCCTGATGTGAGTGGGGGGAGCACTGGGGACACCTGATGTGAGTGGGGGGGGCAATGGGGACTCCTAATGTGAGTGGGGGGGCACTGGGGACACCTGATGTGAGTGGGGGGGCACTGGGGACACCTGATGTGAGTGGGGGGGGCAATGGGGACACCTGATGTGAGTGGGGGGGCACTGGGGACACCTGATGTGAGTGGGGGGGCACTGGGGACTCCTGATGTGAGTGGGGGGGCACTGGGGACACCTGATGTGAGTGGGGGGGGCACTGGGGACACCTGATGTAAGTGGGGGGGGCACTGGGGACACCTGATGTGAGGGGGGCACTGGGGACACCTGATGTGAGGGGGGCACTGGGGACACCTGATGTGAGGGGGGCTCCGCCGGGGACTTTCGGTGTGTGGGGGGGGGCTCCGCCGGGGACACCTGATGTGAGGGGGGGCTCCGCCGGGGACTCCTGGTGTGAGGGGGGCTCCGCCGGGGACACCTGATGTGAGGGGGGCTCCGCCGAGGACTCCTGGTGTGAGGGGGGCTCCACCGGGGACTCCTGATGTGAGGGGGGCTCCGCCGGGGACACCTGATGTGAGGGGGGGCTCCGCCGGGGACTCCTGATGTGAGGGGGGCTCCGCCGGGGACTCCTGGTGTGAGGGGGGGCTCCGCCGGGGACTCCTGGTGTGAGGGGGGGCTCCGCCGGGGACTCCTGATGTGAGGGGGGGCTCCGCCGGGGACTCCTGGTGTGAGGGGGGGCTCCGCCGGGGACTCCTGGTGTGAGGGGGGGCTCCGCCGGGGACTCCTGGTGTGAGAGGGGGCTCCGCCGGGGACTCCTGGTGTGAGGGGGGGCTCCGCCGCACTTGTCTGTTTTTGCTAGGCCATGCCTGCTGACGAATGCCCCGTCCCCTAATTATTGGACAGCTCCACCTACAGCCACAAAAGTGTCCCACATTTTTTTTTTACAATGTTGGCAACTATGGTGTTAATGCAGAGGAGGAGGAGCAATAGTCTGTATGGTGTTAATGCAGAGGAGGAGGAGCAATAGTCTGTATAGTGTTAATGCAGAGGAGGAGGAGCAATAGTCTGTATAGTGTTAATGCAGAGGAGGAGGAGCAATAGTCTGTATAGTGTTAATGCAGAGGAGGAGGAGCAACAGTCTGTATGGTGTTAATGCAGAGGAGGAGAAGCAATAGTCTGTATGGTGTTAATGCAGAGGAGGAGGAGCAATAGTCTGTATGGTGTTAATGCAGAGGAGGAGGAGCAATAGTCTGTATGGTGTTAATGCAGAGGAGGAGAAGCAATAGTCTGTATGGTGTTAATGCAGAGGAGGAGGAGCAATAGTCTGTATAGTGTTAATGCAGAGGAGGAGGAGCAATAGTCTGTATAGTGTTAATGCAGAGGAGGAGGAGCAATAGTCTGTATAGTGTTAATGCAGAGGAGGAGAAGCAATAGTCTGTATAGTGTTAATGCAGAGGAGGAGGAGCAATAGTCTGTATAGTGTTAATGCAGAGGAGGAGGAGCAATAGTCTGTATAGTGTTAATGCAGAGGAGGAGGAGCAATAGTCTGTATAGTGTTAATGCAGAGGAGGAGGAGCAATAGTCTGTATAGTGTTAATGCAGAGGAGGAGGAGCAATAGTCTGTATAGTGTTAATGCAGAGGAGGAGGAGCAATAGTCTGTATAGTGTTAATGCAGAGGAGGAGGAGCAATAGTCTGTATAGTGTTAATGCAGAGGAGGAGGAGCAACAGTCTGTATGGTGTTAATGCAGAGGAGGAGGAGCAATAGTCTGTATAGTGTTAATGCAGTGGAGGAGAAGCAATAGTCTGTATGGTGTTAATGCAGAGGAGGAGAAGCAATAGTCTGTATGGTGTTAATGCAGAGGAGGAGAAGCAATAGTCTGTATGGTGTTAATGCAGAGGAGGAGAAGCAATAGTCTGTATGGTGTTAATGCAGAGGAGGAGAAGCAATAGTCTGTATAGTGTTAATGCAGAGGAGGAGGAGCAATAGTCTGTATGGTGTTAATGCAGAGGAGGAGAAGCAATAGTCTGTATGGTGTTAATGCAGAGGAGGAGAAGCAATAGTCTGTATGGTGTTAATGCAGAGGAGGAGGAGCAATAGTCTGTATGGTGTTAATGCAGAGGAGGAGGAGCAATAGTCTGTATAGTGTTAATGCAGAGGAGGAGAAGCAATAGTCTGTATAGTGTTAATGCAGAGGAGGAGAAGCAATAGTCTGTATAGTGTTAATGCAGAGGAGGAGAAGCAATAGTCTGTATAGTGTTAATGCAGAGGAGGAGAAGCAATAGTCTGTATAGTGTTAATGCAGAGGAGGAGAAGCAATAGTCTGTATAGTGTTAATGCAGAGGAGGAGAAGCAATAGTGTGCATGCGTATATGCAGGGGAAGAGACTGTAAACGTTAGAAGTACATCAGTTCTTCAAGGCTAAACCAATTCATCAATGTTCACTAAATATGATGGCAAAGCAACATGTTCTATGGGCATCCCATTTTCCCCTTACCCCAACCAAGTTATATCCCCCCAATAAACAAAAACAAAACAATGCAAATGACTGTTCATTGTCTCTGAGGTGATAGATGAAGGTCTGGCAGCAGGGTGATATGGTGGATGTTAGTTACTAGTAGCAACCAAGTGCTAGAGTACACTGTTATTCCAGGGCCATAGGTCATGGTAATGGAAAGAAATATGCAGCTACATTTTTAAAAATGATTTTTTTTTACTAACCATTACCATCATATTTAAAGTGATTGTAAGGCTTTATGTTTTATTTTTCTAAAATGACAAACATGTCATACTTACCTCTACTGTGCAGCTCGTTTTGCACAGAGTGGCCCCAAACCTCCTCTTCTGGGATCCCTAGGCGGCACTTGCGGCTCCTCCTTGCATAAGATAATCCCCTAGGAGAAGCGCTCTCCCGGGGGGGGGGACCTTGTGGGCGCGCTCCCGAGTCCAGCATTTGCGTCCATAGACACGAATGCCGGACCGGCCCCGCCCCCCGGCGCCCACCTTATTGGATTTGATTGACAGCAGCGGGAGCCAATGGCTGCGCTGCTATCAATCTATCCAATCAAGAGCCGAGACCCCGTGCAGAGAGGGAGAGCGCGTCTCCACTGAGGAAATTTACGGGGTTCAGGTAAGAAAAACGGAGGGGCTGGGGGGCCGGTCACTGCCAGAAGTTTTTTCACCTTAATGCATAGGTTTACAACCCCTTTACGTCTAGTTTGTCATAAAAGGAGAAGTATAGCAAAAGCTTTTTTTTGGATGACGGGGTGCAGTATTTTCTGCACACCTGTGACCTGTTTTCAGCCAACAACAACTGTCATTCAGCTGTTCCAGGCTCTGAAAAGGTCCTGACCATGGTTGGTTTCCACCCAGATGTCTGCACCGGCAGCTAGCTCAGCCTCTCAGCGTGCTGCTGTGAGCCTGAGCCAGCTGCTCCCACCCGCTCCACAGCCCAGTGCTCCAGTGAGTGCTAGAGGGGCAGGGCAGAGAGCTGTGACTGACAGTACCCTGCTCATTAAAGACTGAGAACTGAGCGATTAGCAGGGTTTGATGGAGGCCAGATTAGACATGTGCATGATGAAAACATTTGTTTTGTTTTGTTTCGTTTTGATTCCTTAATCTAGTTATTTTGTTTAGTTAAATTTGGTTTATTTGTTCAATTCGTTTTTCAGAATTCGTTTTTCGGAATTCATTTTCGGAAATTCATATTTTTGAATTTTCTTCGAATTTACCATTTATTTCTATTCAAAGTGATCAAATTGATAAATTTTCGAATAGGTTGAAATGAAAATGTTATACTGTTTTCGATTCAAATGCGGCAAAGTGAACAAACAAAAGAAAAATCTTCAACAAATGATTACAATGACTCTTTCAATCATCTTTGGCTTAACAAAAACAGCATTATTTCGAAATGGTACTCTAATAACACACACAGGCTTTGATTTCAGCAATATGTGTAGTGAGAATTCGACTGGAGTGCAAAGTAAAATTTAATTTGAATTTCAGTCCGAATTCCAGAATTTCGGACAAATTTCGGTTACGTTATTCGGAGCATTTGGTAAAATGTGTTTATATTGTAATTTGGGTATTTGGATATAAGTGAGTCTCAAAATAATTAAAAATGTGTCCAAATATTAATTCGGAACGAAACGAACCGCACATGTCTAGTTCAGATGCAGCATTGGACCAATTCTGTATTCACCTAGATGGGTATAACCTTTTACCCTAAAACCCAAACATCTCTTCAAAAATAATAAAGTATAATTTACCTTTATAAACTAAGTAGTTGCTGTTGTCTTATGAGGAGTTTATGAGTAATCTCCATTAGCAACTGGGAATATTTGTGTATATATATATTAGAGTAAGAGAGTAAGAAACAAGGATTAGATTGCATGAAATATTGTTGTTGGTAAGGGGTTAATATGGTGAGCTGTACACCTATGACAGGCTTTAGAACCTAATTCATTTCCTTTTGATCTGCAGGAATGTTAGGTGTGTGATATGGGAGGTGCGCTGCTATTTACCCGTCGTAAATTCAAAAGCAAGGAAGAGTTACCATCTGAGTTAAATACTGTAGTGGAGACCTGACAGGGCCAAATTCATTAGCTAGATAAAGGACTTGTAGTTCCATGTTAACCACTTGCCGACTGCCGCATGTACATATACGTCGGCAGAATGGCACAGCTGGGCAAATGGGCGTACAGGTACGTCCCTTTGAACTTGTCGCCGTGTGGTCACGGCACACTCGTGACCCTGCCGGGAGTTCCGTGAGTGGGATTGCGGGTCCCGCGGACTCGTTCGCTGTGGGGATACCCGCGAGCTGAAGAATGGGGAGATGCTAATGTAAACAAGCATCTCCCCGTTCTGCCCAGTGACATTGTCACTGATCACAGCTCCCTGTCATCGGGAGCTATGATCAGTGAAGTGCCATTCGTAGCCCATCCCCCTAACCGTTAGAATCACTCCCTAGGACACACTTAAACCTTTCCTAGCCCCCTAGTGGTTAACCCCTTCCCAGCCAGTGTCATTTTTACATTAATCAGTGCAATTTTATAGCACTGATCAATGTAAAAAAATTGATCAGTGCTTTTTGGGACAATGGTCCCAAAAATGTGTCAAAATTGTCCGATGTGTCTGCCATAATGTTGCAGTCACAAAAAAAATCACAGATCGCCGCCATTACTAATAAAAAAAAATTATTAATAAAAATGCCATAAAACTATCCCCTTTTTTTTAGACATTATAACTTTTGCGCAAACCAATTAATAAACGCTTATTGCGATTTTTTTAACCAAAAATATGTAGAAGAATATGTATCGGCCTAAACTGAGGAAAAAAATCGTTTTTTTATATATTTTTTGGGGATGTTTATTATAGCAAAAAGTAGGGTTGTACCGATACCACTTTTTTAGGACCGAGTACAAGTACCGAGACTTTTTTCAAGTACTGGCCGATACCAAATAACGATACTTTTTTTTTATGTCACGTGACAGTGTTTTTTTTTGTTTTTTTTAACAGTGCTTTTTTTGGGGGGGGGGGGAGGGGGTGAACGGTGTATGTGTGTGTTTTTTTTTTTTAATTTACAATTTTTATTTTTTACAATAATTTTTTTTTATTCTTTATTGCAATATGTGTTTTTTTTTTTGTTTTTTTTTTAATCAGCCCTGTTAGGGGGCTTTGGTGAGATATCAGGGGTCTTAACAGACCTCTGATATCTCCCCCTTGAGAGAGAGAAAGAGACAGAGGATAGAGAATCCCCAGTCCCTTTCTCTGCAGCCTCAGCTGAACTGAGAATGAATGGAGAGAAGACAGCGGCTCCTCTCCATTCATAAACTGACACATCGTAATCACAGGAGATTACAATGTTTCAGTTATGTGAATGGACAGATTCAGCTGACTCTATCCATACACAAAGGAAGGAGGAGGGGACGGTGGAATGGAGGGGGAGAACGGAGGGGGACAGAGAAGGAGAGGGGAACGGAGGGGACAGCGGAGAGGCACAGCAGAATGGAGGGGACAGTGGAGGGGGACAGAAAAGGAGAGAGGAATGGAGGGGGACAGGAGAGGCACAGAGAAGGAGAGAGGAACGGAGGGGACAGCGGAGAGACACAGATAAGGAGAGAGGAACGGAGGGGACAGCGGAGAGACACAGATAAGGAGAGAGGAACGGAGGGGGAGAACGGAGAGGCACAGATAAGGAGAGAGGAACGGAGGGTACAGCGGAGAGACACAGATAAGGAGAGAGGAACGGAGGGGACAGCGGAGAGACACAGATAAGGAGAGAGGAACGGAGGGGGACAGCGGAGGGGTACAGAGGAATGGAGGAGGCATGGAGGAGGATGCAGTGACAGTCAGCGGTGACCGATCACCGCTGTATGTCACTAAAGCTGGTGAAAGCCGCTGGGGGAGAATCTTGTAACTCCCCCACGCGCCGATCACAGCTGACTTCCAGGTATCGGGGGAAGCATTGGGAGCATTTGCCCGAGTACAAGTACTTGGGCAAATGCTCGGTATCGGTGCGATACCGATACTAGTATCGGGACAACCCTAGCAAAAAGTAAAAAATATTGCGTTTTTTCAAAATTGTTGCTCTATTTTTGTTTATAGCGCAAAAAATAAAAACCACAGAGGTGATCAAATACCACCAAAAGAAAGCTCTATTTGTGGGGAAAAAGGACGTCAATTTTGTGTGGGAGCAACGTCGCACGACCGCGCAATTGTCAGTTAAATTGACGCTGTGCCGAATCGCAAAAAGTGGTCTGGTAATTGGACATCGAAAGAAGTTCTGGACAGCCGCACTCCAAAAAAATATATTTTGCCTTTTATTCAAAAAAGTGTCATCTAAAATACAGGTCACAGCAGAGCGGAACAAAGGGGAAGAAGGAAGACAAGGGGGAAATACAAAAGAAAGAAATGCAAAAATGAAAAAATGAAAAAATCCATGTAGGCTTCTGTGAGTCAATGAAAACGAATGAACGAAATAAATGTGTAAAACTAGTAAAGTGTATCAAAAAAATCTTTATCACCTCTTGACCTAACATGGATACCTCTTTCTAAATCTAT
This sequence comes from Aquarana catesbeiana, assembly GCA_037953035.1. Taxonomy (NCBI): domain Eukaryota; kingdom Metazoa; phylum Chordata; class Amphibia; order Anura; family Ranidae; genus Aquarana; species Aquarana catesbeiana. The sequence continues at coordinate 969,629 of JBBHAA010001782.1, forward strand.
TGGTAGATACAAGCACTGAACGTGTTAAATGAGTGAAAGCAGTAATAATCTAAATGAAATGTAGCGATGTTGATGAATAATAAGTAGGGATGCACCAATTAACACAGATTACAAGTACCAATTACCAATACCTATTGCCCTGGTACAGGGGACAGCCAGAGACTGCAGACATGGTACAGGAGATGGTCAGAGACTGCAGACATAGTACAGGAGATGGTCAGAGACTGCAGACATGGTACAGGAGATGGTCAGAGACTGCAGACATAGTACAGGAGATGGTCAGAGACTGCAGAAATGATACAGGAGATGATCAGAGACTGCAGACATGGTACGGGAGATGGTCAGAGACTGCAGACATAGTACAGGAGATGATCAGAGACTGCAGACATGGTACAGGAGATGGCCAGAGACTGCAGACATAGTACAGGAGATGATCAGAGACTGCAGACATGATACAGGAGATGATCAGAGACTGCAGACATAGTACAGGAGATGATCAGAGACTGCAGACCTCGTACAGGAGATGATCAGAGACTGCAGACATAGTACAGGAGATGGTCAGAGACTGCAGAAATGATACAGGAGATGATCAGAGACTGCAGACATGGTACAGGAGATGGTCAGAGACTGCAGACATAGTACAGGAGATGGTCAGAGACTGCAGGCCTGGTACAGGAGATGGCCAGAGACTGCAGACATAGTACAGGAGATGATCAGAGACTGCAGACATCGTACAGGAGATGATCAGAGACTGCAGACATAGTACAGGAGATGATCAGAGACTGCAGACATCGTACAGGAGATGATCAGAGACTGCAGACATAATACAGGAGATGATCAGAGACTGCAGACATCGTGCAGGAGATGATCAGAGACTGCAGACATAGTACAGGAGATGATCAGAGACTGCAGACATAGTACAGGAGATGATCAGAGACTGCAGACATGGTACAGGAGATGATCAGAGACTGCAGACATGGTACAGGAGATGATCAGAGACTGCAGACATAATACAGGAGATGATCAGAGACTGCAGACATAGTACAGGAGATGATCAGAGACTGCAGACATAGTACAGGAGATGATCAGAGACTGCAGACATAATACAGGAGATGATCAGAGACTGCAGATATCATACAGGAGATGATCAGAGACTGCAGACATGGTACAGGAGATGATCAGAGACTGCAGACATGGTACAGGAGATGATCAGAGACTGCAGACATGGTACAGGAGATGATCAGAGACTGCAGACATAATACAGGAGATGATCAGAGACTGCAGACATAGTACAGGAGATGATCAGAGACTGCAGACATAGTACAGGAGATGATCAGAGACTGCAGACATAATACAGGAGATGATCAGAGACTGCAGACATCGTACAGGAGATGATCAGAGACTGCAGACATAGTACAGGAGATGATCAGAGACTGCAGACATGATACAGGAGATGATCAGAGACTGCAGACATGGTACAGGAGATGATCAGAGACTGCAGACATCGAACAGGAGATGATCAGAGACTGCAGACATGGTACAGGAGATGATCAGAGACTGCAGACATGGTACAGGAGATGATCAGAGACTGCAGACATGGTACAGGAGATGATCAGAGACTGCAGACATGGTACAGGAGATGATCAGAGACTGCAGACATGGTACAGGAGATGATCAGAGACTGCAGACATAATACAGGAGATGATCAGAGACTGCAGACATAGTACAGGAGATGATCAGAGACTGCAGACATAGTACAGGAGATGATCAGAGACTGCAGACATAGTACAGGAGATGATCAGAGACTGCAGACATAATACAGGAGATGATCAGAGACTGCAGACATCGTACAGGAGATGATCAGAGACTGCAGACATAATACAGAAGATGATCAGAGACTGCAGACATAATACAGGAGATGATCAGAGACTGCAGACATAGTACAGGAGATGATCAGAGACTGCAGACATAATACAGGAGATGGTCAGAGACTGCAGACATGGTACAGGAGATGATCAGAGACTGCAGACATAGTACAGGAGACAGCCAGGGAGGTCAGGAGGGAACACATCAGGGGGCAGTCACAATGCTTTAATGAGCCCAATTTCTCACTGTGCCACATGAAAAGGAGACGCAATCCCATTTGTGAGCTAACAGCTCCTCGATGCTAAGCTGCATTAACTCAGCAGACTTAGCATAGAGGTGCCTGTAAATGATTCCACGATGTGTTGCTAGTTGAGCTTACCTCCAGGAAGTTCACATTCCTTCTGCTCAACTGTTCACACCTCCCGCTTCCAGGCTGGCGTGATCTCGGGGAGCAAGCACATCTCCTGTCCCTCCCACCCAAGCAGCAGAAGCCAGGAGGCTCCCACCTACTCAAGCAGCAGCCTGCAGGAGAGAGGCTGGAAAACTGCTGGGGGAGGTACAGGGGGCGGAGTGTCCAGTCCCGATGCATCTGGGCAGTAATTCCTAATGCTGAGAGAGGCTGTATGTCGTCCCGACCGCCGTTCTGAATTCATGGGGCGCACTCAGCCTCAGAGTCAGTAATATTTTCTCGGGGGGAGCAATTGCCCCACCCCCCCCCTTGGATCTGCCCCTGGACGTCACTTCCGGTATTTTCGGTACGATACTCGCAAAAATGGCTAGTATCGGCGCCGATACCGATACCAGTATCGGTATTGGTGCATCCCTAATAATAAGTATAGTGATGATGGAGTAATAGCGATGATATCAGTGATAGTGACATTATAAATATTCATGACTGCGGCGAGTGAACAGATAATGAATAAACTGATAAACAGGTAAATCACAGCACGCGTTGAAACATCAATACACTGACCGATAATGCACGTTGTAAAAGGACATTAGTTTAGTTTCACATGACCCTTTATATATATTTATATATACATTTCTCTGCACATGATACTTTTTAGTTGCATTGTCCTTTCAATCACACATTAACTTATTTGAATATAAGATACAACAGTCTGTCACATTAAACAAACAAATGTGAAAAGACACATAATATAATAAAACTCCTGCACGGCTTTTTGGCATTTCCAATCCATTTCTGTTCCTTTGGCTGAACACTCTCAGCTTGGAAACCTGACACTAAGTCACTGGATGAGAGGATATTGACGGTAGTTATGTGAAACAGCAAAGCTTTTTTTTATATATACAACTTGGACAACACACATCTTTATTAAATCCTTTGGAAAATAGTACTACTCTATGTGGAGCCTGTCTTTTTATTCCTTATATACACTGATGATGTGGATTTCAAAGCCGGTCCAGCAGTAAATCAGTGGGAGATCGTGAATGCTTATTATCTGCAACTTTGTGGTGAGTTTGAACCCCAGAGGGGCGTGTGGAGCACAGGTTTGAATACGGTGATTGGTGCACTATCTGAACATCTCCACTTCTTTATTCACTTATGAAGCTAGCCACGAACTTTACCTTCACGTTTATCCACTTGTCAGATCTGCGATTTACTGTTTAGCGACTTTATGTGCATTTACCCTATATGCAATTGTGTCAATTCTCAGCAATTTGACAGGAACGCCACTTTGATATTATGTGTCTTTTCACATTTGTTTGTTTAATGTGACAGACTGTTGTATCTCATATTCATTTATTTTTTAGTTTAAGTGGCAGCCAGATTATATATTTCTCTCTTATTGTGATTAATCACAGTGCCAGCATGAGTTAATCTGTTTGGAAACTCATTGCGCTGTGTTGGAAGGAGATAAGTGAGCCTAGTTTTATTTCTTTCCTCTTTTTTTCACATTAACTTATTTGTTTCGCTTTGTTCACCGCACTTGTTGAGACTTCAGGTGACCCATGGTACTTAATTGGCACATTCATTGATTGATTAAATCTCACTAATTATGTGGTCACATGTTTTATTAGCATTAGTATTTATTTCACTTTTGATTCTTGTGATTGCCAGCTATGATTAAGCACTGTTTGTAGTGTGAAACGCGTAAGCTTTGTTTCGCTCTGCTGTGACCTGTATTTTGGATGACACTTTTTTGAATAAAAGGCAAAATATATTTTTTGGAGTGCGGCTGTCCAGAACTTCTTTCGATATCCAATTGCTATATGCATTGCCAGCACCTGGGCTTCTAACTTTTTACCCTTATCTAACCCACCTGGAGCGGTGATACTTTCTCTCTACCTTGATGTCTGAAAAAGTGCTCTGGTCTTTGGCCAGTGAAATGGTCCGGGGCTTAAGTGGTTAACCGAGCCTTTATCCACTTCAAAGAAACATTTGATATGCAGAGAATATTTCTCAGATCTGTTCAGGAATGGACAATTTGCCCCGGCTATGACTATGCATAGTTAAGTTCCCATTCAGGAGAAGGTGATGACCTTCTCTTTAATTCATTTCTCTCCTAACTAATTATCTCCCCAAGAGAGGAGGTGCTAGCGAGGGGCTGAGCTATGCTAAATTAAGGGGAAAGGGAAATAGTCCAAATTTGTTGGAGAGAGGAGAGGGGCAACATCGTTCCACCAATCAGGGTGGCCCTGTTCAAGTCAAAGAGAGATGGACCTATATTAGTGTGAGGTACACACAGGGAAAAGGAGTCATGAGTCTGACAAGGGCCCACACACATCAATACTGGTAAATATAAGGTCACCTCCCAGCACTTAAGGTATACCTGCTTGTCATATATTTGTTTGTTTGCTGTTTGTATTTTGATGTTTTGAGGACTATACTCTGTATTCTTTTATTTTAACCTAATATTTTCTTCCTTGGTGTAGACTATAGATAGATGGTTGTGTATTAGATAGACCTTTAACTACTCACCAATAAATGTTGTTATTGTGTTAAAGCTTTCACTCATGGTCAAAGAACTCTCATTTAACCCACATCATATCTTTGAGATATTAAATCTCAAATATAATAAACGGGTAACATTGCGATGATATTTACAGTTTTAAGAACATAAAGCTAAAGTTGAAAAACTGTGCTCAGACATTAAGATTTTTTTTACCTTCTTTCATGAAGAACATTACAGTACTAATTAAATCAAATGGATCTTATTAGGCGGGGATGGTAGGTCACCATTAAGGATGAGCCGAACACCCCCCGGTTCGGTTTGCACCAGAACTTGCGAACGTGCAAAAAATTTGTTCGAACACGCGAAGTCTATGGGACACAAACATGAAAAACCATAAGTGCTAATTTGAAAGGCTTATATGCATGGTATTGTCATAAAAAGTGTTTGGGGACCCGGGTCCTGTCCCAGGGGACATGTATCAATGCAAAAAAAGTTTAAAAAATGTATATTTTTTCGGGAGCAGTGATTTTAATAATGCTTAAAGTGAAACAATAAAAATTAAATATTCCTTTAAATTTCGTACCTGGGGGGTGTCTATAGTATGCCTGTAAAGTGGCACGTTTTTCCTGTGTTTAGAACAGTCCCTACACAAAATGACATTTCTAAAGGAAAAAAAGTAATTTAAAACTACTCGTGGCTGCAATGAATTGTCGGGTCTCGGCAATACATATAAAACTCATTGAAAAAAACGGCATGGGTTCCCCCCCAGTCCATTACCAGACCCTTTGGGTCTGGTATGAATATTAAGGGGAACCCCGAACCAAAATTAAAAAAAAAATTGCGTGGCGGCCCCCCCAAATTCCATACTAGGCCCTTCAGGTCTGGTATGGATATTAAGGGGAACCCTGCACCAAAAAAAAATGGCGTAGGGGTCCCCCCAAAAATCCATACCAGACCCTTATCCAAGCACGCAACCTGGCAGGCTGCAGGAAGAGAGGGGGGAAAAGAGAGCACCCTCCTCCTGAACTGTACCAGGCCACATGCCTTCAACATGGGGAGGATGCTTTGGGGTCTGACCCCCAAAGCACCTTGTCCCCATTTGATTGGGACAAGGGCCTCATCCCCACAACCCTTGCCCGGTGGTTGTAGGGGCCTGTGGGCGAGGGGGCTTATTGGAATCTGGAAGCCCCCTTTAACATGGGGACCCCCAGATCCCGGCCCCCCCTATGTGAATTGGTAACTGGGTACATTGTACCCCTACTATTTCACCAAAAAAAGTGTCAAAAATTGTAAAAAAGACAAGAGACAGCTTGGGACAAGTCCATTATTAAAAAAAAAATAATAATAAAAATGTCCAGCGATGTAAATCCACGTCGCCGATGACCAAAAAATAAAAATAAATAAAAAGCTGCAACAGTTGGGAGGCAGCCGCCGAGTGAAGCTTCTCCCGTCATGACAGCTGTTATATTTCTGAGAGTGGGGCCAACTGGTGACGTAAATGGGTGACCCTGCCCCCCCCTGACGCCACAGGGGTCACGTGATCTTTTTCCATGGGAGGCGGCCGCCGAGTGATGCTTCTCCCGCCATGACAGCTGTTATATAGCTGAGGGCAGGGCCAACCGGTGACGTAAACTGGTGACCCCGCCCCCCTCTGACGCCACAGGGGTCACATGATCTTTTTCTGAAGACTCACGGTACATTAATAGACAGTAATAGTAGGTAAGAAGAGTCCGGTGAGATCTTTTTCTGAAGACATTTGGTACATTAATAGACAGTAATAGTAGGTAAGAAGAGTTCGGTGAGATCTTTTTCTGAAGACACACGGTACATCAAACAGTAATAGTGGGTGCAGGCTCATTCAATTTTTCTATAGTCTGGTCACAGTTCTGCTTAAAAGGAACCCAAAATTTCATGGATGAGACTATAAAGAGAAGTTTACAGAAGTGAGAACATATGAGAAGAGGACAGGTGATGGAAGACCACTCATCATCAGTGAGGATGGTAGGTAGACCCCCAGAGCACACTGAGAGATGGGAACAATCACAATCACACTTACTATAATTTCTGAATTTTACTATCAGGGTTGATCAGCCAAGAAAGATTAGCAGACTCCATTTTATCTTCTGAGGAGGACTCTTCCTCATCTTCTGCTTTGTTCTCTCCCGGACAATCTTTACCGGAAATAATACAATTGTAGAATCTAAAATACAATAATGACAAAATAATTAGAATGTATTACCTCTGACAAAAAATGTAATATCCAACATTTCCCTTCCACATGGTTGTGCTCTCAACCAAACTGTCAAACCATCCAATGGCTGGTGTCATAACTGATCACATGTGCAGTATCATGGCAGTTGTAGATTAAACAGAGGCAAAGATGGCAGCTTCCTTGGCTGAAAACGATAGGGGGGTTTACTTACACTTTAAAGGAAGCTCCTGACATATATACAAGATTTCTGGCCGACATACACAGGGGATTCCATTCATTAACAGTTTCTTGAAAATCTCAGAACACCTCTTTGGTTGCAAATAGGAATGAGCTGGACTGCCCTGGGTCCAGTTGGAGCAGGATTTGGTGAACTTCAAAGAAGTTTGTACACTGAATACTTTTAAAATCAATGGGTGCTGAATCTTTGCAATCAAAAATTCCCATTGTCTCAGGGAACATGTACCAATGCAAACATTTTTTTAATTATTCTTTTTTTTTTTTTTTTGAAATTTAAAGCTTTATTAAAGAGCAGTGCAGTACAAAGATGAACATAAGTTACAAAGGAATATTGGAAGAATCCCCCATTAGTAAGGGATAGTAATTATGCATGGATATCGCAAACAAACAAAGGTTCAAAACCGAAAACTGTAGCCTTTGATACGTTAGGAAAAACTAATGTTGATGTTCCCTGTGTTGGCGGAGAATCCCAACACCCCTGACGGGAACCCACTGTGCTAGGACTCCGCCCTCCACAGGGAGAGCATGGAGGCTGATCCAGAAAACCTACCGTACCCACCCCCGGGGACCTGCCATCGCCCGAGAGGTGGGAACAAGAGACTCTTAATAAGGCCATAATACCCTTCCATCAGAAACCCTTCAACAAGCCGAAATCCGTTCTGCGTTAAGAGCTAAAACTCGTTGAAGACTATCTGAAGGTGGCAATAGAGGTTCTACTATTATGTAAACGGATAGTAAAACATAACTTTTACACTGCTAGCTTGGAATCAATTCGTTGTACATACCAAAAAGATATGGAGAGACAGAAGAGAGGAAGAGAAGGCGAAGAGAAAAAGAAGAGAAAGAACAAGATAAGAGAATTCGCTGTCATGGGGAAAACGTTTGTAACCAGTCCAAGGACCCCCTTTATTTTTTTATTTTTTTATTTTTTTTTTATTATATGAATAAAAGATTCAACTAGGCTGAGATAATGGAATTCCTGTGATAAGGGAAATGCCTAGGTGCCTAGCCCAGGGCTCCCATGTCGCCTCAAATGACCTAGAGGTGTCCGTCATAGAGCTGACTATTTTTTCAAGTGACATGATCCAAGATATCTTTCTTTTGGCAGCCTGGAAAGACACTGTGGGTTGCTTCCAGGCTTTGGCTAACGTAGTCTTAGCTCCTAGTAGCATAAAGGAAATTAATTTTTGAGAGTGTTTTGTTGTTATAGGGGATGGAGCATTGAGTAAGGCCACTTGGGCTGATTTAGTGATGGGAAGTTCCGTTACTTTACGGATTAATGTAAATATTTTGTTCCAGAAACCTCTTATTTTCGGACACTCCCACCAGATATGGATCATAGAGCCCTGGGCTTGACACCCTCTAAAGCATAATGGGGAGGCAGAGGAAAACATAGTTGCAAGTCTGGAGGGAACTAAGTACCATCGCATAAGCACTTTTATATTAGTTTCTATCAATGCTATATTTAGAATACCTTTAAAGGCTGTGGATCCTCTCTGATGCCAATCCTCCAGGCTCCAGGTCTCCCGCAGATCCTTTTCCCATGAGTCCATGTAAGAGAATTTTGCGGTGGGTTCCACAAGGGACGCATAAAGGAGAGATATACCCCCCCTTGTGTCAAGTGCTTGACCGCACCAACGTTCATAAGGTGTAAATTCCAGAGGGAGTTCTTGTCCCTTCATTAGGGAGGCAAGAAAATGGGATATCTGAGCGAATCTAAATCTCTCTGACCCAGGGAGTTTGAGTTTAGTTAGGCATTGCTTTAGCGTCAATGGGCCAGATGGGGAGAGAAAGTGGCCTATGCGGTACATCCCCTTGTCTAACCACCATTTGAATGACTTAATGTCCAGACCTGGAGCAAAGCGGGGATTATGAAAGATGTGCTCCAGAGGGCGTAATGGTGAAGTTAAAGCTGGGGAGCATTTCATCGAGTCCCATAATTTAAAGGATTGAGACAGTGTTGGAGCTAAAATGGTAGGCCTTAATTTCATAGGGCACCAGAGCAGGTAGTCTAGGGTATATGTCGGAGCAGCTTGTCTCTCTATTTCTATCCAATCGGGTTTCTCAACTTTGAAATATACCAAAGATAGTTGGGCCAGCCTTGCCGCTTGGAAGTATCTGAACAGGTCTGGAAGACCCAGGCCCCCTTTGGTTTTGGGGCTAAGAAGCACATTCCGGGCTATTCTATATCCTTTTTTACCCCAAACGAATTTTATTATCTTCCCTTGTAGTGGTTTAAGATGATGTTTTCTAATATCTATCGGGAGAGACCTAAACAAGTATAGAAGCTTGGGCAAAAGAGTCATTTTGATAGAATTGATTCTGCCCAGCCAGGATATATTAAAGTTGGACCATGTTTGGATGTCAGATTCTAATGTGCGGAACATGGGAGGGAAGTTAGCCTGGAAGAGTTGCTCAAACTTAGGGGTTAGATTAATTCCTAGATATCGGATTGAGGATTCGCTCCATTTAAATTTGAAAGCAGGCTTGAGCCTATTCACATCTGCGTCTGAGAGCGAAATATTTAATGCCTGTGACTTATCCATATTGACCTTTAAGCCCGACAAGGATCCAAATGCCCTCAAGAGGTTGCAAATATTGGGAAGAGAGATAGTAGGGGAAGTGACAAATAAAAGGATGTCGTCCGCAAAAAGGGCGCATTTGTGGGATTGCGCTCCACACTTAACCCCTTTGATGTTTTGGTCAGTCCTGATCGCAATTGCCAGGATCTCTATGGCTAAGGCAAAGATCACTGGGGAGAGGGGACACCCCTGTCTGGTTCCCCTGGTTATTTGAATGGGATCTGAGTAGAAGCCGTGCATTTTTACCTTGGCGCTCGGAGTGGAATACAGTGCTTTCAGGGTATTTATAAAATTGTTCCCAAATCCCCATCTCCCCAGGACTGCAAAAAGGAAGGACCAAGATAAGGAATCGAAGGCTTTTTGGAGGTCCAAAGACAGCAATAAGCCTTCCTGCCTTGGGCCTCCATCCCATCCCGACTGTAAAAGAGATACTATATCGACCGCCCTTCTGACCTGGTCCGGGCCTTGTCTTCCCGGCATGAAGCCTACTTGATCTTTATGAATATATTGATTGATGAAGGAGTTGATTCTATTAGCCAGGATTTTAGTGAGTATTTTCAGGTCGTTGTTAATCAACGAGATCGGTCTGTAATTTTCGACTAGAGATGGATCCTTGTCAGGCTTGGGTATGACCGAAATGAAAGCTAAATTTAAATTTGGCTCAAGGGGAGACCCTTCTCTTTTGGAATTGAAGAATTTTGTGATAAAGGGTGCCAAAGTTTTCTTGAATGTTTTATAGTATTGATTAGAAAAACCATCGGGGCCAGGAGCTGAGTTCCCTTTTAAGTTTTTAATGACGTCTAATGTTTCTTCCGTGGTGAAGGGGGCTTCCATGATATCCTTATGCTCATTACTTAGGGTTGGAATGTTAATGCTATCTAGGAAAGCTTTTAAGGAGGAGTCAGACATTGTGTCATTTTGTTGATACAATTTAGAGTAGAAAGAGTGGAAGGCTTGCAGGATTTTAGTGGGGTTAAGGGTAGAGGTGCCATCCTGAAGTCTAATATTGGGGATGGAGAAGTTAGTGATTTTGGGAGATAGCTTTCTTGCTAGAAGGGTACTCATCTTATCTCGCTGAAAATAGAATTTTGCATTATTCCATTTCAGGTGTGTCTCTGCCCTCACTGTGTGGGCCAGATTTAATGCTGTTCTGGCTGCATCTAGTTGGGCTATGGTGACCGAGGTAAGGTCCCGTTTATGTTGCTTGCATAGAGCCTTGAATTCCCTCTCTAGTTTCTCTATCCCCGCCTTTTGCTCTTTCTTTTTCCTGGAAGATATTTGAATGAGTTTTCCCCTTATGGTCGCTTTATGAGCGGCCCATAGAGTCTCGGCTGAAATTCCCTCCACATTGTTCCGCAGAAAATAATCTTTTATGTCCTTCTCAAGTTCTATGACTGAGATATGGTCATTAAGAATGTTGTCGTTGATTCTCCAATGGGTATTGGGCGGTTTGTGAGAGCCGCCCCTTAGTGTTACGATTACCATAGCGTGATCCGATAGGGCAGAATCCTTTATATAGGCCTTAATCGCGTAGGGTATATGTACTACTGACATTAGTATGTGGTCGATCCTGGAGTATGTTTTGTGAGGGTTTGAAAAGTGTGTATAATCCCTCTTAGTGGGGTTAAGTTCTCTCCAAATATCGGATAGGCCTTGTTGATATATTATTTTTGCAATCTTGGAGCTTGTTTTTGTGGGGCGAATTGATTGAGCTTTTAAAGGTTTGGATTTGTCTAGGCCTGGGTCAAAGGCCACGTTGGAGTCACCTCCGAAAATTACCGTTCCTTCCAATAATGGAGTTAGAGTTTGTAGCATTGCTTGGAAGAATTTTGTTTGGCCCTTATTGGGGGAGTAATACGAGATGAAGGAATAGAGGCTTTCATCTATTATACCCTTGACCAACAGGAATCTGCCTTCAGGGTCTCTGTGCACTAAATCGGGCTTAAATTTGCACTGTTTTGCGATTATAACCGCAACACCTCTGGTCTTATCCTCTGCATTCGCTAGAAAGAATATGGGATATTGAGCATGTAGAAATGTTGGGTTATAATTGGGTGGGAAATGTGTTTCCTGGATCATGACTACCGCCAATTTTTGTGTGTGGTAAGATTGGAATAATTTACGCCTTTTAACCGCTGAATTTAGTCCCTGGGCATTATGGGAGGCTAGTTTAAAGGAAGGGTGAACCAAATTGCCACTAGACATGTCGTCTAATTGGGGGAGTTGTGTGTGGTGCGGTATCTCTTACCTCCTCTGGGCGCGGTGGAGCATAGTTATTCGGATCGCGAGGTAGGACCTGGAGCCTGGAGGATAGTGGGTTGTTCAAGCATCCTGTGGACTGGCACAAGCAAAAGAAAGGGTTAGAAAATAGGACAGAAGAGGAAAAGAAAGAGAAAGAGAGTAAATGCAAGTGTTTTCGAGAGATTAGTCCCAAAAGGAACCGGTGGCATCGAGGGGGTGTAAAGATCCCCTCCATGCCACCCAACCATAAACAATAATAGCCCTCCGAAGAGGTCATCAGTCCATCTCCCGACCATGGAGGTTCCATTGTCGATAGATGGATGGAGGCGCATGACTGCTACCCCAGTCAGAGCCAACCCAATTGGTAATCCTAAAAAATGAAATTAACTAAATCTATTAAGGACAACCATGTCAACAGAAAAGCATTTCAGTTCAATTGTAACAAAGCCAGCCGGCTTAATAAAAAATAAGACAAAAATAAAGTCCTGCTGAAGGCCAAAAAGGCTTGGGGGGATATGTTAAGGGCATGGGGGGTGGGAGGGTGGAGAAAAAGGGAGGGGAGGGGGATGAGGGGCAGGGATGAGTTCAATAGGGGGGGTAGTTGTGGGGGCTGAAAAATACCCCAGTAGGAGCTGTCCATTCCTAATAGGCTCGTGAGTCGTCGTGTCCGTTCCCTGGACCACCAGAACACCAGCCGGTGAAAAGGCGGACCCGCAGGTGGGAAGTCCCAATAACTTGTTCTTCAGTGTACGTTGCAATGTTGATTGTGATAAATCTTCATGATTTACAGGATACACATTTGGCCCCAGTGTGACCTCAGATCTAAACTGTCATATGCCCGCTAACCTTGGGCCTTTCTTCCTACTGGAAGGAAGAATAAAACCACCCTATATATTTATACGTCTCTACTTCCACCTTGACAGTGGCTATGTGAATACTTCTGCTATACTTCACTAAAGTTCTACACACCACGACCAGGGAGCGTGTCCGATGGGCAGTGCGTCAACATATCTATGTTTCTTTTAATTCGTCCTGGAATGCACAACCTATATCCGTAGATACCAATGTAAGTGTAAACAGAGAAATGAATGTGTATGTATACAGACTCATACAACTATAGATTTTGTATTTACGTTCCTTTATTGTGCACTCATCATGTCTATGTTATACATATTATTTCCCATATAGAAAATTCTTGTTGCAAACCCTACAATCACCCCTGAAGAAGGAGGCATAAGTAACTCCGAAACGCGTCGGGTGCACATGTATTGGTATCAACTTCTATATTTTTGGAAATGCATTCCTTGTTTTTAACTTTGTAACTATGTGATTCACTTGATTATTTTTTGTAACTAATAAACTGTTATCTACTTTACATACCTTTTTTTAAAAATATTTTCTTAAAAAATGTGCCTTTAAAGTCCGCTAGGGGAACTCCTTTTTGCTCTAAACTCGAATTTAGGATGTGGCACAATAAGTAGATAATTGATCGATCAAATATTTTGTTCGATTGTGATAAATCTAGGCGTCCTCTGTGGGAAGGGGTGGGATCCAATGGTTAGCGAGTCGCTTGAGAAGGAACAGATGCCCCATTGGTAGTGGTCGCAAAACACAATGAATCTTATTCTAGGTGTGGAGTGACCTAATCGGTCAGCTGTGTCGAGACCTGTGAAAATCCATCTGGACGTGGGAGTCCAGTGTCCCTGATGAGTTCAGAGATCGTGCATCCTGATCCTAAGTAGATCAAGATGGTCTTTTAGGGTGGATGATGACTTGGAAAGTTTCCTGAGTAATGTGTCCGGGTATTGTCCGGGCGCAACCAGATCATTCAGGAGGGCAACGGTTCTCTTGTTCGTCTACTCTTTGTGGTTTTCCATAAAGGGGAAACTGGGCTGGTTGGTGTCTGTCTCTTATAAGATCCGGGTTGCATGTTTGATGTGTCCATCTCCAATTCTTGGGAAATAAGCTTCAGAGACAGGAGAATCCGCTCTCCTTCAGGTAGAGTGGTGAATGAGTGTGTCTTGCCTTTGTAGGTGAATTTTAAAGCAAAGGGGAAAGCCCACCAGTATTTTATTTCTTTTTGTGTCAGGACTAGAAGTAGAGGTTTAAGGGCTCTACGTTTTTGGATCGTCGTAGGCGATATGTCGGCAAATATTTGAATTTCGTGTCCTTGGAATGATATGTGTGGTTGCTGGCGGGAGAGCTTCATGATGCTCTCTTTCACTCCGTAGTGATGCGGCTTCACCACGATGTCCCTGGGGGACCCATCTTTTCTGGGGGGACCCAGAGATCTGTGGGCTCTGTCTAATTCCAGGTAGTGTTTAGATATATCAGGGATAAGGGATTTAATTAATTCTTGTATTGCTGCGGGTACATCCGTGCACGATTCTGGGATGCCTCTGACCCTGAAATTCTCCCTTCTCGATCTGTTTTCCAAATCGTCGATCCTACTTAAGGCTACATCCAACTGATCCTGCACGATCTGTAAGTGATCAGAATTTTGATTGGTTCTGGAGACTGTATAGTCCAGTTTTTGTTCAATCGCTTCAATTCTGGTTCCCAGATTCTGGAAGTCTGATCGGATGTCATTTGTTATTTTTTGAGCTGTATTAGCTAAGCCCCTTTCCAGTAAGTCATATAGTTTGAGGAAAAGGTCTCCCGCATTCTGGGGCATATCTGTGCCTGTGCTTCCCATGCATTCAATATTATGCTGAGAAAGAGGAGAGTGTCCCATAGGAGATAACAAGGGGGCTGCCAGGGGGCTCTCATTTAGGAAAGCCGAGTTGTGGCCTGAGGGGGATGAGGTGGGATGAGCATAGGAGATTGCAGTGGAAGGGTAAGAGAGAGTAGCAGGAGCGATCACTTGCCTGGGTTCTTGTATCCCCCCTGATGCTGCCTGTGTCTGAGGCGTGGCCACCATCTTGGATTCGGCCTGATGTTTCTCAGCCTCAAAACGGGGTCCCAGGTCCTTCTTGACTGCTGTGGATGGCATGGGTGGGGAACCGCTGTGTTCCCCTTGCCGAAATTGCTGTGTGCGGGCTGGCAGCGGCTTCCAATACGGCGCTAGGGCGGCTGGCTGGCTGGGGTAGTGAGGAGCTCCCTGCTTACGCGGCCATCTTGGAGTCCCTCGCGCATGCGCCGTGACATTTTTTTAATTATTCTACTTACGCTGACATCTACAAGGGAAAAACGATTTTGAATTGCCAGCAAATTAAATTTTCCTTCTTGCTTCCATTAATAAAATGGCACACAGACACCTCCAAAGGTCCCCCAAAATATTCCAAAGTGCATACCAGACCATTTGTGTCAAGTATGATTTTAAGTTGGTACTTTACAAGAAAACAAAAAAATATATGTGAGGTCCCTTACCTGCTTGGTGCAATGGTTTTGCACAGTACTCAGTACATAGACCAGTCCTGAGACCCAATTGGTTGAGAGGAGAAGCGACCATATTGGCCGGTACTGGGGAATAGGGATGAGCCCGATGTTCGAGTCGAACATAAGTTTGACTCAAACATCAGGTGTTTGCCTGTTCGCTAAATAGCGAACATTATGCGGTGTTAGCGGCAAATTCGAAAGCCGCGGAACACCGTTTAAAAGCCTATAGGAGATTAACATGAAAAACCAAAAGTGCTCATTTTAAAGGCTTATATGCAAGTTATTGTCATAAAAAGTGTTTGGGGACCTGGGTCCTGCCCCAGGGGACATGGATCAATGCAAAAAAAGTTTCAAAAACGCCAGTTTTTTCACACGCAGTGATTTTAATAATGCCCTTCAGGTCTGGTATGTATATTAAAGGGAACCCTGCGACAATTTTTTAAAGAAAAATGGCGTAGGGGTCCCCCCAAAATCCATACCAGACCCTTATCCAAGCATGCAACCTGGCAGGCTGCAGGAAAATAGGGGGGACGAGCAGTGTTAATTTCATTGACTAAAACCACTAAAACATTTTAGTTGAATAAATGAATATTTTTTTAGTCGACTAAAATACGACTAAAACTATAACAACTGAGATGACTAAAATAGAACTAAAACTAAAATGACATTTTAGTCAAAAGACTAAAATGGGACTAAAATTAAAATGCCATTTTAGTCAAAAGACTAATGCCCCGTACACACGGTTGGACATTGATCGGACATTCTGACAACAAAATCCATGGATTTTTTCCGACAGATGTTGGCTCAAACTTGTCTTGCATACACACGGTCACACAAAGTTGTCGGAAAATCCGATCGTTCTGAATGCGGTGACATAAAACGCGTACGTCGGGACTATAAAGGGGGCAGTAGCCAATAGCTTTCGTCTCTTAATTTATTCTGAGCATGCGTGGCACTTTGTGCGTCGGATTTATGTACACACGATCGCAATTTCCGACAACGGATTTTGTTGTCGGAAAATTTTATAGCCTGCTCTCAAACTTTGTGTGTCGGAAATTCTGATGGAAAATGTGTGATGGAGCCCACACATGGTTGGAATTTCGGACAACAAGGTCCTATCACACATTTTCCGTTGGAAAATCCGACCGTGTGTACGGGGCATAAGACTAAAACTAAATTGAAATTTGACTTCAAAATTATCACTGGTCTGTGGTGCATGTTCATACATCAATACCATAATAAATAACTAATTAGATATTTCACTTCAGCAGTATATAATGGATTTGGAAATTGTAGAGAAATGTTAACTAATGCAATACAATTTAATTACACCCATTAGATTTTAGACGACTAAAATGAGTTTTAGTCGACTAAAATGTACTGGAGATTTTAGTCGATTAAAACATAGGATATTTTAATCAACTAAAATGTACTGGAGATTTAGTCGACTAAATACGACTAAAACAATTGCAGAGGACTAAAATGGGACTAAAACTAAAATGCCATTTGAGTCCTAAGACTAAGACTAAAACTAAATCAAAATTTGCTACCAAAATTAACACTGGGGACGAGAGAGCGCCCCCCCAGGCCACATGCCCTCAACATGGGGTAATGGGTGCTGTGGGGTGGGGGGGGGCAGGGGGGGCTCTGCACCCCCCCACCCCACAGCACCTGGCCCCCATGTTGATGGGGACAAGGGCCTCATCCCCACAACCCTTGCCTGGTGGTTGTGGGGGTCTGCGGGTGGAGGGCTTATTGGAATCTGGAAGCCACCTTTAACAAGGGGACCCCCAGATCCTGCCCCCTAATGTGAATTGGTAAGGGGTACAATACCCCTACCATTTCACAAAAAAAGTGTCAAAATGGGTAAAAAAGACAAGAGCTAGCTTGGGACAAGTCCTTTTTTAAAAAATAAAAAAATAAAAATGTCCAGCGATGTCCATTCATCTTTTATTCTGCCGCTCGCATCGACCGGAAAAAAAAAAAAAAAGCCGCAACAATTTCGTCTCCATGGGAGGCTACCGCCGACTGACCCTTCTCTCGCTTTGACAGCTGATATATAGCTGAGGGCGGGGCCACCCGGTGATGCAAACGAGTGACATGTGTGTTCTCTGATTTTTACCTATTAATGTGTGCCCTGATCCATGCAATACTTTACCCCAAATATATCTGCTGCACTGCATCTGTGAGGGGGGGGCACCAGCCGCCAATGCTAGAAATGTGACAGCCGGATATACTCTTTCTTGTAGAAGTGATTTACAACTTCTTTACTTCTACATCCTCTTCAGCAATGTCCCCCACAAGGTGATCCCCCACTGAACTGCTAGGACTACTGGAGAAAAGTTCAACATGGGGAATGGAATGGGGATTAGTTCAGTGTTCACAAAATCTTGGTGGCTCATGTCCTTGAGCTGCATGGGCTGATGGCAGGGGAAAATCTGGGGGTCTTGTAGACGTCTGATGTCTCTATAGAGACAGGCTTTCACCTACACATGGCTTTTCTCTAAAGGGCTGAACCACCCCTTGTGATAATAACAAATAAAAACCTAAAATCCTTTGTAATAGACATAAAAAATAAATGTAAATATAGCACCCTCTAGTGTGTGCTACTAGTGGTGAGAGTAGGAAAAACATAGCTGGCTTTGGGTTAGACCTGAGTCATTAAATCTGGGTCAGGGTTACTGGAGGCCAGGGCTGGATGACTCATCCTGGCAGCTCTCTGGTGCCTCCCCTGTTTCCGGGACAATAGAAAATGTTCTATAACTAGTGGGTGGAGGCTGGGAGGGGCTGTCATGAATATTTATGGGCCCTCAGCCAATTCTCAGGAGTGGGCCTGGCAGGGGACTGTGAAACCCATTAATAAACATGGGCCATGTCAGCAAGGGACTCAGGTGGAAGGTGGAGTTGCAGTGCTGATGGAGGCTGTCAGCTTTGGCTGGAGCTCAGGAGGCTGGCCTAAAAGGATCCCACCACAGGAGGCAGTTGGAGGGATTCAAGCCAAAGTGACAACAGAGAGAGGAAGGAGAGACAGTGTGTGTGCAGGCACAGACAAGGGGAGAGACTGCCATCTGTAGCAGGTCTCTCTTGAAGACAGCGGTGTGCCAAGTCTTCATCCAACCTTGCCCTGGGGAATCTTGATGTAGCAATATGAACTACAAGCATAAAGCACCGTACCTTCTAGTATTTCAAAGTCTCCCTTGTCCCTCAAGTGATCAATGTATCCAGTGACATCATATTTGTGTGCCAAACAAAAGGATTGTGGGATGAATAGTCCTCCCGTCAGATAATTGCTTTTCACAATTGTGTGCCAGGACTACACATCCCAGGAATCTTTGCAGCCATCTGAAGATTGCTGGGAGTAGCTATAAAAGCAGCAGAAGACCAACCTCTCTGTGCAACAGCGAGAAAGAGGTCCCAGCCTACCACGCAGAGTATTACTTTTCAACCCATAGCCTGAGGGGCCTAGCTCTGCCATTCGCTGTGAAACATCCTTTCCAGTACCACTCCGGTCACCTGCCAGTCAGTGTGTGTGTCTCAAGCTTCACATTGGGAGATCGAGACAGTGGATCCGCTGCACGTGTGTTGCTACACGAGTTCCTGTTCGGAAGACATCGGAGTATTCTGGTCATTGGTGAAAGGGCAAATCACTCAACCTTTATCTATTCTTTGTAAAATATTGAAATAAAAGATAAGGCGCTATGCAGGTTCAAAAAAAAGTATCACGGGGGCGTGGCGACCAAACTCCAACATGGACGCTTAATCTGAGAGCTCCTCTCGGCTGCTGGAGAGAATCCAGCCACATCCCCGACCACCGGCACCATCTACACCACACAAAGCCTCCACGGACTCCCCGAGACCCGCTGCATCCGCCGGGATGACTCACCAGCAGAAAAACCCACAAAATCCTCAGAAGCTAAAGGACTTCTTTAAAGCGTGCAAACTACAACAAAATGGCGCCGGCGCTTCAGGGAAACAGATGGAGCAGCGGGCCGAAATCTCGGCTAACGGCCACTCTAGTCCTTCAAACAAGCCTCAAGGCACCCTCCCCAATAGCGGATCCTCTTCTGGGACTTCTAGTCCGACTACCAGGAGCCCAGCCAAGCAAAAAAAGAGGATTACCTCGCCAGAGAGACCACTGAGGGACCCTGACATGGAGGTAAGCAGGCCTCATATTGCTGAGGAGACAGCGGTGGTGAACACACAGGAGCCCATAACAAAATTCCCCACTTCTGACAAGCCGGTGTCAGACACCGTTCTCAAAGACATGTTACTATCCCTGAGGGCCTCACTACATGCTAATATGACTGCAGGGATAAACCACTGTCAGAGAGAAGTGCAGGTCTTAGGAAGCAGGGTTGATCACATTAAGCAACGTGTGAGTGACATTACCTCATCCTTCAACACCATGGTGGATGCCCATAGCAACCACAATGAGGAAATCGCATGGTTGAAAAATAAAGTCGCAGATTTGGAAGACCGTTTCAAAAGGAACAACATAAATTAGGGGGATCCCTGAATCCATACCTGCTACGCAGCTACTGTCATATACCCAGGTGCTATTTTCCCCCTTACTGCCATCCCTGTCACCTCAGGACCTCATTTTGGATTGCATCCACCGTATTCCCAAACCCTCCTTCCTTCCAAAAAACACTCCCAGAGATGTATTGCTCAGGGTACATTACTACCATGTTAAGGAACAAATGCTAATGACCTCACACAGAACTGGCGCCAGGCACCCATAGTATGCTGAACTACAATTGCTCCCAGACCTGTCTAGACATACACTTCAACAACGCCGCAACCTGGCGACAATAACCAAGGCTCTGAGGAACCATAATGTGTTCCAAATGGAAGTATCCAGCCAGGCTTTCTGTTGCTCACAATGGCATCTCGGTACTGATTTCCACGCTGGAAGAAGGCATTGCTGCACTATGCCAATGGGGCATTTTGCCTGACCACGCTCTGCCAGCTGCTCCTGCTCCTACACCTAATTCACTACAAGAGGACTGGCAGGTGGTCTCACGCAAGCGTTCCTCCAAGAAAAATGCTGGTGCAAACATATGAGTTTAGCACAATCTAAGTCAACCAGTTCTCTCCAGACACAGGGGTTCCAAGTTACAATCCCTGTTTTCTCCCCTCTAGAACCTTGATAGCAGTTATGTCTGCATATGGATCGGTTTATGGATCCTTTTCTTACTACGTTTGTTGAATTTACACCATTAACTTTGTTTTTTCTCTATTATTTTTATGTTACTCATTCTTAGGGATGAGCTTCGAGTTCGAGTCGAACCCATGTTCGACTCGAACATTGCATGTTGGACCGTTCGTCGAATTGCGAATGTTTTGGGCAGTTCGTGCCAAATTCGAGTGGCGCGTCACGGCCCATAATTTACTGGGCATCGCAGTGCATTGCTGGCTGATGATTGGCCAAGCATGCACTATGACCCGCATGCTTGGCCAATCACAGCGCCGTCTGTACAAAGAGCCGTAATTGGCCAAAGCCAGGGTGGCTTTGGCCAATTATGGCTCAGGGGGTTTAGTACACGCCCCACCTGCATGGCGGCTTTGTGTAGTGTGTTGCGGTGGCGGCGGAGAGATAGACAGAGAGACAGTGTCATTTAATTTAAGTTAGATAGAGTAGACAAGCGAGTCAGTTAGCTGCATTTACAGTGTATTGTGTGTAGCACTAACTCATGGTGGAGCTGCTGGTTTAAGCGGGTCTGTTACCTTCACCTTGCTTCCCTTGGTTTTACTGGCACCGGGTATAGGGGTTCCGTTGAGTTTACCTCTGGACGACACACGCACCAACACTGGAGTACGTTTTCAATGCTTTATTGAACAAACAAACTTTAGGAAGTAGCAGGAAAGAGGCGGAAAAGGAAACTTTCAGGAAAAACTCAAATATCTTCTTATAGAATCTTAGTAACTAATGTCCCGGTAGAATTAAGATAATTAGGTGGAATGCGCTCCCCTCATGGGACGCACTCATTGCTCGTCTGGATAGGCCTCTCTCACCGGTCTAGCAGCCAGTACGCAGCACGAATCAAAAGTCTCTGCCACAGACTTGTTTGGGGGGTAAATCCGTACGATCCTCTGCCACAGGATGTATCAGATTTTCTCTGCAGTGAAAGTCAGTCACAGTGCCTGAACCTTTAAGCCAAGCCGGCGACACTATGCTGTATGGTTACTTCTCTTGGATACGCCCTTCGACCAAGTCACCAGGCCCCTCTATAGACCAGCACGCTGCGTGATCCCTCTAAGACGGGTCCTCCCCTGGGCTCTCCTCGGTCGTCCAGCTTTGTCACACAGGACTGACAGCTCAGGACCATTCCTCGGCCGCGGTGGTAGGCCCCAGACAAGCCTCTGGGCCCACCCCTGCGCCGCAGCATTGTGGGCCTCCTGATCGGAGGACCACGAGGCCAGCAGGTGGCTGTGGAAAAAACAACCCTAGAACATGGTGTCTGTCCCATAAATACCCTCTTCCCAGAATGCAACTCGGAGGACCACCTCCACCGAGCTTGTCTCCGAGACAGAGGAGCATCTATACACTTCGAAACGTTGCCTTTCCAACACCAACCAGTGGTAACAGCGACACCCACCGGTCAGCACGGAAGCACACACAATGTCAGCCAAGCTGGATGCAGTATTTACATTTAGTGTAGTGCATCCTCTGCACAGTGTGCACTTAAAGCTACCTGAAGAAAATTGGTGGTGTTCTTCTGATCCTATTAGTACCGCAGGCAGCTGTAGTATTTACAGTTAGTGTACTGCGTCCTCTGCACAGTGTGCACCTAAAGCTACCTGAAGACAATTGCTGTAGTTCTGATTAGGGATGAGCCGAACACACCCCTGTTCAGTTCGCACCAGAACATGCGAACAGGAAAAAAGTTTGTTTGAACACGCGAACACCGTTAAAGTCTATGGGACACGAACATGAATAATCAAAAGTGCTATTTTTAAAGGCTTATATGCAAGTTATTGTCATAAAAAGTGTTTGGGGACCCGGGTCCTGCCCCAGGGGACATGTATCAATGCAAAAAAAAGTTTTAAAAACGGCAGTTTTTTCAGGAGCAGTAATTTTAATAATGCTTAAAGTCAAACAATAAAAGTGTAATATCCCTTTACATTTCGTAGCTGGGGGGTGTCTATAGTATGCCTGTAAAGGGGCGCATGTTTCCCATGTTTAGAACAGTCTGAGAGCAAAATGACATTTCGAAGGAAAAATCCATTTAAAACTACTCGCGGCTATTGCATTGCTGTTCTGACAATACACATAAAAGTTTATTGATAAAAACAGCATGGGAATTCCCCACAGGGGAACCCCGAACCATAATTTAAAAAAAAATGACATTGGGGTCTCCCTAAATTCCATACCAGGCCCTTCAGGTCTGGTATGGATATTAAGGGGAACCCCGCGCCAAAAAAACCAAAAAAAAAACGGCGTGGGGTCCCCCCAAAAATCCATACCAGACCCTTATCAGAGCACGCAACCTGGCAGGCAGCAGGAAAAGAGGGGGGGGACGAGAGAGCGCCCCCCCTTCCTGAATCGTACCAGGCCACATGCCCTCAACATTGGGAGGGTGCTTTGGGGTAGCCCCCCAAAACACCTTGTCCCCATGTTGATGAGGACAAGGGCCTCATCCCCACAACCCTGACCGGTGGTTGTGGGGGTATGCGGGCGGGGGGCTTATCGGAATCTGGAAGCCCCCTTTAACAAGGGGACCCCCAGATCCCGGCCCCCCCCCTGTGTGAAATGGTAAGGGGGTACAAAAGTACTCCTACCATTTCACTAAAAAACTGTCAAAAATGTTAAAAATGACAAGACACAGTTTTTGACAATTCCTTTATTTAAATGCTTCTTCTTTCTTCTATCTTCCTTCATCTTCTTCTTCTGGTTCTTCTGGCTCTTCTGGTTCTTCCTCCGGCATTCTCGTCCAGCATCTCCTTCTTCACCTCGGGCCGCTCCGCACCCATGGCATGGGGGGAGGCTCCCGCTCTTCTCTTCATCTTCTTCTCTTCTTCGTCTTCTTCTTCATCTTCTTCTCTTCTTCTCTTCTTCTCTTCTTCTCTTCTTCATTTTCTTCTCCGGGCCACTCTGCATCCATGCTGGCATGGAGGGAGGCTCTCCTCGTCTGATGGTTCTTAAATAACGGGGGGGCGGGGCCACCCGGTGACCCCACCCCCTCTAAAGCACGGTGACTTGACGGGACTTCCCTGTGACGTCACGGGGAATGCCACAGGGAAGTCCCGTCATGTCCCGTGCATCAGAGGGGGGCGGGGTCACCGGGTGGCCCCGCCCCCCGTTATTTAAGAACCATCAGACGAGGAGACGCCGTCACACAGCGGGAGCCTCCCTCCATGCCAGCATGGATGCGGAGTGGCCCGGAGAAGAAAATGAAGAAGAGAAGAAGAGAAGAAAAGAAGAAGATGAAGACGAAGAAGAGAAGAAGATGAAGAGAAGAGCGGGAGCCTCCCCCCAAGCCATGGGTGCGGAGCGGCCCGAGAAGAAGAAGATAGAAGATGCCGCGGAGGAGATGCTGGACGAGAACGCCGGAGGAAGAGCCAGAAGAACCAGAAGAAGAAGAAGATGAAGGAAGATAGAAGAAAGAAGAAAGAAGAAAGAAGAAGCATTTAAATAAAGGAATTGTCAAAAACTGTCTCCTGTCATTTTTAACATTTTTGACAGTTTTTTAGTGAAATGGTAGGGGTACAAGAACCCCCTTACCATTTCACACAGGGGGGGCCGGGATCTGGGGGTCCCCTTGTTAAAGGGGGCTTCCAGATTCCAATAAGTCCCCCGCCCGCAGACCCCCACAACCACCAGCCAGGGTTGTGGGGATGAGGCCCTTGTCCTCATCAACATGGGGACAAGGTGTTTTGGGGGGCTACCCCAAAGCACCCTCCCAATGTTGGGGGCATGTGGCCTGGTACGGTTCAGGAGGGGGGGCGCTCTCTCGTCCCCCCCTCTTTTCCTGCGGCCTGCCCGGTTGCGTGCTCAGATAAGGGTCTGGTATGGATTTTTGGGGGGGACCCCACGCCGTTTTTTTTTTTTTGGCGTGGGGTTCCCCTTAAAATCCATACCAGACCTGAAGGGCCTGAATTAGTGGGTCCTACACTAGTAATAGAATGGAAGATCCTTTGTCTCAACCATGGGAGCTGAACCATCCTTTGTCTCAACCATGTTCAGCTCCCATGGTTGAGACAAAGGATCTTCCATTCTATTACTAGTGTAGGACCCACTAATTCTGGGTACTTTGTCGCTATCGGTGGGAGTGATCTTTCCTGATTGGACTGCTGTCTGGAGGCTTATGGTGACCATCTGCTGACATGCATCTACCATCCCAGATAAAGATCCAGTCGCTGTGGAGACAACACCCCAAGCTGATGTTACTATGCCTCTGATCAGAGGCTGTCTGGTAAGCCTTTAATCTATACCAGGTGACGGGCGTTCATCACGGTGACAGTCACGGATTTATTCACATAACAAAGTCACTTTTAATCAATTATTCCTTTTGGACACTTTATTTATTTTATGCATTTTGGACTTTATCAAAATATGTGGATGTGGTGGTATTGACCACGCACATACCCCTACAGTGAAGCACTCACTTGTTTTATGTTTTATTTTATTTTTCACATATAATAGTTATCTATTTCCACCAATATCACTAATTTAGGGTTTTGTATATATCTAGCGCTGCACTTTTTGTTATATTTATTTGCATATTACCACCGACTCATGGTCCAGCAGGCATGGACAGGGACGTTACCTATCTTTCTCCGCGCACTGGGTGACTCTTCTGGCAGCTGGGAAGGATGCAGGACAGGGTGCAGTAGCGTTGGAGGTTGTTCCGCCACCATGCCTCCAAAATTCTACTAGTGGTGATTCTGCCACACCTCTCTCCTCTACCCCCTCCTCTTCTTCTTCCTCCATGGCCTTTTCCTGTGCTGATTTGTCCTCGGAACCAGCGGTGCTCGGTAGGCGTTCAAGGGGCTACGCAAGCACGCAGGCCAAAAGATGCCATGCGGTGCTTGAGCGTGTGTTTGGGGGACAGGAGCCACACTGGGGCAGAGATTCTGTCAGCTCTGCAGGGGCAGGTTCAGAGGTGGTTGACGGCACACCAGCTTAAGCCAGGTATGGTGGTTTGCGACAATGGCACCAACCTCCTCTTCGCCCTTTGACAGGGACAACTGACCCATGTGCCCTGTTTGGCTCACATCCTTAACTTGGTGGTGCAGCGGTTCTTGGGCAGGTACCCGGGCTTACAGGATGTCCTGAGGCAGGCCAGGAAAGTCTGTGTGCATTTCCGCAGGTCATATAATGCCAGTGCTCTGCTGGCTGACCTCCAAAAGGAATTTAACCTGCCCAAAATCCGCCTAATCTGTGACATGCCCACCAGGTGGAGCTCAACGTTGGCCATGCTACAGCAGCTGCACACGCAGCAGAGGGCCATCAATGAGTACCTATGCGACTATGGCACTGGCATGCCAGTGGGCTATGATTAGGGATGCATGCATTGTCCTGTCACCATTTGAGGAGGCCACGAGGATGGTGAGCAGTGACAGTGCATGCATCAGTGACACTGTCCCTCTTGTCCACCTTTTGGAGCACACGCTGCGTGGAATAATGGACAGGGCACTTGAGGCAGAACAGAGGGAGGAAGATGAGGACTTCCTTACCTCTCAAGGCCCCCTTTATCCAGACAGTGTTCCTGCGCGCCCGCCAATCACACAGGAAGAGGAGGAGGAGGAGGATTATGTCAGCATGGAGGTGGAGCCTGGCACTCAGCATCAGCATCAGCAGCAGTCGTCAAGGGATAATTTACAGTCCGAAGAAACCCATGGACTTGTACGTGGCTGGGAGGAGGTGGCTGTGGATCATGTCGTCCTTAGTGACCCAGAGGACTCTGGACCGAATGCCTCAGCAAACCTACGCTGCATGGCCTCCCTGATCCTGCAAAGCCTGCGGAAGGATCCTTGTATTCGGGGTATCAAGGGGAGGGATGATTACTGGCTGGCAACCCTCCCTGATCCACATTACAAGGGTAAGGTTGCAGACCTTATATTGCCATCGCAGAGAGAGCAGAGGATGAAACATCTTCGGTAGACCTTGCAGAAAGGTTTGTGCAAAGCTTTTCCAGAGCCTGGGAGGTTATAATTTCCTGGTCCTCCTGGATAACGTGTTGCTGAGGCTTCGGTCAGTCAAAGAAGGAGCGGTGGAGAAGGTGGCCGTCTGACCGATGCGTTCAGACAATTTTTTAGTCCGCAGCCCCAAGGTCTGATTGGTTCCAGCAATCATCGCCAGCGTCTGATGCACATGGTGCAGGATTACCTAGGGGCACCTTTCCCACCGAAAATCCTCTGGGTTAATGGGTCTTGAGGATGGATCACTGGCCAGAGCTTGCACAGTATGCAATTGAGCTACTGGCCTGTCCTGCATCCAGCGTTCTTTCAGAACACACATTCAGTGCTGCTGGAGGCTTTGTAACCGATCACAGGGTGTGCCTGTCCACCGACTCGGTTGATTGACTGACCTTCATAAAAATGAATCAGTCTTGGATCACCAGCTACCAAGCACTAGATGCTGATGTAACCAATTGATTTTTTTTTAAATGTGAGATCCCTTAAAGACTGCCTATACTGATGCTGAGTGACTATTCTCTTCCTCCTCAATTTTCATGCTGATAGCTTGTAAGAACATTTTTGGTTCTGGGCACCGCCACCAGTGGTAAAGGCCCAATTTTTCAGCCCCTGCTTAACAGGGGCGTGTAATTACAATTTTTAAAGCAATACTTTGCAGCAGGGCTCATTCCTGTGCTCCAACTATAGTATCTGTGAGGGGTTGCAGTGTTGTGACACCAGCACCAGTAGCCAAGGCCCAATTTTTCAGCCCCTGTTTAACAGCGGCGTATAATTACAATTTTTGGTGCAATACTTTGCAGCAGGGCTCATTCCTGAGCTCCAACTATAGCATCTGTGAGGGGTTGCAGTGTTGTAGCAATTTTTCTGCCCCTGTTCAACAGGGGAGTGTAATTACATTTTTCGATGCAGTACTTTGCAGCAGGGCTCATTCTTGCGCTCCAACTAGAGTATCTGTGAGGGGTTGCAGTGTTGTGGCACCAGCACCAGTGCCCAAGGCCCACATTTTCAGCCCATGTTTGACAGGAGCGTATAATTACAATTTTTGATGCAATACTTTGCAGCAGGGCTCATTCCTGCACTCCAACTATAGCATCTGTGAGGGGTTGCAGTGTTGTGGCACCAGTGCCTAAGGCCCAATTTTTCTGCCCTTGTTCAACAGGGACATGTAATTACAATTCTTGATCTAATATTTCACAGCAGGGCCCATTCCTGCACCCACCAAGAGTAACTGTGAGGGCTTACAGTGTTGTGGCAACACCACCACCACCAAAGGCCCAATTTTTCTGCCCCTGTTCAACAGGTGCATGTAATTACAATTCTTGATATAATATTTCACAGCAGGGCCCATTCCAGCGCCCACCAAGAGTAACTGTGAGGACTTACAGTGTTGTGGCACCAGCACCACCACCACCACCAAAGACCCAATTTTTCTGCCCCTGTTCAACAATGGCATGTAATTACAATTCTTGATCTAATATTTCACAGCAGGGTCCATTTCTGCGCCCACCAAGAGTAACTGTGAGGACTTACAGTGTTGTGGCACCAGCACCACCGCCACCAAAGGCCCAATTCTTCTGCCCCTTTTCAACAATGGCATGTAATTACAATTCTTGATCTAACATTTCACAGCAGAGCCCGTTCCTGCGCCCACCAAGAGTAACTGTGAGGGCTTACAGTGTTGTGGCAACACCAACATCTAAGGCCTCAATTTCTGCAGAGTATATAGGACAGGCCCCTACTTTCAAACATCTAACTTACAAATGACTCCTACTTGCAAACGGAAAGAGACAACAGGAAGTGAGATGAAATCTACCCCTAGGAAGGGAAATTCTCTCCTGTAAGAGTTAATATTGGAAAAACGTATCTCCTCTTAAATTTCGTACCTGGGGGGTGTCTATAGTATGCCTGTAAAGGGGTGCATGTTTCCCGTGTTTAGAACAGTCTGACAGCAAAATCACATTTCAAAGGAAAAAAAGTCATTTAAAACTACTGGCGGCTATTAATGAATTGTCGGTCCGACTATACACATAAAAGTTCATTGATAAAAAACAGCATGGGAATTCCCCACAGGGGAACCCCGAACCAAAATTAAAAAAAAAAAATGACATGGGGAGTCCCCCTAAATACCCCCTAAATACCAGGCCCTTCAGGTCTGGTATGGATATTAAGGGGAAACGCCGCGCCAAAATTAAAAAAAAAATGGTGTGGGGTACTCCCAAAAATCCATACCAGACCCTTATCTGAGCACGCAACCTGGCAGGCCGCAGGAAAAGAGGGGGGGAACGAGAGAACACCCCCCTTCTGAACCGTACCAGGCCACATGCCCTCAACATTGGGAGGGTGCTTTGGGGTAGCCCCCTAAAAACACCTTGTCCCCATGTTGATGGGGACAAGGGCCTCATCCCCACAACCCTTGCCCGGTGGTTGTGGAGGTCTGCGGGCGGGGGGCTTATCGTAATCTCGGAATCTGGAAGCCCCCTTTAACAAGGGGACCCCCAGATCCCAGCCCTCCACCTGTGTGAAATGGTAAAGGGGTACAAAAGTACCCCTACCATTTCACAAAAAAACTGTCAAAAATGTTAAAAATGACAAGAGTCAGTTTTTGACAATTCCTTTATTTAAATGCTTCTTCTATCTTCTTTCTTCTATCTTCTATCTTCCTTTGGTTTCTTCCTCCATCTTCTTCTTCTCCTGGTTCTTCTGGTTCTTCCTCCGGTGTTCTCGTCCGGCATCTTCCTCCGCGGTGCCTTCTTCTCTTCATCTTCTTCTCCGGGCCGCTCCGAATCCATGATTGGATGGGAGGCTCCTGCTGTGTGACGCTTCTCGTCTTCTGACGGTTCTTAAACAACGGAGGGCGAGTGACCCCACCCCCCTCTGACGTCACGGGGTATGCCACAGGGAAGTCCCCGTCAAGTCTCCGTGCATCAGAGGGGAGCGGGGTCACCGGGTGGCCCCGCCCTCCGTTATTTAAGAACCATCAGAAGACGAGAAGCGTCACACAGTGGGAGCCTCCCATCCAATCAAGGAGAGCCCGGAACAGCAGCATGTAATGCCTAGGTGCAGGGCATGCATGACTTTGGGAGCAGTAGGGTTAACTAAGCTGGTAGGTGGGGTTGGAGTTAGCCGAGGGGGAGGTATTAAGGGATGCCTTAAATTGGTAATCCCGCCCTGGGGGAGTAACAGTAGAGTGGAGGAAAGTTAGGAAAGTTCAGAGCAGGATGGCAGAGATGGAGCAACTGATGGAGCAGCTTAAGGCAGAAGCGGCAGTGAGAGGGGCGGCCTGGCTACAGGAGACGATAGCGGAGGCCATCCAGAGAGCGGGGACTGCTCCGAGCGGGGGTGAGATCAGCTCTAGCAGGGCGCGGCGGTCACGGGCACCCGAGCGGTTCTCCCCTGAGCAGCGGAGGTCGGATCAGCGGCAGCCTAGGGGCCAGGTCGGACTCCCGGCAGGCCCGCTGGCGAAGCGGATGGCGGGTGAAGCAAGCGGATGCACGAGGGGGTCCTCAGCACAGCGGACCGGGAGAAGAGAGGCTCCGGGAGCAGCAGTGTGGCCTAGAACGAGAGCGGAGGAGAGCGCAAGCCCCGCCCCCCGAAGAAGTGACGAGGAGGCACAGAGAAGAGCACATGGAGGGATTTCTGGGCCTTCAGGTTCCGTGGCAGGGGATCATAGGAGGAGCGATCGGGGTCGGCCTGTTAGGGCAGCTAACCCGATCAACAGCAGGGCTGTGGTGCAGAACACCGGCCCAGGAAAGGCCAAGCAGAAGTCGGATGGCCC
This sequence comes from Aquarana catesbeiana, assembly GCA_037953035.1. Taxonomy (NCBI): domain Eukaryota; kingdom Metazoa; phylum Chordata; class Amphibia; order Anura; family Ranidae; genus Aquarana; species Aquarana catesbeiana. The sequence continues at coordinate 999,980 of JBBHAA010001782.1, forward strand.
GAGCGATGCGCGGAGGGGGGGATGGCAAGTTACAACGCCGGCGGCAGCCACGGTGTCCAGGCCGTGTGGGCCCTCATTATCAGAGGAAGAAGTAGAGGAGCGCCATGCAGCCCCAGAGTGGTCCGGGTCAGAGGAGGAGCCGAACCCCCCGTCCAGGAGAACAGCAGCGGTGGAGCACCAGAGGGTCAGCTGATGAGGTTATGCCTGTGCAGCCTGGTGAGTCAAATGTTGCCTTACTTAATTTAGGTCTGCCTAGTGGTGCGGGGCCCAGGGGGGTGGGTACGAGCGCAGTTCCTAGATTAGAGGGAACAGGAGGAGGCGGGGAGACCTCTGGATTAATGGGTTTCTTGGCAGGCATAAAGGAATTGGTAAAAAGATTTGAGGCTCCTGCAGGACCGGTGGTGTCTTGGATACCGCCGGCCGGGGGGGCTGGGGCATCAGGAATGGCGTCAGCAGGGACGGTGGTCACAGGAGTGGTTGCCTCACCCGCGGCGGTGGTGACGGTGAGTGAGAGCACGCAAGGGACGGAAAAAACGGCGGCGGCGGTTGAGGCTGCAGGTAGGCAAGACATAACCAGGTTGGCTGACGGCGCAAAATGTGAGGTATATGTGTGCTATGAGGGACCGTTAGGGTCGCATTTGAAGCAGGAGGTGCGTGAGAAGTTGTGGAAAGGTGAGTACGTGGAAATTTTTTCGCTGCTACCGCTGGAAAAATTCAACCTGGATAGGGTGAAGCCGGATGACTCCAAGAAGGACATTTGCCAACTGGTTGCAGGCTTTTGCGATTATGGCAAGTGTCATCGGGGAAAAGCAACCCGAGCATTGCTCGGCTCTTTTCTGTTATCAGGATGCGATTGGGGAAGCTTATAGGGTGTATGGGGGTACAGCGTGGCTGAGGTACGACGAGCAGTTCCGTCAGCGGAGGGCAGTGAGGCCGGCATTGCGGTGGGACCATAAGGACATCAGCTTATGGATGAGATTGATGACGACGGCGAGGGCCTCCAATCAGTTTTTTCAAGGGGGGACCGGCGGCCCTTCGGCCCAGGGACAGTCGGTCGGAAACAAGAAAGGGTTGTGCTGGCAATACAACACAGGGAGCTGCAAGTTTGGCGCCACTTGTAAGTATAAACACGAGTGTTCAGGAAGCGGGGGATCTCATCCAGGATCTAGATGTTTTAAGCAGGGCAAGGGTCGCCCAGGAGAGGCTGCAAGCAAAAGGGAGGACCCCGGTGAGAGTGGAAAAGATGCGATAGGTATCCAGACAGGAAAGCTGCCCCAATTGTTGGAGGAGGGTTTTTCGGTGGGTTTTAGGATCCCATGCACATTGACAGTTATCCCCCCGGTGTCGCCCAATTTAAGGTCAGCAATGCAACATCCGGAAGTGGTTACGGAAAAACTGAGGAAGGAAGTTGCATTGGAACGCATGGGCGGTCCGTTCCCAGAGGCGCCATTTAAGGATTTGGTGGTTTCGCCTCTGGGGGTGGTACCAAAAAAGGAACCGGGCAAATTTAGGCTTATTCATCACCTATCTTTCCCAAAAGGGGGGTCGGTGAATGATGCCATAGATCAAGGGGAGTGTTCGGTGACTTACACTTCATTCGATGGGTTGTGAGATGGGTACGGCGCTATGGGAAGGGAGCCTTGATGGCAAAAGCGGAAGTGGAATCCGCTTTTAGGCTATTGCCGGTACACCCCGAGAGTTTTCGGTTACTGGGGTGTCATTGGGATAATGAATTTTATGTGGACCAATGCCTGCCCATGGGTTGCTCGATATCGTGCGCGATATTTGAGCAATTCAGCTCATTTGTGGAATGGGTGGTACGGGAGGTGTCGGGGTGAATTCTATAATTCATTACCTCGATGATTTTCTCTGTATGGGTCCGGCGTCCTCGTGGATCTGCGCTGTGCTCCTAGCCACACTGGAACACATTGCAGAAAAATTTGGCATTCCATTGGCTGCTGATAAAACGGAGGGACCTTGCACGGTCATCACGTTTTTGGGCATTGTCCTGGATTCGGACGCGATGGAATGCAGGCTGCCGGACGATAAAGTGGAGGACCTGAAGAGGGAAATAGCGGGGCTTTTTGGATTGCGTAAACTGCAGCTGCGGACGCTGCAATCTGTACTGGGCAAGCTTAATTTTGCATGCCGCATATTACCAATGGGGAGATTGTTCAGTCTCCGGCTGGTGGTCAGCACGAGTGGAATCAAATCGCCAAGACATCTTGTGCGTTTAAGTGCAACGCACAGGGCAGATTTGAGGGTGTGGCATTCATTTTTGGAGTCTTTTAATGGTAGGGCATTTTGGATGTCGGGTCCAGTCAGCAATTTTGACTTGGAGCTATTCACGGACGCAGCGGGTTCCACAGGTTTTGGGGCATTTTCTCAGGGTCAGTGGAGCGCAGGGCCTTGGCCTCAGGCATGGGTGGAGGCAGGATTCACAAAGAACCTAGTGCTGCTGGAGTTATTTCCGGTAGTGCTGGCGGTAGAACTATGGGGTGCATCATTTAGGGATCTGAAGATGCGATTCCATGGTGACAATATGGGGGTGGTGCAGGTAATTAATAGGAGTACGGCGTCATCACCGCCAGTGATTAGGCTGCTGCGGCATTTAGTCTTGCGCTGTCTGCAACTAAATGTATTCGTGCATGCTGTCCATTTACCGGGAGTTGAAAATGTTATCGCTGATGCGTTGTCTCGCTTCCAGTGGGACAGGTTCCGAGAGTTGGCGCCGGATTCGGAACAACAAGGGGTACCTTGTCCCGAATGGCTGTGGGAGATAGCATTGGCACCATCGCTGGATGGATAAAGAAGTCGGTGAGTGGGGCTACATGGGCAGCGTACAGGAAGGTATGGAATGAGTGGAGCGAGTTTGCAGATGGATTGATGGAGGATCCAGCCGGTCAGGACATGCGTTTGCTGTTACTGTACTATATTGCTAGGAAAATGGAGGAAGGTTTGTCCGCATCAATGGTTAACAAGAGGGTAGCTGGTTTAGCTTTTCTTTTTAAGTTACAAGGCAGGCCAGATTTTACAAAGGATTTTTGGGTACGGCAGGCAATAAAGGGTTATAGGAAGTTGATGGTTCGACGGGATTCTAGGAGGCCTGTGACGTTTGAAATCCTGCAGGGTGTCGTAAATCAGTTGTTTTATGTGTGTACGTCCAGTTATGAAGTTGTGTTGTTTACGGCGGCCTTTTTATTGGCGTTTTTGGGGCGTTTCGGATGGGGGAACTGGTCAGCCCTTCTAAGAAAACACAAGGGGGGTTGATGTATCAGGAGATGTCGTGGGGTGAAGAAGTTTTGATGTTGTGGTTACGGCAATCAAAGACTGATCAAATGGGTAGAGGGAGAAGGGTTGAAGTGTATCCAATTAGGGGATCACAATATTGCCCGGTAAAAGCGGTTGGGGAATTTTTGAGGGTTCGTCCAGCGGTACTGGGCCCCTTGTTGCTACATAAGGAGGGTGTCTAGATTTCAGTTTGTCACGGTTTTTAATAAATATATTAGGGGGTTGGGGCTGGAAGAGAAGGGTTTCTCGTCCCACTCCTTCAGGATTGGAGCAGCTACAGAGGCAGCCAGAAATGGTATGGACGTGGAAGCAGTTAAGCGAATTGGGAGGTGGGAATCTAATAGGTTCCGATCTTACGTGCGTCCACGTATGGTGGTAAACTTGTAGAAGGTTATACGGGCTTACGGTGTTGGAACTGGGGGGTGATAAACGAATGTGGACTAAACCGGGGCTTACAGTATGGTGTTTTCCTTTGTGTTCTTCTATTTTCAGATGCAGAGACGGGGATGGTATGGATTATGGGCCATTCCTATGTGTCCTGGGGGGCACGGAGGGGGGACGCCCGCAAGGAGGGTAGGCAATTGGGTTTTAGTAAGCGGGAGGCCTGTATCAAGTGGTTGGGGATCCCAGGCATGTTGTGGGGTAGATTGGTGTCGGAAGTGCATCGCTATGCACAAAGAGATAGGCCCCCGGACGTATTAGTCATCCATGTAGGAGGCAACGATTTGGGGGTAAGAGCCATGGTGGATATCACGCGTGACATCAAACTTGATGTCTGGCGGTTAAAGGAAGCCTTCCCTAACATGATCATTGTCTGGTCTGACATGGTTGCTAGGATGTCATGGAGAATGGCCAGGTCGTTGGAAGGGGTGAATAGGGCTCGTAAAAAAATAAACAGGGCAGTGAGTAAGTTTGTGGTAAATAATGGGGGTTTGGCGGTGAGGCACCCTGAGCTGGAGTTTGAGACATGGAGGTATTTGAGAGCTGATGGGGTTCATTTAAATGAGGTTGGTATAGATTTGTGGGCATTAGGACTACAAGACGGCATACAGAGAGCACTTCGGGTGTGGAGGGGCACCCATGATTAAGGTGTTATTCCTGGGTGCGGTGGCGGGCGTTGGTCTGTGCAAAAGAAGGAAAATGACAAAAGTAAGAGTTGGTTTGGGAGATAAAGTTGATATGGGTCCTTATGGTGGTTCCCGGTTAACGGAGGTTAGCCGGGAAGTGATAATGGGGCACTGCGGTCATTGGTTAGTCTCTGTGCCAGCTTGTCGGCTTGAGGCCTATGGTATAAATTTGATGGGGCCGCAGTGCAAGTGTGTTATGGACATGTTTGATTATTAAGAGATTGCGCAGACCAACGCTTGAGATATTTAATGGTGGTATAACAGATGTTGTTTTTGCAGTTAATGTTGATATGTTTATATTTCTACTTAAAAGATTTATTTGTTAAATAAAGTAGGCTGCTAAGGCCTTTTATTACTCCAATCTTGGTGTGGTCTTAGTTATTGGGGTAATGGTGTAAAATAAAGGGGTTAAAGGGTATGGTTAAGCACATCTGTTATCCATAGGAATGGTGCAGCGCTAAAAATATTAATGTAAAAATGTCCCAATAAGAACCAAAATAAATATGGTCAAACCCTGGGGCGATGATAGAGACTGGCGACGCAGGACGCGGTGGGACGGTGACACGGCGGCCATCTTTGTGGTTAGAAGCGCTGGACGCTTCACACTGCTGTATACCTTCTTACTAAATGTGAGTGGTTTTTATCTTTTCAATAAATGATCCTTGTTTATGGAGATTGCGCAATGAGCGTTTTCTTTTTATTCCCTACGTACCACGATCTTGAGGTGCATATGCATACTGGAGTATACTTGGTTTAATATCCAGCTACCAAAAGGAGATCTACAACCTTCCATTTAGTTCAGAGGGGTATATGTTGGTGCTACTCCATTAGAAGATCGTTGGTTTATTCTATGAAGACTGCCTATTTTCTACACACGTGTATAACCCATACACTGATGGTAAGGGTCAGTTTGTTTTGGTGTTGGTGACGGTATTTTCATCTCTCTTCTGTGTCTCCTTTCAATATGGATCTCGCTGATTAGAGGATTATTTCTTCCTGACGGAGAGGACTTTTGTTTGACCATATTTATTTTGGTTCTTATTGGGACATTTTTACATTAATATTTTTAGCGCTGCACCATTCCTATTGATATCTCTTCAATTGTATCCAGCAATTTTTGTGTCAGCAGCTTCCATTATATGTTTTATTAAGCGCAACAGATTCTGTTCTATTTTAACATCTGTTATCCAACAGTCATGGATTCGGAGCGGCCTGGAGAAGAAGATGAAGAGAAGAAGGCGCCGCGGAGGAAGATGCCAGACGAGAACACCGGAGGAAGAACCAGAAGAACCAGGAGAAGAAGAAGATGGAGGAAGAAACCGAAGGAAGATAGAAGATAGAAGAAAGAAGATAGAAGACAGAAGAAAGAAGAAGCATTTAAATAAAGGAATTGTCAAAAACTGTCTCTTGTAATTTTTTACATTTTTGACAGTTTTTTTGTGAAATGGTAGGCCCTCCCCCCTGAACATTTCACACAGGGGGGAGGGCCGGGATCTGGGGGTCCCCTTGTTAAAGGGGGCTTCCAGATTCCGATAAGCCCCCCCCACAGACCCCCACAACCACCAGGCAAGGGTTGTGGGGATGAGGCCCTTGTCCCCATCAACATGGGGACAAGGTGTTTTGGGGGGCTACCCCAAAGCACCCTCCCAATGTTGAGGGCATGTGGCCTGGTACGGTTCAGGAGGGGGGGCACTCTCTCGTCCCCCCCTCTTTTCCTGCGGCCTGCCAGGTTGTCTGCTGGGATAAGGGTCTGGTATGGATTTTTGGGGGGACCCTACGCCATTTTTTAAAAAAATTTTGGCCGGGGTTCCCCTTAATATCCATACCAGACCTGAAGGGCCTGGTATGGAATTTAGGGGGACCCCCCACGTCATTTTTTTTTTTATTTTGGTTCGGGGTTCCCCTGTGGGGAATTCCCATGCCGTTTTTATCAATGAACTTTTATGTCTATTGTCGGACCGGCAATGCAATAGCCGCGAGTAGTTTTAAATGACTTTTTATCCTTTGAAATGTGATTTTGCTGTCAGACTGTTCTTTTTTTTTTTTTTTTTTTTAAAAATTATCCAAGAGAAAGGAAAGAAAGAGATAAATTAGAAACAATAAAAGAAAAGCTATACAAAAAAACAAAAACAACCTTTGTTCTATTATCTCAATAACTCTTTTCCCTTAATAGTATACACCATTTCATCTTCCCCCCCCCCCCCGTCCCCCCTCCCCCCTCCCTTATTCCCCTGGTGTACATCCTCTTCCCATATATAACTCTACTGATACCTAATTTTCTCAGCGTAACTCCATGTTTTTTTAAACTCTCTCCAACTCTTCCATTTATCTTTCCTTCCCTCACCCCCTTCTTCCTTGCTACCATAAAACCTCTCCATGGTGTAGGTTTCCTCCACGGCATTAATCCACTCCCAAATCTGTGGGGATTCTTTTTCTCTCCAATTTTTGGGTATTAGTTTTTTTGCTGCATTAATTAAATGAGGCACCAACGAGGCTTTATATTGTTTCTCACTTTCCTTAATGCCGTGGAAGAGCACCGACCATGGTTCTTTTTTCACCTCCTTGCCCGTAATTTTTTGGACCATACTCAAAACTTTTTCCCAATATTTTTGAATCTTCTGACATTTCCACCATATGTGTGCCATAGTACCTATTTCCCCACATCCTCTCCAGCATTCTGCCGATGATTCTTTTTGGAATTTACTGGCCCTCTCTGGTGTTATATACCACCTCACTAAACACTTATAATTCATTTCGGTTGTTTTAACATCTATCGCCGAGCTGTGGGTAAGGTTCATAATCTTTTTTATCGTGTTAAGTTCAACCAGTGTCCCCAAATCCTTTTCCCATTGTTTGATATAACTGGGCTTCTCTATTTCGTCTTCATCTAGTAATAATTTATATAATTTTGATATGGTGTTTTTTGTGTTTTCTAACGTGCATAGTTTTTCCAATCCCGTCAACTCTTCTCCTGATCTTATAGGTTGTGGTAGTTTTCTAATAAATCTTTCTAACTGTGCATACCGCCATCCGTTCATCACCCATGTTTCTGTATCCTGTTGTAACTCGTGCATTGTTTTAATTTTCCCCTTTTTCATTATCTCTCTTAATTCCACCTTATCTTTCTTTATCCATTTCCCCCCTATACTTACTTTCCCCGGTGCAAAAAACTCATTATCGTTTACTCTTATAAGTGGTGAGTTATAAGTCTTATTTAACTGTTTGTAAGTTCTATCCCACATCTTAATTACCACCCGTGTTAACCCATGTGTATTTTCATCTATCGTTCTGTGTTGGGGGGGATTCCAAATAATTGCTCCTAGCTGTGCCTTACTATAAAATTTTTCCAGATTTACCCATCTTTTTTCTTGATTATCCCTTACCCATTCTATCGCTCGTGACAAGATTATTGCGTTATAATATGTTACAATATCCGGAGCCGCCAAACCCCCATTCTTTTTTCCTTTTCTTAGCGTCTTTAAAGATACCCTCGGTTTTTTATTTTTCCAGATTACATTTGTTAGTATTGTTTTTAGTTTTCTGAGGTAATATATTGGTAGGTCTATAGGTAACATTTGGAATTTATAAGTAATGTTTGGAAGCAGGGTCATTTTTATGGCGTTTATCCGGCCTATCCAAGAAATTGGTCTAATTTGTATTTTTTTACCCTCTTTTCTGATTTCATCCAGTAGGGGGATGTAGTTCCCTTTATAGATTTTATCCAGGGAGTTAGCTAGTTTTACGCCCAAGTATTTTATTTCTTTTTTCCATATAAATTGAAATTTCTTCCTCAAATTTTCCTCATCTGCTTTTCTTAGGTTTATGTTTAGGATTTCAGATTTTCCCATATTTATCTTAAAATTTGAGAGCTCTCCATATTGTTCTATCGTTCCGATTAATTTTGGCAGGGTACTTTCTGGTTTAATTATATAGAAGAGTACATCATCGGCAAATGCCGATACCTTGTGCTCTTCATTGCCCACTTTTGGTCCTTTAATATCGGGGTCATTTCTTAATGTTGCAAGAAGGGGCTCTAATGAAAGGATGAAAAGAAGTGGAGACAGGGGGCACCCTTGTCTTGTCCCTCTCCTCATTACAAAAGTTTCTGAGAGTACCCCGTTGATGCTGATTGCTGCTCTCGGTTGTCTATACAATATTTTTATTCTATCCAACATCCTTGGGCCTACTCCCATTTTTTCTAATGTTTGGAACATGAACCCCCAGTCTACTCTGTCAAACGCCTTTTCAGCGTCGCAGGACAAGAGTAGACCGGGGGCCCCGTCCTCTTTTATTTTTTGTAGAAGGAGTAGTGTTCGCACCCCATGGTCCTTTCCCTCTCTTCCAGCCACAAACCCTGTTTGGTCAGGATGGACCAATGAATTCATTAGCCCCTTCATCCTTTTTGCCAATATTTTTGCATAGATCTTTGTATCTGTATTTAATAGTGATATGGGTCTGTAGCTGGAGCAGAGGGTCGTATCTTTTCCTTCCTTTGGGATCACCGTGATCAGGGCCGTTTGTGCCTCTCTACTCAGTTTACAATCTTTTCCTAACACATTCATATACTGACACATCTTCGGTATTAAGATATCCTTAAATTTTTTGTAGTAGATTGCAGTAAATCCGTCTGGCCCTGGACTTTTTCCTTGTGCTGCCTCTAGTATTGCTTCCTTTACTTCTTCCGAAATTGCTTCCTCCAGGGCTTCTCTATCTCTCTCCTGAATCTCGGGTATCCCTGCACTCTTTAAAAATTCCCTTATCTTTTTTTTTTTCTTTGACCTTTCTTGCTCCCCCTTATGTTCTCCTGCATACAACTCTTTGTAATAGTTTCTAAATACCTCTCCTATTTCTTTTGTTTCATAAACCATTGAGCCCTGCTTAGTCTGTATCCTGCCTATGAAATTACGAGTTTTTTTTTTCTTTAGCATTCTGGCCAGATGTTTCCCTGTTTTATCCCCCCACTGATATCTCTCTTTCTCAATTAGAAAGTATTTTTCTTTTGTTTTCTGATCTACCAGTCTTTTCAATTCATCTCTTTTATCTATCAACTTTTGATATATTTCTTTATGAAGTCCTCTCATTTTTTTGTGTTCTTGTTCGATGTTAAATATTTCAGTCGTAAGATTACCCATTCTGTTGTTCCTTTCTTTTTTTTTTCTGGCTCCCTCTTTTATTAGTATTCCCCTTATGTACACTTTATGGGCCTCCCAGACCACTGCCCCCGAGACGTCTCCAGTTTCATTTATCCTAAAGTACTGTTTGAGTTCCTCTTCCACCCTTTGAATCACCCCCTCATCTGACAGCAGATCCTCATTTATTCTCCATAGGGGGGTTTTTCTCTGCGTTTGGGAGATGCGCAATTCCATTACTACAGGGGCGTGGTCCGACAGTGTGATGACACCTATTTTTGCTTCAGTGGCCCTCTCTAGCCACCTGTGTTCCAGTAGTATGTAATCCAGTCTGGAATACGTCCGGTGTACAGGGGAGTAAAACGTATAGTCTCTTGTTCTACCATTCAAAATTCGCCATATATCCACCAGTTGGTTCTCGTGTAGTTTCTGTCTCAACCTTCTAAGTTGCACGTTATTCGTCCCCTGCACACCGGACGCACTATCCCACGTTGGTTCTAGACACACATTTAGATCCCCCATCACTATCAGACCCCCTTTCCTAAAATTTGTTAGTTTCTCCAGTGTACTTATCAGGAATTTTACTGTGTTTTTATTAGGGGCATAAATACTTGCAATAGTGCAATCCAACTCTCCTAAAGATCCCTTTATAAAAAGGAATCTTCCTTCCGTATCCTGCATTCTTCCATCTAATTTAAATTGTACTTCTTTTGCCATTCCTATTGCCACTCCTCTTGCTCTATTAGATATTGTATCTCCATAGTACCATGTCGGGAAATTTTTAGACCATAATCTGCTGTTCGATTCATATGTCAGATGAGTTTCTTGCAATGACACTATTCCTGCTCCCTGCTCTTTCAGTTCTCTTAATAAGTTGTATCTTTTAGAGGGTGAATTCAGGCCTTTAACGTTATATGTCAAAAATTTAAGAGTTGTCATGTTTGTCCCCTACCTGATAGCTACGCTTCTCTGGCTTAATTTGAGTTATATATGTTTTTTCCCTTTGCACCTTGTGTTCCCCCCCCTCCTTCCCACCCCTCACCTCTCCCCCCCCCCCTCCCGCCCCCCCCAATTCCCTCCCCCCCCACCCCCCAATTGGCCCCTCTTGGCCCCTAAAGTCATCCAGGATCTCCATCTGAGCCCTTTCTGAACCCCTTAATCAAAAGGTGGAGCTCCAGGTATTCAGCTTCTTCCCACTCCTTAGATTAGCTATTGGAGTGGGGTGGCCTGCCTATTCCATTCTTATCTTGACTTGATTTTCTTCTCTATTATTATCCCATCCCCCCCCCTCTCCCCCCGGCTGGGGACTTAGTAAGTCCCCTAATCTTCTGGTGTCCAGCCTGGTAATTCCGGAATCTGAATGTCCAGCTTTTTACAAAATTCTTCTAATTCCTCCGGGAATCGTAATTTAGCAGACCTCCCTTCCTTATATCCTTTCAGACAGGCCGGGAATCCCCATGTATATTTGATGTTTTGTACTTTCATTAATTCCAATAGGGGTTTCAGCAATCTTCTTCTTATTAGGGTTTCTTGCGCGAGGTCTGCGTAGAACTGGATTTCTACTCCCTCGACCCTAATTGGTGGTTTTCCTTTCAGATTCCTCCAAATTTCCCATTTGTCTTCATAGAACCTGAATCTAACGATGATATCCCTTGGTCTTTCTGTCCTTGCTTCCCTGGCGTAACCCACTCGGTGTATCCTTTCTATCTTTAGACAGTCCTCCCCTTCTCTATTAATCAAGGGCCGGAGAATTGTAGTGATCCATTTCTTCAGATCTTCATCCTCTTTTTCTGGGACTGAGCGAATCCTGATGTTCTTCCGTCTATTTCTGTTCTCCTGGTCTTCCAGCTTATATAGTAGCATCTTTTGATTTTTCTGTGTTTCTTTCATTTGCTGTCTTAAACTTTCAATTTCTTGCTTTTGTTTATCAGTAGTTTTTTCCATATACTCCACTCTTTCTAATAAGTGTCCCAGATCTCCTCTCAGATTTTGGATCTCCGTTTTTATCGAGTTTTCCATTTTCCAGAGCAGGTCGTTCATCTCTCCCTTGGTTAGTGTGGAGGTCCCTCCTGCTTCCCCATCAATCCCACTTACGTCCTGGTCCCCGTCTGTTGATAGATCATCTCTAGAGTGTTCTGGGGTGTCTCCTGTTTTTTTATCAGATCCCTTTTTTTTTTCTATTTTGTTTTGGCTTTGTCTACCCAACTCCATACTCCTAGGGCTTGCTCCTTGTGTCATATATTGTTTTAAGGTACTGACTGTTGGTTTATCTTTATCTTTTGGGGATTTGGGGGCATTCCCCCTAGTTACTTTCGTTGTGTTTTTATTCATTTTATCTCCCTTTTTTAGCCCCCTAGTTCGCTTCCCCAGCCTGGTTTTCTTAATTTCCCTCCACTTCCGTGAAGGGAAGCCCTAGGACTTAAAAAGTCTATTTAGAGGGGTTTTTGCAGGTAGTGGGGTAGGAAACGGACAAAAAACATGGGGGGAGGGGCAAGGAGCGGGGGAGTGGCTTGGGGGTTCCAAGACTTAATTGGTTAACTCTCTCCCTTCTGGCTTTCTCCCTACCAGCATCCCCCCTTCCCCTTCCCCTTTGGGGGACTTGTATGGTATATGAAGTAGTGTCCTTGTTACTGTTATTACTAATTGTTCCTCTATTTATGCCCCTTGGTTTAAATTCTAGTGATGGGGGGTTTTACCAAGTTACCGTCCTTCTCCCGCTCCGGCTTGTCCACTTGAATTAATCCACCCCGTTTAATTGTGGGCTATTTTTTCCTCACACATACTTGGTATATATAGGGGGTAACCCCACAATCAGAAAGAAACCTTTAATAGTCCGTGTAGTTGATTGCACGTCTCCCTTATTATTTGCACGAACCTCCTTTTCTAGTAACATTCAAATGTTCAAGCAATGATCAAAAAGCATTACCAACCGTTCAGAGCACCATTAAGGACACCAACCAATAGACAGTTGTATACTTCACTCCATTATTGTTACCTTATTTCTGCTCTTCCCTGGAATATTTCTTCCCCTCTCATAGGGTAGCAATACTTACAGTCTTTTTAGGGTTATTTCATTCATCCGGGTGGGGGGGCATGTTATATTCCCGGAAGGCCGGGGGGTGGAGGGTTCAGTATCTCGCCGTGCCAAAGGTCAGTCCTACGTGCGCTGTCCCCGCTGTATCAGATGATCTCCAGCATGTCTCCCGTTCCGTCTAATCGCGCAACTGCGGCTGCTATCTCTCCTCCTGCGGGGGGACGCTGCCTCTCATCGCGCCGCCTGTATACCGACTGTCCGCGGCTTCAGCGTCTCTGCGTCCTTCTCTGAACTCGGCGGCCAGCTGACATTCCGGAGCTCCTCCCTCCGTGACGGACGTTACGTCCTCACGTCTTCTCCTCCCATTCCCCGCTGTCAGACTGTTCTAAACACGGGAAACATGCGCCCCTTTACAGGCATACTATAGACACCCCCCAGGTACGAAATTTAAAGGAATATTTCACTTTTATTGTTTCACTTTAAGCATTATTAAAATCACTGCTCCCGAAAAAACAGCCGTTTTTAAAACTTTTTTTTGCATTAATACATGTCACCTGGGGCAGGACCCAGGTCTCCAAACACTTTTTATGACAATACCATGCATATAAGTCTTTAAAATTAGCACTTTTGATTTCTCCCATAGACTTTTAAAGGGTGTTCCACGGCTTTTGAATTTGCCGCGAACACCCCAAATTGTTCGCTGTTCGGCGAACTAGCGACCAGCCGATGTTCGAGTCAAACATGAGTTCGGCTCTAACTCGAAGCTCATCCCTAAAGAGGAAGAGGAGCACAGACAGCAAAACAAATCTTACAGGGGTGATAACCCTTCCCTATGTTTTCCAAAAAGCTTAAAAATAGATTTTTTGGCTGGAGCTACAATTTACAAATGTACCAGTTCAAAATTACAAAGAGATTCTACTTAACAACAAACCTACAGTCCCTGTCTTGTTTGCACCGCCTGTATACTGCTGTTCAGAGTATATAGCACCTGTGGGCCCCACGCCTTTCCTTTTTTAATTTGGGTGCGGGGTTCCCCTTAATATCCATACAAGACCCAAAGGGCCTGGTAATGGACTGGGGGGTACCCATGCCGTTTGTCTCACTGATTTTCATCCATATTGCCAGGACCCGACATGACATTAAAGCCACAAGCAGTTTTAAATGACTTTTATTCCTTTAAAAATGTCATTTTGTGCAGGGACTGTTCTAAACACGGGAAACACGCACCACTTTACAGGCATACTATAGACACCCCCCAGGTACGATATTTAAAGGAATATTTCACTTTTATTTTTTCACTTTAAGCATCATTAAAATCACTTCTGCCAAAAAAACGGCCATATTTAAAACTTTTTTTTGCATTGATACATGTCCCCTGGGGCAGGACCCGGGTCCCCAAATGCTTTTTTAGGACAATACCATGCAAATTAGCCTTTAAAATTAGCACTTTTGATTTCGAACATTCGAGTCCCATAGACTTTAATGGGGTTCTAAAGTTCGTGCAAACACCAGGTTCTGGTGCGAACCGAACCGGGGGGGGTGTTCGGCTCATCCCTACTTGTTCTATGTTTGAAGCACACCAACCAGCAGTGAACTCTCATCATGCCCTGGACTTAACCAGAATCTACCTTACCTCTCTGGACTCCAACCTTGGTCACAGTGAGTATATGCACCACATAGCACTGAAGACTCTCCAACACCATCCCCATGCCCATTAACTGCCTATCCATCAACGCCAGGGGTCTAAACCGCCCCGCAAAAAGGCTCTCCGTGTCGACGGAGGCCAAGAAACACAGGGCAGACATTCTGTGTGCCCAGGAGACTCACTTTCAGGAATCCAAAGCTCCCAAATGCTCACATAAAGACTACCCTCATGTGTTTGTGGCATGCACGCCAGGTCATAAAAAAGGAGGAGTTTTAATTGCACTAAGGAATACCCTATCTTTCCAACACAAATAAACCATCCTCGATGCCAATGGCAGATACATCATCCTTAAGGGAGATATCAACTCTCTACCGTATACGTTGGTATCTTTATGTAGCACTGGTAGATTTACAATCTACCGCAGATTAGGTAAATTTAGTAAATTGGGTGTTAGGAAGGTTTAAAGTTTGCCTCTGTTCCAGCTTGGCTGACATTGTGTGTGCTTCCGTGCTGACCGGTGGGTGTCGCTGTTACCATTAGTCAGTGTTGGAAGGGAAACGTGTCGAAGTGTATAGATGCTCCTCTGTCTCGGAGACAAGCTCGGTGGAGGTGGTCCTCCGAGTTGCATTCTGGGAGAGGGTATTTATGGGACAGACACCATGTTCTAGGGTTCGTTTTACAGCCACCTGCTGGCCCTCCTGGCCGACAGATATGCGTTAAGGAGCTACCTCGTGGTCTTCCGATCGGGAGGCCCACGATGCTATGGCGCAGGGGTGGGTCCAGAGGCTTGTCTGGGGCCTACCACCGCGGCCAAGGAATGGTCCTGAGCTGTCGGTCCTGTGTGACGAAGCTGGACAGCCGAGGAGATCCCGGAGGAGGACCCGTCATGGAAGGATCACGCAGCGTGCTGGTCTATAGAGGGGCCTGGTGACTCGGTGGCAGGATGTATCCAAAATAAGTAATTTTACAGCATAGTGTCGCCGGTTCGGCTTAAAGGTTAAGGCACTGTGACTGACTGTTCACTGCAGAACATCTGATACATCCTGTGGCAGAGGATCGTGCAGATTTACCCCCCAAGTAAGTCTGTGGCAGAGACTTTAGATTCGTTCTGCGTACTGGCTGCTAGACCGGTGAGAGAGGCCTATCCAGACGAGCGAAGAGTGTGTCCCATGAGGGGAATGCATTCCACATAATTATCTGAATTCTACCGGGACATTTGTCGCTAAGATTTTGTAAGAAGATATATGAGTTTCTCCTGAAGGTTTCCTTTTCTGTCTCTTTCCTGCTACTTCCTAAAGTTTGACTGTTTAATAAAGCATTGAAAATGTACTCCAGTGTTGGTGCGTGTGTCGTCCAATAGAAAACTCAACGGAACCCCTAGACCCGGTGCCGGTGAAACAGAGGGAAGCAAAGTGAAGGTAACAGACCCGCTTAAACCAGCAGCTCCACCGTGAGTTAGTGCTACATGTGGGGGCGTCGTCCGGGATTTGTTGACCGACAATTATTGCAACCCAGTGGAGTGTTTTACCGGGAGTTTACAGAGAGAGCTGGACTTTGAAAAAAAAAAATCTTTTCAGGAAGAGGAAAGGTTAAACTGCAGGACTTTGCTTTTGGGTGCGTAGACGCTGGGCACCAGAAGAGGCCCGTGAGCTACGTGACTGAAAGAACAAGTGGGAGGAGTTACCCTACTTGCTACTGCGTGGGACGCGTGTAGTGTGCTTGGCGCCAGAAGAGAAGCTCCGTGATTGTGCTGAAAAGATCAGAGTGTGGCCATGTCTTTTCCGGCGTTGCAATCGGTTGTGGGACCCAGAGTGTTCCCTGCAAGCACCGTGATGAATACTGTGCAATCTGGAACTCTGCTCACGGATACTGGAGTTCGAATGAAACCGCAGGGGAAGTTTGTCCTGTATACCTCGGGAGATGTTGAGGGACTGGGCATGACCTGCCATCGATGTGGAGGATTGGCCGTGCATCTTCGTCCATTCGGCCAATGTCCACAGTGTGGAGAGTATTTGTTTTTAGTAGAGCCACCTACCATGCCATCCCGTGCCTACCGGATGGATTGGGTGACAGGTATCGCTACAGTGGAAGCTGCTATCGCTATGGAGAGAGAGTGACGGCCACCACTTTGCCTGTTGCTACCGACAATGTTTCGGAAAGAGACACTGCTGCTGCCGTCTCATCAGGAGACATTACTTTGATTCCTGAGTCTACTACACCTGTTCCTGTGGTGCCTACTCAGAGGAAGGTGGGCTATGTGAAGGCTTCTCGCAGCCGTGGTCGAGGCCTACCCCAGAGGTTACCTGAGCCGGAGCTACCAGAGTGTACGTCTGGAACAGGTAAGCCACTGTTGGGGACTGTAAATAAGTATTTGCCAACAGAAGAATTGAGAGACTCGGAAATAGAATCCATGTCGGATCTTTCCGGGGATGATGACTTGTTCGAAACCATGTCGCAAGAGCTATTGTGGACACAAGGCGAAGATGTTGCCTCCACAATGACCCTTCCTGAATGGACTGCTATGAGTTCTGGGAAGACATCGCCCTGTGTGGAGATGCACAGTGCTATTGCTGGGACTTTGTCAAAAGTTATTGATTTGGTACAGACACCGGCTGGGTCTATGGTGAAAAAGTCATTAGACTCCTGTGTACCGCCTGGTATGGGAAAGGACAGATCTTTGCCAAAACTTGCTCGCTTGCAAAGGATGTTAAACAAGTGTGTGGTCGCAGAGTATGGATTAGAATTCCCCTATGTGCCCCAGGATGTCATGCGGGAGATTGAAGCTAATCGGGAACTTTGGTACAATGAAGCTATTTAGGACTACTTGTCTGTGCCTAAGCCGTTTAGAAAGACTGGATGTTCTGTCAGGATGGATGAACGTTTTAACGGATGCTTTGTTCATTGGAACTATGGTCGGCATATCTATGCTGATAAGGTGGTGATCTGCAGACCGGGAAAGGACAATGCTGTGTATTTTATTACCACTGTAGATAAAGAAGGACAGTATGTGACTCTACCAGATCCTCGGTTTTACTGGTAATTGTGGACACTATTACTTTGAAGTTAGATAGCGACAGGGTAAAGAGATCGGCGTGGTCAAGATCTACAGATCCTGTTCTGTTTGCTTTGTTAGCAGCAGCTTGGTATTGCATGCCATTGCTGAGCCTATCATCTACTAGGACCCCCAGATCCTTTTCCATCCTAGATTCCCCCAGAGGTTCTCCCCCAGTGTATAGATTACATTCATATTTTTGACACCCAAATGCATTATTTTACATTTTTCTACATTGAACCTCATTTGCCATGTAGTCGCCCACCCCATTAATTTGTTCAGATCTTTTTGCAAGGTTTCCACATCCTGCGGAGAAGTTATTGCCCTGCTTAGCTTAGTATCATCTGCAAATACAGAGAATGAACTGTTTATCCCATCCTCCAGGTTGTTTATGAACAAATAAAATAGGATTGGTCCCAGCACAGAACCCTGGGGAACCCCACTACCCACCCCTGACCATTCCGAGTACTCCCCATTTATCACCACCCTCTGAACTCGTCCTTGTAGCCAGTTTTCAATCCATGTACTCACCCTATGGTCCATGCCAACGGACCTTATTTTGTACAGTAAACGTTTATGGGGAACTGTGTCAAATGCTTTTGCAATATCCAGATACACCACGTCTATGGGCCTTCCTTTATCTAGATGGCAACTCACCTCTTCATAGAAGGTTAGTAGATTGGTTTGGCAAGAACGATTCTTCATGAATCCATGCTGATTACTGCTAATGATACCGTTCTCATTACTAAAATTTTGTATATAGTCCCTTATCATCCCCTCCAAGAGTTTACATACTATTGATGTTAGGCTAACTGGTCTGTAATTCCCAGGGATATATTTTGGGCCCTTTTTAAATATTGGTGCTACATTGGCTTTTTTCCAATCAGCTGGTACCATTCCAGTCAGTAGACTGTCTGTAAAAATTAGGAACAACGGTCTGGCAATCACTTGACTGAGTTCCCTAAGTACCCTTGGATGCAAGCCATCTGGTCCTGGTGATTTATTAATGTTAAGTTTCTCAAGTCTAATTTTAATTCTGTCCTCTGTTAACCATGTAGGTGCTTCCTGTGTTGTGTCCTGAGTATAAACACTGCAGTTTTGGTTACTGAAGCCCCCCGATTCACTCGTGAAGACTGAGGAGAAGAATAAATTCAATACCTTCACCATCTCCCCATCCTTTGTAACCAGATGTCCTTCCTCATTCTTTATGGAGCCAATATGGTCAGTCCTCCCTTTTTTAATGTTTACATACTTAAAGAATTTCTTGGGATTTTTTTTGCTCTCCTCCGCTATGTGTCTTTCATGTTCTATCTTAGCCGTCCTAATTGCACCCTTACATTTCTTGTTTCATTCTTTATAAAGTCTGAATGCTGAGGATGATCCCTCAACCTTGTATCTTTTGAAGGCCTTCTCCTTTGCTTTTATATGCATTTTTACATTGGAGTTAAGCCATCCAGGACTTTTGTTCGCCCTTTTAAATTTATTACCCAATGGGATACATTGGCTAATGCCCTTATTTAATGTACTCTTAAAGCAAACCCATCTCTCCTCTGTATTCTTTGTTCCTAATATTTTATCCCAATTTATGCCTTTTAGCAAGGTTTGTAGTTTAGGGAAGTTGGCTCTTTTGAAATTCAGTGTCTTTGTATTCCCTTTATGTTTCCTATTTGTGTGATTTATACTGAAATTAATTGAGCTGTGATCGCTGTTACCTAAATTGCCCTGTATTTCCACATCCATGATCAGGTCTGTATTGTTGGTAATCAGTAGATCCAGTAATGTTTTATTTCTAGTTGGTGCGTCTACCATCTGACCCATAAAATTGGCCTGCGAGACATTAAGGAACTGGCGAGCCTTAAATGAATGCGCGGTTTCCTCCGCCCCGTCTATGTCTGGATAATTAAAATCCCCCATTATGATAACACTTCCCATCCTTGCTGCTAATCCAATTTGTGATAGGAGATCCATCTCCACTTCCTCCCTCAGGTTAGGGGGCCTATAGCATACTCCCAGTATTTTCCCCTTAGCTTCATCCCTTTGGAGCTCTACCCATAAGGATTCCACCTCCTCCCTAGCTCCCTCAGTGATGTCATCTCTCACATTCACTTGTACATTATTCTTGATATATAGGCATGCCCCTCCCCCTTTTTTACCCTCTCTATCCATGTGGTATAGGGTATACCCTTGAATGTTTGCCAGCCAATCATGAGATCTGTTGAACCAGGTCTCTGAAATTCCCACAAAATCCAAATCCTCCTCATACAACAGTATCTCTAGTTCACCCATCTTGTCCGCCATGCTCCTGGCATTGGTGAACATGCCACATAGTTTAGACCAGTCACATATTGTTCTCGTATTGGGTGTTTCGAGACTGCAACTAGGACTTGCTACTATACTCACCTTCTACTCACCCCTCCTTACTACAGCAGCTCTTCAGCCACTTGTGTACTTCCCTAATCTCCCTCTGCCTTTCTGGTGTGGCTCGATGTACCGGTAGTATTCCTGAGAATACTACCTTGGAGGTCTTTTTCCTCAATTTAGCTCCTAAGTCCCTAAAATCGTTCTTTAGGACACTCCATCTGCCTCTGACTTTGTCATTGGTGCCAACGTGCACCATGACAGCCGGGTCTTCCCCAGCCCCTCCCAGTAATCTGTCCACAAGATCCGTGATGTGCCGAACCCGAGCGCCCGGTAGACAACATACTGTTCGGTGCTTCAGGTCTTGGTTACAGATTGCCCTCTCTGTCCTTCTAAGAATTGAGTCCCCTACCACCAGAATCTGTCTTTCCTTTCCCTTCACTGCCCCCCCACTCTCACTGGAGGAGTTCTTCCCCTGGCAGCTAGGAGAGTCCCTCATCTCCAGCAGTGCTAGTCCCTGACTGGTTTCACCAATGACACTCAATGGAGCGTACTTATTGGGATGCTCCAGTCCTGGATCGGCCTCTCTGGCACTTCCCCCTCTACCCCTCCTGACTGTCACCCATCTACTCTTTGCTAGTGCCTGCACCTCTTTGTCTCCACCCGCCTTAAATTTATGCTATTTCATTGGTCCTGAGGGAGGGTAGAAAGGTGAAGCCTATCACTAGTATGCTGCCATGGATTGGCGTCAGGAAAGGAAAATTACGGTAAGTATGATACAGTTTTCCGTTTTTTACAGGGCTGGTTTTTATTCCCAGTCCGGCCCTGGTTACATGGAATCAACCCATCATTTTACATCATCAGTTGCGTAGTAGTGACACACACACACCCACTTTTTGGGTGGGATAAAAGAGTATACACATAGCAGAGAAGGGGGAAATGGAAGAGCTGAGAGATCTTGAGAGAGACTGAAAGAATCTTGAAAGGCGAGAGGGTGTTGAGATCTTGAGAGTGCAAAGATATATGAATGTTGGAAGAAGTCCTTTGGGACGCCTGACTTGATGCTTCTTAAAACAACAGATTTCTTAAGCCATGGTAAAGTATTAATCTTTTAATTTTTATCTTTTGGTAATTGAATTGTTTTGGCATATACAAAACGAAACCATTTAAATATATGGCAGAGCAAACTGGAGTTGTATTATTTTTACCTGCAGCATGAAATAATTATATTTCAAATATTAACCACTTGTCGCCCGCCCTATTACAGAATGACGGCGGCAAAGTGGTTTGATATTCCTGATCGGATGTCATATGACGTGATCAGGAATATTGAGCCGCTGCGCACCCCCGGGGGCGCGCATCGCGGCGATCGTTGTTGCGGGGTGTCAGTCTGACACCCTGCAACACCGATCTAGGTAAAGAGTCTCCGTCAGAGACTCTTTACCACGTGATCAGCCGTGTCCAATCACGGCTGATCACGATGTAACTAGGAAGAGCTGGTGATCGGCTTTTCCTCACTCGCATCTGACAGACGCGAGTAGAGGAGAGCCGATCGGCTGCTCTCCTGACAGGGGGGGTCTGTGCTGATTGTTTATCAGCACAGCCCCCCCTCGGATCCTACCCAGGACCACCAGGGAAGCCGCCCAGGACCACCAGGGAAGCAATCCACACTGGACCACCAGGTATGCCCCTAGACCACCAGGGAAATGCCACTGTGTGCCCAGTCAGCTGCCAATCTGTGCCCAGGCAGCTGCCAGTCAGTGCCCACTGCAATGCCTACCACTGCCAGTGCCACCAGGGATGCCCATCAGTGCCTCATTTTAGTGCCACGTATCAGTGCCCATCAGTGCCCAGCAGTGCCGCCTATCAGTGCCCATCAGTGCCCAGCAATTTTTGGTCTTTTTTTATTTGTTTAGCAAAAAATAAAAACCGCAGAGGTGATCAAATACCACCAAAAGAAAGCTCTATTTGTGGGAACAAAATGATAAAAATTTTGTTTGGGCACAGTGTAGCATGACCGCGCAATTGTCATTCAAACTGCGACAGCACTGAAAGCTGAAAAATGGTCTGGGCAGGAAGGTGTCTAAGTGCCCTGTATTGAAGTGGTTAAGAGACATACACATTTTTGTCTGTCTCTACAAAGCTAAGACCAAAGTCTGTACAATGGTTTTGTCATGATATGTGTTTAAAAATAAATTCATTCTAAATGTATTTTTATTTAAAAAATAAGTCTTGATTAAACTATCAAGCTATGTGCACACTATAACATTTTGTCTGTGCATTTTAAAGTGTAAGTTAGAAGGTCTGTTTGTTTTGGAAGGAATCACAAGTGTTAATGTTAACACCTAGTTGTTTACATAAGTCTGTGGAGCCACGGAAAGCTATTCACCAAGAGTTACCAAGTTATCTTTAAAATGTTAAAATGTGACATTGTGTAATAAGAACTTGTGGTAAAAAAAAAATGTGATTATCATTTGTATTCCCATATATATTTGATAATTGAACGTATATCATTTTTTGTATTATCACAAAATACACCTGATATTATATTACATTGAATTTTTAGTTAATAAATATATATTTTTGGCATATCGTTGCTATCACTTGTCTTCAAAATAACACAGATAAACTAACTTGAATTACTTGGTTGTATTTTTGGAAAAATGTAGAAATCTCCTTAAACATAGATGTTTGCCTAATTCCATAAATATAATACTGTTTTAACATTTCAGTATAAACATTCTGACAGGGTGAAACATGTAACATGTTTCCAAAAGTGAGCCTATTCTTTAAAGGCAACCTCTGACTCAGAGGCAGTTGGCCAAGGAGTCTTCATCAGACTAGATCCTTTCAATGAATCGTGCAATTTAAAGTCCACCTTTACCTCAGAAGTAGTTGGCCAGGGAGTCTACAGATGACACAATATGCTTTGCAGATGCCTTGGAACAACATAATGGATATGAAAATTAAGAAGGTCTATACAACATTTTGGTAGTGTTTTTGTGGCCTGCATTGACACTCACTCTTATGCCCCGTACACACGATCGGACATTGATCGGACATTCCGACAACAAAATCCATGGATTTTTTCCGGCGGATGTTGGCTCAAACTTGTTTTGCGTACACACGGTCGCACAAAGTTTTCGGAATTTCCGCTCGCCAAGAACGCGGTGACGTACACCACGTACGACGAGACTAGAAAAAGCCAGTTCAGAACCAAGCGCAGCACCCTTTGGGCTCCTTTTGCTAATCTCGTGTTAGTAAAAGTTTGGTGAGAGACGATTTGCGCTTTTTCAGACTCGTGGTTTTCAGATAGTTTTCTGCTGTTCAGTTTGTGCTTGTGGCTTTGTATCTGCTCTTCAGTGCGTGCAGCGAGTACCATTGACTTGTCATTGTGTTCTTGTTCGTTACTGTTTTTCAGGTTGCTCTTCACAGGCCTTGCTGTTCTTCAGTGCATTCTGTTACTTCGTTCTGAGCAGCCGACCGTTTTCTAGCCATGTTGCGTATACGTACTCCTCGTACATTTCGTGCTGTGCGGGGGCTTGGTGTTGGGGTCCTGACCTTGACACAAGTCCAGTCCATGAACAGGGTGGGGAGGAGTTCATGGACCAAGAATTGGTTGCTTCAGCGTGACCAGTTCTGTCATATGCCTTTGCTCCGTGAGATCCGTGAGAATAATCCTGATGATTTCAGAAACTTTCTCTGGATGACGGACCCCGTATTTCACCGTTTGTTGGCTTTGCTGACCCCTTATATTAGCAGGCAGGATACCTGCATGAGGCAAGCCATCACTCCGGAGCAGAGGCTGGTCGCTACCCTGCGGTACTTGGCGATGGGGAGAAGCCTGCAGGACCTCAAGTTCTCGACAGGCATCTCCCCTCAGGCTCTGGGGATCATTATCCCAGAGACCTGTTCTGCCATCATACAGGTCCTGCAGAAGGAGTATATGAAGGTAAGATTTTTATCCTTTTATATCACATTTTATTGTATTTAATGTTTGATAATATATTTTATTTCTTTCCTCATTCCCTAATTGCCATGATTGGAATATGCTGTGAATGTCCCCTTTGTCCTCATGCATGCTGGATTTTTAGGTAATTATTATTTTGCTCCTTAATACATATTTGCCTTCACTTACCTCCCCAGCATGTTCTCCTGGGCCTATATTCACCTCATGTAGTCACTTAACAATGTATTTTGTCAGCTCCATAGTAGTGCTTTACCCCAAACACCCCCTAAAATTTAAGGAAATGTGATTGGTGCTTAAAATTCATGCCGAGTTCCAGAGGCTTTTTTTTGGGGTCCCCAAATCATTTGGAACCCCCCCCAACTGCTAAGTCAGCTGATCCCAATTCTCTATCTATCCTCAATCAAATCTGCTGACTTTGCCAAACCCATACACACGGGGCCTGCCTGTATACTTTCAAATGGTACTGTTTCAAGTTTTTGTATCCTATTATTATCTTGCTAGCTAATAGCAGAATATCCAAATGTGATAAAATGTGTACAGTGTGTATTTATATCTTTTGTATTATGACACTTCTTACCTGTCCAGTGGGCTATCAATAGTGTAACTAAGGAGGGGCTGGCCAAAGTAATACCCATTATTTAGGCATTCATCTCTCAATGAAGTGGAGAGGGTTACCTGTCCCAGAGTCCCCCCCCTATAATGTTAGAAATGGCCCAGGAGAGGGGGGGTGATCTGATAGTTGGACCTTATACTTTGGTTTTTAAAAATTATCTTGATGTTGGCCAACAATGTTTGTGTCTAATCTGCTTTCCCTGTTTATGTGCACAAACACTAATTTTTTTTTTTTTTTGGTTTTGACTCCACAGTTTCCTTCCACGCCACAGGAATGGCAGACTGTGGCCTCCCACTTTGCCCAGCGGTGGGACTTTCCTAACTGCGGAGGGGCAATTGATGGGAAACACGTCCACATTGTCCCACCACCCAACTCGGGGTCGTACTATTATAATTTTAAGGGGTTCAATAGTATTGTGATGTTGGCGGTGGTGTTGGCTACTTATAAATTTATGTATGTGGACGTGGGGAAGAATGGCCGGATGTCCGATGGTGGAGTCATCACCCAGACTGAGTTCTACAGGCATCTCCAGAATGGCAGCTTGGACTTGCCACCTCCAGAAGACAATGTGGAAGGACTCCTGTGACAGATCTAGCCGGGAGAGAGACTTTTGGAAGGGACTGAATGCTAGCCTCTTGCCGATCGATCGTGGGCCCTGGCATTTGGGGGAACGGTGCTCTTTGTGAGCTGTATGCCTGGGGACCCTTGAGGTGGTACTACTGTGGATTCGTGTCCTGGTCCCCCAGGGCACACAGACTCTGGGGACCCTGGATTTGCCATATTAGAAATAGTGGCTGATTCATAATGCTGGGACAGATACTGTTAG
Organism: Aquarana catesbeiana; assembly: GCA_037953035.1. Taxonomy (NCBI): domain Eukaryota; kingdom Metazoa; phylum Chordata; class Amphibia; order Anura; family Ranidae; genus Aquarana; species Aquarana catesbeiana. The sequence continues at coordinate 1,025,025 of JBBHAA010001782.1, forward strand.
GAGATGCTGATGTAAATTCCAGCACCTGTCTGTCTGTTGTCTGCTAAAATGTGTATTGTAAATAGTCTCTAGTATGTGATCAAAGAGTCATTAGATCCCAATTGTTGTTTGTGTTTAATTAACTCTGCTTTTGTGATAATGTTGATTGGATTTTCTGAACTACAAGACGGCCAGTCTGGCCTAAAGGCCATGTTTGAGTCATCTAGGCTGTCTAAAGGTGTTAAGGAAAGTGATGTAGATAATAATAATAATAATAATCTGAAAATGTCTATTTTCTTATGTGCATACATATTTTTCTCCTTACTCATTATATAAGTATACAGATTAGCTCTGTTCCTATATTTTTCTCAAAATGGCGGGTACCCCCTACATCCCACACATCAGAAGAACGCGGAACTGAAGATAAAACCAAGGAAAGCCAAACCTCGTTATGAAGATTCTCCATCTTCTTTTCTATCTTAACCAATGAGATGTACCTATTAGACTAACATAGCAATGACGTATTTTTGTGTATAAAACATTAGCACCGCCTTGAATAAATTAGAAGTGTAAAAAGTAACGGTGCTGAGCGTGTCTCAGAGAGTTTACTTTTATATGCATGCATAGCCACACTTTCCAATTAGAGACAGCAGCAGATAACCTTGGGCTCGATTGAAGTTCTTAATCATTTCCATAACAAAGGGATTAGTTAATTAGCTCATGTTAATTAGGCTAATTAGGTTACAGCTGTATTGTTAGAGTAATATGAGCACCTCCTCTTTTATTGTATAAATAAGACTGTATTCCTGTCAATAAAGAGAGAGTCCTGGTTGAACTTAAATACAGCCTGCCTGGTGTTTGTTCTGAGCTATCACAACTGGGTTAGAACGGCACATAGCTGTAGTTCTAATCCCGGAGCATTGGATGACCGAGCAATCAGATGTTGCGATCTGCAATCTGATTCTATAGCCGCAGAGGAGTGTCGGGAGAGTGGAATCGAGCGAGCAAAGGGGCTCGTTACAGGTTGGCAGCCATGGGATTTGCTCTCCAGTTACTGGGACACTCCAAACCAGCCTGCAGGAGAGCCACGCTGAAAGACTTACTTGAGAGCCATGGAGGGAATGGTGGGATCGTGCTTCCTTGCCGTGAACACATCCAAACCATCACCTGGATCCAAGGTCCAGATAGCAGGAGAGGAGAGATACCAGCCACCATGGAAGAGGAATTCAGAAGGAGGTTGCGAGAGAAGCAGATAAAGCACAGAGGACCAGTATCAGAGCAGGTCCTGCTGAAATGGTTTGATTTTATCCGCTGTGAACTCTGGAAGGAAGCGCTAGCCCATAAGCAGCGACACCAGGGAAAAGTTCTCCCCTCCATCCATGTAAGGTACTGGTCGCAGTATGAAGTACGAATGCTGTTATTGGGGGAACAGCCGAACCAGGAGTGGACAGCCGAGTTAAGCAGGCTGATCCAGGCAGAAATGCGGTTGGACGAGAGCTACAGAGCCCTCCAGTGGTATGTAGCCCAAGTGTGCCCGTGGACAGCAGATGACAGCCCCATGGAAGGCTTTGACTACGATGGCCTGGGATTGTTATACTGGAGGCTGTCCAGGGTCGCTGACTTTGGGAGTGATCGGGAGTGGCGTTTGGAGGAAATAATGGAGCACAGAGAGTGAAGACTGAATGTCTCAGAAATGCACTGGGCACAGGAAGATTTGGAGTCTCTGGCCGTTCAGGAATGGGAGTTGGAGATCGCCTATAGACAGCTGTTAGACTCTGCTCAGCAGCAGGGTGGTGCTCCCTTTGCCTGGGACTATCAGGAAATACCAGTTGACAACTCTGAAATCCTGGCTGAAGAGTTGACAATGTGGCAGAGTAACGGTGTGCTTTGCCAACCTGCCCCCGCAGCTATGGAGGCGGAGGTCTTATGGCGGATGCAGCAAGTGCTGACTGACCTTGATGAACCTGTTTCTGCATTGGATGATCTTGGATGGAGGAATGTGCCTGTCCAGCAGAATGTCAGAGAATCGGCAGTGGAAAATCTGGAGATCGCTATCCCCAAAGCTGAAGTGCTGACAACGGGGCAGAGCTCTGCTGGCCTCTGCCCAGCGCTGATGGCATCTTCTGGGTTCCACGGAGAGGAGATGGTGAACCTTTATCCCCAGACACCAGTTACAGAGACAGGGGATTTGATAGACTTTTCTGATGAGGAAGAACAACCTGGTGAGCCTCCAGCAGAAGAGGAGCTGTTATTAGGGCCAAACTTCACTGTGCTCTGCCCAGCACCAACAGAAGTATCTGTGAAGTTACAAGAAACTTCCCCAGCTGAAGCGCTGGCAACCTGACAGAGGGTCCAAGACCTCTGCCCCACACCTGTGGCAGTTTCGGAGGCTCAGGGTGAGAAGGTGGCAATCACTTCCCAGCAGCAGATACAGGGGGAGAAGGGAGAGGAGGTGTGTGTTTTCCCTCCCCAACAGTTAGTCGGAGCAGATGGTGTGGGGTTTCCAGCAGAAGAGCTGGCAACAGGGCAGAGTACTGCTGGCCTCTGCCCTCAACTAACAGAGGATGGATTTCCTGTGAAGGTGGATGGGACTTCAGTCTCCACCTGTATACCCCAGGGATGCTGGGCAGTCAGCCCAGATCCCCAACAGCATGACGGAGTGAGCCCAGACACCCTGTCTTCTCTCCAGCGGCAGAAAGGACTCCAGGGAGAAGGGCCAGTCCAGGCCTCTCCCCAGCAGCAGATATGTTCTCTGAGAGAGGCAGAGGTTGGCTGGGTGAGTAATGCTTCGTTTGGAACAATTTGTTCGGGGTACTGTGTGGGTACAGGCATTAGAGGACTGGAACTACTGACTAACTTCGGAGTCAACCCATCTGGGGTCTCCTCCTGTGTTAGTCTCCTGCCAAAAGGGGAGAAATGTGACAGATCTAGCCGGGAGAGAGACTTTTGGAGGGAACTGAATGCTAGCCTCTTGCCAATCGATCGTGGGCCCTGGCATTTGGGGGAACGGTGCTGTCAGGGGAATGTCAGAATCAGGGCCTGTCAGTATAGGCATTTCCCCATGCGCCTGCGTGGTAGAATTGCACATCGGCGCGTACCGTTTCACAGTCAACGGGTACGAGCGCGTGTCCCGAACGGATCAGTTCACGTGGGTGCACGATGCAGCGCATCAATACGAACGCGTGCACGCACATTGTGACGTTCCCCTGGTGGGCCTATATAAAGACAGCTATGTCCTGTGTTTGTTGCTGGTTTGTCTTTTCAGCTCCTGTGATCTGTTCCTGAATCTGTGTACCTGTGCCTGCCCGTTGTGACCCAGATCAACCTCGACCTTGCTTGAACCTCTCTTGTACTTGGCCCTCGGCTGCCTTCTGGACTTCTCTACCTGCTTGACTACCTGTGTTTGACCTTATCCTAATACGGATTATCTGCCTGCCTGACTACCTGTGTTTGACCCTTGGCCTTCTCCTGGACTTGCCTCTGCCTCATCCTAGGATGGATCATCTGCCTGCCTGACTACCTGTGTTTGACCCCCGGCCTGCTCTTGGACTTTGTCTCTGCTTCACCCCAGTGTTGGACTATTTGCCTGTTTGAATACCCGTGTTGACCCCTGGCCTGTTTCTGGACTTCTGCCTTGTGGTTGACCCTCAGTATCCAGCTCAGCCACCCTGTACAGATCTCTTCTCTACCTGAAGAACCACCCAGCTTCTCTACTACCTGCTGGCGACCCGTGCTCCTTCGTGCCCAATACGAGCTGTGCCACTCCCAGAGGGTATCGTGCACCCAGCTGCAAGGGGAGCCTCTCTCAGCAACTCGGCCTTGGTGAGTACCTGACAGGTGCTCTTTGTGAGCTGTATGCCTGGGGACCCTTGAGGTGGTATTACTGTGGATTCGGGTCCTTGTCCCCAGGACACACAGACTCTGGGGACCCTGGATTTGCCATATTAGAAATAGTGGCTGATTCATAAAGCTGGGACAAATACTGTTAGAAGACGCTGATGTAAATTCCAGCCCCTGTCTGTCTGTTTTCTGCTAAAATGTGTATTGTAAATAAGTCTCTAGTATGGGATCTAAGAGTCATTAGATCCCCATTGTTGTTTGTGTTTAATTAACTCTGCTATTGTGATATTGTTGATTGGATTTTCTGAACTATAAGACGGCCAGTCTGGCCTAAAGGTCATGTTTGAGTCATCTAGGCTGTCTAAAGGGATTAGTTAATTAGCTCATGTTAATTAGGTTAATTAGGTTACAGCTGTATTGTTAGAGTAATATGAGCAGGAGGTCTGCACCTCCTCTTTTATTATATAAATAAGACTGTATTCCTGTCAATAAAGAGAGATTTCTGGTTGAACTTACATACAGCCTGCCTGGTGTTTGTTCTGAGCTATCACAACTGGGTTAGAAATGCACATAGCTGTAGTTCTAATCCTGGAACATTGGATGACCGAACAATCAGATGTTGCGATCTGCAATCTGATTCTATAGCTGCAGAGGAGTGTCGGGAGAGTGGAACCGAGCGAGCAAGGGGCTCGTTACAACTCCCATTCGTCTTCCTTGCAGTTGAAGCTTTTGCGCTGGGGGACCATCTTATGCGGCCATTCCCTATGAGGACCCTCACCCCGGACCAGAGGGTTTTTAATTACCGGCTGGCCAGAGCCAGAAGAGTGGTGGAGAACACATTTGGAATCATGGCCAGCCTGTTCCGCCTATTTCTTACACCCATACATATGGCGGAGTACAAACTGAATCACATCATCCTGGTGTGCTGTATTCTACATAACTTTTTACAGCAACATTCTGCCAACTATGCTGGCTCAGTTGGGCCTGAGGCCGGAATTCAACATGAATCAACCCCGATGGCGCTTGAAAGTGGCCGTCCTGGCTTGCCCCCCCTGAGTGCCCATGATGTTCGGCTAAGATACCTTGAATTCTTTGCGGGTAGGGGGGCTATTAATATGCCAGACAATGTGTAAAACCTTTTGAAAATAAAAAAAAAAGAACTCAAATCTTTGGTGACATTTACTGCTTGTGTTTTTTTAGCTGACCATGACAGAAATGTGGTGAGTCCTGAAAATGGCATGATTGTGTAACATTACAAAGCACTGTTGGGTGTTATTTACTAAAGGCAAAGGCACTTTGTACTACAAGTGCACTTGAAACTGCACTTGTAGTGCAAAGTGTATTTTCCCTTAGGAAATAACCCCCATTGTCACTGAAAACACCAATTAGAGCACCACAAAAGTGTTGGAGCGTTGAGACAATAATCCACACAATGTTGATTAAGAATCTTTTTAATAACAGCACAATCACATGTGCATTTCCAAAAGGTTTTTAAAACAAACCAACATGTTTGTTGTTTAACAATTTTTGGGGTCACATTAGAAAAAGTAGAAATGTCCATTTAAGATAAAACAGACATGTGTAAAACCAACAAGAAAGACACAATTTTAGAACTTACAAAGTTGTTGACACACTGTGTGCCTCTTCCAAATTTGGCTTTGCTACAAATTGACATAAAAAATACAAAACAATTTGGCACAACAAAAACCCAAGGCATTTTGAGGGGTTTTAAACTCTCCCTAAAACATCAATGATGATCTTCATTTTTTGCTGAACATCATTGATGCTTTTCACGATATTTTCCAAGTCCCTATTACACCCCATGATCTCCCCGATCAGGATCTGGGCACTTTCACTGGTGAAAGGATCTGGATCCACAACATCACGATCCCCTAAAAAGATAGAAACAAAAAAACACCATGTATTATAAATATGGCGGCATCCATCTCTTACCTGAGCCTGTGGTCGCAGACACTCACCTGTTGTGGTGAGTAGTTCTACCTTGTCTTCCTCCTCCTCTGCTGGTCTTCAGTGGATTTCCCCTTCTTCCAGAGGTGGGGGGTCTGTGGTCTCCTCGGATGAGAGGTGTCCTCCGAGTCTTTTCTCCCCTATGTAAAAAAAAAATAGGTATACTTAGCACACAGATATTTGATGGCAGAAATAGGAATATGAAACATTGTTTGGAAGTGGGGTACAATTGTCTGTTTTGGCAGAGTTCCAAGATGTGGCATTTTTCTTGTCCTTTGTCAAGCTTGAATACTTACCTGTCTTGTACAAGCTTCACAGATGGAGACACCCCTATAGTATACACTGTGTGGCCCCCCTAATAAAAAGGGTGTTCTTGTGTCCCACACTAGTGCTCCAGTGTCCAGATGTGAAAACAGCTGCTGAGTGTCCTCTCCTTACACAGAATCTAGTTTGCATTTCATTCTAGTAACAAAGCCATCTACACACCCCAATTCTTTTCACTCAAGTAGGCCCTAAAAAATTATGGCAAATGCATATGGCCAAACGAACTATGTTTGATACGAACGAATAATGTGCCCATGAACATGAAAGTTGCCTTTTGAAACTGGATAACAGTTGATAAAAGCACATGGAGCAGCACGAACGTAATAAACATAAAGAATAGGAACACAGCACAACTACTCACTTTTTTGCAGCACTCTCCGGATCTTTCTGTACTGCTCGTGCTCTCTTAATTTGAGGTCCGACCACCGCTTCCTGAGCTGATCTTTCGATCGTCGTACCCCGAAATTCCTGTGCAGACTCTTGACCACTTTCCCCATGAAAGGCCGTTCTGACATTGGCCGTTCTGACATTGGGGTTGGGGTAAGGTCCATATTTCCCGTCATAGTCAGCCTTCTTCAGGATTACCACCATCTCCAACGTCTCCCCAAAGGACATATTTGATGCCTTAAATCGTCTCTTCCGGGATCGGGACGTTTCAGGGTCCGGGCTTTCCTCCCCCTCCTCCTCGTTGCTGTAATTAGCACGCACCTGCTCTGACTCTGCCATGTGCTCTTCCCCCACTGCGCCAAACGAGAAGGGGCAGGGAAGAGACTAGAAAGAACGTCAGGGGCGGGCGGAGTTACACGCATGCGCAGTGTCTATAAAGCATAACACGCGTGCATAGTACGTACGATCTCTGAGCGGAGGAAGGAGTAGCAGAGGTGCCGATCGTGAAAACGAAGGTAAGATCTAAACTTGGGCCTATACTGCTTCTAAATTGAGGCCCATATTGTAACTATATTAGGAGAGTTTCCCCTGACCTTAGGGTTTGTCTTGTGTTGTGTCTTGCAGAGAAAATGGATGGCTTCAATGACCACAATTTCCTACCCCTGTTCATAGACAAGTACAGGGAGCTGCCCTGTCTGTGGCAGGTGAGACATCCACATTACAATAATAAACAAAAGAGGCAGGCAGCGCTGGAGAAACTGCTGGAGTTGGTGAAGCCGGTGGTCCCCACAGCAACCATCCCTTATTTAAAAGCAAAAATTGGTGGCCTGAGGAGCACATATCTGAGGAAGCGCAAGAAGGTCATGGATTCCCAGAGGTCCGGAGCTGCAGCAGATGATGTTTATGTCCCCAGGCTCTGGTACTATGAGAGACTGCGATTTCTGTCAGACCACACTGAAGTCAGGGAATCCCTCTCTACTCTTCCTTCCACGCTTCCTTCCATCCCAGCTGAGGCTTCCGATGTCCAACCTGGGCCTTCCAGCCAGGAAGAAGTGGAGGAGCACAGCTGGAGTCAGGTATAGCATTCCACTACAGATTTCTGGTCAATAAAGAAATGATGTTTACTAGATGTTATTATTGATCACTTATTGCTGATTTCATAAAGTGTTTTACATATCAATAGAGATTAGTGGGCACCAAAAATTCGGACAAGAAAGAAAAATGCTGGGCTCAGAATGATAGTCTGTTATATTTGTTAACATTCAATTTGCAACAGTCATGAGATGAAAATTGTGTGTGATTGATGAAGAAAAATCTAAAACTATGTCCCTTTTTCATACACAGGAAGACCTCAGCCAAGAGAAGGCTGTGGAATGTGGCACACAGGAGGAGGCTGTGGAATGTGGCAGCCAGGAGGAGGCGGGAGTTAGTGGCAGCCAGGAGGAGGCGGGGCTAGGTTGCAGCCAGGAGGCGGGGCTAAGTGGCAGCCAGGAGAAGCCTGGGACCAGTCGCAGCCTGACAGAATCGCAGGTTCCTCCCCTCCGCCTTCCATACAAAAGACCGAGGAAGGGGACTCACATACAGGATTCAGCACTCAGGCTCATTCAGGAGACTTCTGCATCCCTCAGAGCCTTACCCACTCCTGAAGAGGCCTTTGCCTGCATGGCTGCCACCAAACTGAAGGGCATGCAGGAGGGTCAACGCCTCATGTGTGAGAAACTTCTTTATAAAGTCCTAACTAAGGGGGTGAGTGGCGAAATCACACTCAATACCGACGTGATTGAGTTGGACCATCCCCCTCCTCCTGCCACAACTCCACCACCACAGCCACAGCGTGGAAGGAAGTGTGGAAGGAAGACCAGAGAGTGATGGCCCTGGGTTCAGTCTGGTCTGGCAAAAGATGCAGTCTCTTGTATGACCACAGCCTGGGGACATGTATGTCATCTGCTGCTTTCAGGATCTCTGGGACTTCTGGACCAGACTGCACTACTTTAGATAAGGACTCCTTAGGCCACCAATTTTGCTTGAAAATAGTTGATGTGTGGCCTGGGGGCCAAAGGCTTCACCAATTTCAGCTGTTTCTCCAGTGTTGCCTCCCTCTTTGTTTAGTTGTGAGCCCTTAATAAAGGAAATTTTGTTTCTATTATACTCGCCTATGTGTGTTTTCCTTCAAAAATGACAGTTTGTTTGTGAGGTGGCAGGTACATTTCAAAAATACAATGTGAAATTAACAAGAGACACCAACACCAAGCAACCTCCTTGAGATTAAATAATACAAGATAATAATGGTGTTGTGGTAACTTGGCACACAAAACACACACAAAAATATTCTGGAGTAAAACACAAAAAAACAAAAAAAAAACATCAGCCTTGGAAAAAAAAAAGAAAAAATGCCTTGACCAAAAAAAAAAAGAAATATTTAAAAACCAACAAAAAAAAATTTGGTCAGATGTGACAAATCTAAATATATTGAGGGAATCACAATAAATAATAAAGAAATAAGTTTGTGAGAAGTGTGTGTGAATATGAGCAGCAAAACTACTTCATTCTTCTCACATTATAAAGAAGAAGAGAGTGCGCTGTATTAAACTATTTCAAACATTGCAGCTTGACGAAAGTGCTGTATCCATTCCGAATGCTAATTTTACCAGACCGAGCTGTCCTGTCTCAGAATTTCTTCTGAGCATGCGTGGCACTTTGTGCGTCAGAACTGGCCACACACGGTCGAAATTGACGCGATCGGATTTTGTTGTCGGAAAATTTTATAGCCTGCTTTCCAACTTTGTGTGTCAGAAAATCCGATGCAAAAAGTCAGATGGAGCCCACACACGGTCGGAATGTTCGACAACGCACTCCGATTGGACATTTTCCATCGGAAAATCCGGCCGTGTGTACGGGGCATAAGTGGCCAAGGCTATTTGTATCTAGGCAGAAAAGATGTCAAGTAATGAAGTCTCTCTGATCTTCTGTTCTGGGTGAAATATAATATTGCGTGTACATAATACAGTCACTACAGATGCAATATGCCATTTCTCTAAAGCATTCTGTTATTGTGAGATTGATCCTAAGGCTTAAGCCATGGGCTGCAGCCATCTCTTCTAAATCTAATTGGCAGCTATTCTGTTACAAGATGGAATTAGCACTATCTAAAGTGGGGATTAATTCCTTTATGTTAGTTGCCACTGCTCAGTGGGCGGGCAAAGGCAAGGAAATTAAAAATCTGGAGACATTACAGACCTGGAAAGGGCTATAGAAGTGAATGGAAGAATCATAATAATCCTTTCTTCATTTGTCTAAATTCATATTTTGATCATTCCGAGTAGCCGTAAAGTTTTTTCAAAGGCTTCTGCATCCAAAACTAGCCCAGGTGTCAGATTGCAGGAGACAGTTTTTGCAAAATAATAAGGATATTATTGGGAGTTTCTTTCCTTCTTCCAACCCACTTCATTCCCACAAAGGTTCCTTGGAGCTATCAAATCTCCAGACAAAATGTTGTTAGAGAGCCATCTGTCCAGTTCCTGTCCAAAAAATATGTCAAGGTTTCTGTTCACCATTGTTCTTAGTTGAAATACAGACTTACTGTATATCCAGAACTGGATCTGAAGGCATGAAGCAGAAGGAAGAAGCAAGGTCCAAAACTTCATATGGAGTCATTGCAGTCAATCACTCAAGCTGTAAAATCAGGCAGCTGGATGTTGTCTCTATATCTGCCAGCTGTGTATTTACACACTTCTGTAGATCCGCACTTTGGCAAAGATCTTTGCTTGGCCATTTGAGAGATTCACTTCCAGTTCATTCAACAGTCTTTGATCTTTCAACATACTCCATGTAATTTTCCAGAACATTACTTCCAGTAGTTGTCATCTTGCTTGAGCAAGAGTTACAGGTGTTCTATTACTTGGACAACATCCTACTGGTGGCGTGATATCTTCAGGTCCTGACAAAATTCTGATTCAGATGTGTCTTTAACTGGGAAAGGCCAACTCCTCTCATTTCAAAGAGTAATTGTAAATTGGGAAGGAGACAATATTAGTATCCAACTTGGGCTCTATCCTATCTTTCTGCATCCCATGGTCTAAAAGCGATAGAGAACATGTTTGCAATGATTCATGTAGTCAGATGGGCTCACTGGAGTCTGAGAGCTTTATAAACAGGATTTCTTGAGTAATGGAAGAGTATGTTCCTGTGTCAGAAAATCATGTTGACCCCACACATGAGACAGTCTTTTTGGTGGTGGCTAAAGCCAATGAGTCTTCAGCTGTCAGCAGCTTCCTGACCTACTAATCATCACATATGGAATTGTGTCACTTTGTTAGAGTACTCACCTCCCAGACCTCCTAATCCAAGGTCAGTGACAAGTGCCAAAGTGGGACAAAAGTGTCCAACATCCTAAGAGTTGTGGGTGGCTTCCAGGCATTAAAGCCATTTTGGCAACACAGCCTGGGAGCTTCACTTACACTCCAAGTAGTAGAGGTTTGTGATGTCCTAGCTTCACTGTCAAGAACAGATGCAAGGCTGTCAGAGGTATCTCCCATTCAGGCTTGGCAACAGGGCGGGATTAACATAGGGGCTATTGGAGATGCAGCACCAGGCCCCTACCATAAAATAGGCTCCCTGTCACACACCACACAAAAAAACTATCGCACTTCAAGGGTTGTAGCTCGGCAAACTGGGGTCACAGAGACCCCAAATTTGGGGGGTATAAAGTTGGCAATAGTAGAACCTGTCTCACATTTTTGCTTTCTACATTTTGCCTTGCTAGAACTAACTATCATACACTTTAGTAAACAAAGATTTAAAAGGAAAGGAATGGTTTCTAAATTAACAAGCCTTTCAGTGGATTTACAGCATATAAGGGTATCGGGATCTAAACTTGTTGGTAACCTCTCTGAACATGAATTGCAGTTGATTACCAGCTAGATAAAGTTTCCCAGAGGCAGAAGCAGTGGATGTGCTGACATCCAGTTGGGTTTGCAACTTAGCCTATATATAGTATATCCAGCAGTCCCAGTGATTTTCAGGCTCCACAGGATCTGCAGTCATCCAGGTGAGGTAATAACAATCATTTTCCTATGGCCTCTCAGGCTATGGTATCCTAAATTGCAGGCTCTAACCCTGAAAATTCCTATTCTCCTTCCTGAAATTCCAGACCAGACAGCAGGGCCAAGTACTTTATCTAAATCTAGCCAATTACAGTGTACATCTAGTGGCTGGGAGACTTAGAAGTTAAGACTGAATCACATGGGGGTTCTCACCTTTAGTGTTAGAAATCCTGTTAAAACAGGGGCACCTAGCACAAACTTCATGTATACTAGAATGTGGGAGAATTCACGTATCCCTCTGTTCCCTGCTGTAAAAGATATTATGAATTTTCTGCAAGAAGGCCTGGATATGGGATTACGTTTTAATTGGGTCTCGTTCATGTCTTCACTCTCCGGGATACAGTTGCAATTGCATATTGTGGTAAACCAAATCTTAAAGCTCTGTGCAAAAAATCACTCTTCAGGAAGATTGTTCTCTCTCCTTGGGGTTTAGAAATAGTGAGGAACATGTTGTCTCACCCTCCATTTCTTCTAGATCAGACTTCCTTAATACAGCCAGTAACAATGAAGCAGTATTTCTTACAGCTATCATGTCCAGGAGAAGGATCTCAGATATCCAAGTGAAAAACCTCGTACACACGATCAGATTTTCCGACGGGAATTGTGTATGACAGACTGTTGGCCTAAAATCCGACCGTTTGTACGCTCCATCAGACAATTGTTGTCCAACTTTCCACTGACAAATGTTGGAGGGCAGGCTAATACATTTTCCATGGACAACGGTCTGTTGTCAGATTTTCCTATAGTGTGTAGACAAGTCCGTCACACAAAAGTCCAAAGTACAAACACCCATGCTCGAAATCAATGCTCACCAAACATGACTTTAGCAGAAGGTGCCCAAAGGGTGGCGCTCGAGCTGAAATTTCCCATAGTACATCATTATGTTTGTGTTTCTTGGGTCATAATTGTGTGCCGTTTGTATGCAAGACAAGTTCATGGACAACGCCCTTCAGACAAAAGTCTGATGCTTTGTCTGTGGAAAATCCGATCATGTGTACGAGGCTTAAGGCTGTAAATGACCTTATTGCCATTTTCCAAACAGGATTTTTATAAGACCTCTTCCTCAGCATCATCCAAAGGTCTGCAAATCTTTCCATTTCCGTCAGCATTTCGTGCTTCCAGCATATCCAGAGTGAAGTGTCTGAGTTTCCTCAAGCATTGAATGTGTGTGTGATGTTGAGGAAACCCATGGAAGTGACCTTTAACTTCAGAAGGTTGGGCAACTGGTTCTTTAGGCCTGGCAGTGTCAGAAGGTATTGAATTTATTTTCCTCCTCAGACTTCACAAAGGAATCGGGGGGCTTCAGTAACGAAAACTTCAGTGTTTATCCTTATGACACGTCACAGGAAGCACCTCCATGGCTAACAGAGGACAGAATTAGAGATAGATTTGAAAAACGTAACATTAATAAGTGACCGGGACCAGATGGCTTGCACCCGAGGATCCTTAGAGAACTCAGTCAAATAATTGCCAGACCATTGTTTCTAATTTTTATTGACAGTCTACTAACGGGAATGGTACCAGCTGATTGGAGAAAAGCCAATTCCCATCCCTGGGAATTACAGACCAGTTAGCCTAACATCAATAATATGTAAACTCTTGGAGGGGATGATAAGGGACTATATACAAGATTTTAGTAATAAGAACGGTATCATTAGCAGTAATCAGCATGGATTCATGAAGAATCGTTCTTGCCAAACCAATCTATTAACCTTCTATAAGGAGGAGAGTTGACATCTTGATAAAGGAAGGCCCGTAGACGTGGTGTATCTGGATTTTGCAAAAGCATTTGACACAGTTCCCCATAAACATTTACTGTACAAAATAAGGTCCGTTGGCATGGACCATAGGGTGAGTACATGGACTGAAAACTGGCTACAAGGGCGAGTTCAGAGGGTGGTGATAAATGGGGAGTACTCAGAATGGTCAGGGGTGGGTAGTGGGGTCCCCCAGGGTTCTGTGCTGGGACCAATCCTATTTTATTTGTTCATAAACGACCTGGAGGATGGGATAAACAGTTCAATCTCTGCATTTGTGGACGATACTAAGCTAAGCAGGGCAATAACTTCTCTGCAGGATATGGATACCTTACAAAAAGATCTGAACAAATTAAGGGGTGGGCAACTACATGGCAAATGAGGTTCAATGTGGAAAAATGTAAAAAAATGCATTTGAGTGGCAAAAATACAAATGCAATTTATACACTGGGGGGGAGAACCTCTGGGGGAATCTAGGATGGAAAAGGACCTGGGGGTCCTAGTAGATGATAGGCTCAGCAATGACATGCAATGCCAAGCTGCTGCTAACAAAGCAAACAGAATATTGGCATTAAAAAGGGGATCAACTCCAGAGATAAAACGATAATTCTCCCGCTCTACAAGACTCTGGTCCGGCCGCACCTGGAGTATGCTGTCCAGTTCTGGGCACCAGTCCTCAGGAAGGATGTACTGGAAATGGAGCGAGTACAAAGAAGGACAACAAAGGTAATAAAGGGTCTGGAGGATCTTAGTTATGAGGAAAGGTTGTGAGCTCTGAACTTATTCTCTCTGGAGAAGAGACGCTTGAGAGGGGATATGATTTCAATTTACAAATACTGTACTGGTGACCCCACAATAGGGATAAAACTTTTAATAAGACACGTGGCCACTCATTAAGATTAGAAGAAATGAGATTTAACCTTAAACTGCGTAGAGGGCTCTTTACTGTAAGAGCGGCAAGGATGTGGAATTCCCTTCCACAGGCGGTGGTCTCAGTGGGGAGCATCGATAGTTTCAAGAAACTATTAGGTAAGCACCTGAACGACCGCAACATACAGGGATATACAATGTAATACTGACATATAATCACACACATAGGTTGGACTTGATGGGCTTGTGTCTTTTTTCAACCTCACCTACTAGGTAACAATGTAACTATGTATAAGAGGGCTTTCACTGTCCACTATTGCATTGTCACTGGTCAAGGTGGTCTGGTGGGCTTATATGATAAAGATAAATCCAATTCCATTCAATTGACCACAGAGTCCACTCTACCAGATAGATGAGCAGAATTTAGAGGTCCATAATTATTCTTCAGGACAACAAATGGGTCCATCGATGGCTCATTTCTAGCTTATTACAAAGTTGGTCAAGCAACACTGACAATGGGGGAGTTTTGCTTCAGTTCTACATGAATCTAATGATATGTTGAATAAAATTCTTCAGCATTACTCTCCCTTGTTACTTCTTTTTCATGTTATGTCCCATGTGTGTATGCTACCATGTTTGTGTTAGTATAGTGGAAAACTGTATTTTTCCAGTAATTTTCCTTTCCTGACGCAAAAGCAAAATCTCTCCCAGGACTGCGCATTGAGTCTTGTTAGAAGAATTCCGCCTTGTGGTGGATGTTTCATTTTATAGTATGGTGGAGCCTATACCCATGTGTGTATGCTGTCATGCTGTTGTATCCTATCAGCTGTTTTTTTTTATTTTCCGTTTCAGTACATTGATTATTCACAATATTGGATGTCTTTCACTTTAGTATTTCATCAAGTGAAAAAAAAAAAAAAAATGTCCAGCGCTCTGGATGTCACACAGACAAATAGCAGCAGTCCAAAGTAAAAGTTGAGAAATGTAATGAATGTATATAATCAAAGCACTTGGTAGACAATGTATAAAAATAGTCCCATAAAAATAGCACTGTATTGCACTTAAATGAAAAGTATATAACAGACAAAAAGTCCCATCAGCAACAGGCAGCCTAAAACGGGAGATCCATCCAAAAAGCCTAACCCCAGGCTGTAAACAAATAGAAGGGGGTTGGAGGGGAGATGGAAGCCCCAGCCCACAGACCCAGGAGACACACACTTTATCCACTGGCTATGGGATCTAGAGGGGATGGCTCACCGGTTCCAGGGGACGGTTCCGTGGATGTAACATGAGGACAGGCAGTGATTCCACCGAGAGGAGAAAAGTCTTGCAGCGGCTCCGTGCCGAGGGGCGATGATGTCAGCCCAGCTGCAAGGAGAGGGCGCGGCTCCACACAGGGGAACTGCCGGAGAATCAGCTGATGGCGCTGAGCAGCTGAAAAAGCCGGTCTGTGTCCCCTCTGGGTAGAAAGCCTCAGTGAGAAGCAGTGACACTCAGTGAAGCCAGTGATAGTGTAATAAAGTCATCAAGGAGTGACATGGTGAACAGGGAAGCTGCCAGAAAGTGAGCTGGGGACGTGGAACTGATCGCATATGGGTCTGTGTCCCCTCTGAGTGGAAAAAGCCTCAAGGAAGAGTGGTGTCACTCAGGAAATCCAATGGTAAACATGAGCCACCAGCCAGAAGGGAATAGATGGAGCCAGCAGGTTAGTTGGAAAGCACTGCTGTGGACAATGTGAAGCTCCCAAGGGTGGATGGATGGATATTCACCGTTGGCACTTTTTCATAGTCAAGGAAAGAGGCAACTTGCAAAGTTTAAATACAAATATTAAGTGGGGAAAAGGGAGGGAGAAAAGAACAGGGGGAGGGGAACATGGGGAGGGGCAATGCAAAGGGAGATGTAATGAGAATATTCCTGCGCTACCCAATTGGAAAAAGAAAAGAAAACAAGAACTCAGAAAGATAGTAAAAATGCACGTATGTGACTGGACAGCTGCATGCACCGAAGCAAGGGTCAGACATAAGCCCAAAATCAAACTGAGGTATAGGGGGGGGAGGAGCTGCGCTAACCAGAAGAAAGCTGTAAATCTCTGTCTGTGGTCAATTAATAAAATGACATAAAATCGCATAATAAATCGCATAAATAGGTGTTGACACTAAAAACATTCAAGTCTTAATAATCAGCATCATGTGTATGTGAAAAAAGTGCATAAAAAATCCTTTTCAGTTGGTATATACTAAATGACAAAAAAAAAAATCGCATGTAAAATCGCATAAATAAGTGTTGACACTAAAAACATATAAATCTAGATAATCATGTGTAGGTGCACAAAGGGACATAAACACTACTTCATGTGAATAATTCTAAATAAAAATACATAGAATAAATCAGAAATAACCATCAAAAACATATCCTTATAAATGGTGCAAAACATACAAAGTGCCAGTGCTTAAAGGTGATCTAGATATCGCAAATAAAACACATCAATCCAACGCAATATGGATATTAAATAATATAAATAAATGTCCCAATAATAGTGATATAAAATATATTGTGCTGGCCTGCGAAACAAATGACCAATGACATGCCAGTAAGTGCAGCAAACTTAAAGTGCCAGTGTAAAAGTCATTGAAGGTGCAAAAGCAAGTTCTGGTGTATTCAATAAAACAACAGTGGGGTGTCTGGGATGCAATTCACTCAGTGTCCTCTTCGTGCATAAAACACTAATGTAAGCAGTGGCCCCTTACCTAGCGGTGCTAGGTCAACCGCATGAATTGTAGCTAAAACGCCAGGTCCTGAGCCTCCATCGCGTCCCTATATCCACGCTTGCCGGTGTTGGGTTATCCTAATGGCAGCTGATTACAAGTGGCTATGGTCCTATCAGGGGTCCTGGACCAGCGCGGATCCTAGCTCAGCCTCCACATCTCAGGTATGTATGTACAGGAATATGCAGGACAAAGGTACTTGATAGTGAAGTATGTCTTAACCAGGTAATGCTTTATTAAAAATCTTTAAGTAGATGTACTCACATAAAAACAATGCAGAGCAAACCTCTCTCCTACGAGCAGCGAACTCGTTCTGTGTCTAGCAATGTGAAACAGCCTATTCCGTCCCTACGCGTATCATCACGTGACTTCTTCAGGGGATGAGCAAAATAGGCTTATTGTAGTCTTAAATAGTCTCTCCCATAGTGATTAATGGGCGGCCATTTTCTCGTAGCCACGCCGGCCATTACTGGGTCTCACATGGGCGTGGCCATTTTGTAGGTTAGAAACGACACATGGGTCTCACATGGGCGCGGCCATTTTGTAGGTTAGAAACGACTACCTGATCTTAACCAAGCTAATAACTAGGTGTCTGATGGGCGCGGCCATTTTATAGGTTAGAGAAGACTTTATACTCATACCAAGGCAAATAGATACCGAATTGGCTGTATGTCTATGTAACGATATATTGCATTGCTCATAAATATGGCTTAATGATATACAGAGGGGCTAATTGGCCAGAGACGGACGCATAGGTGGGCATATATTAAAAAAGAGAGAGATCCCGCTGTATTGGAAGCTAAAAAATGCCAAATGGTCGGAGGCTACCACTAAAAGTGCATACATGGAAATTTTAATTCGTAAAATATATTGAAAGGTAATAAAAAGGCTAAAATTAAATTATTTAATAAAATATGATTAAAATATATGTGGGGTTAAGGTGCAAATACCTGGAATATCCAGTAAAATTCAAATTAAAATAGCCGCGGAGGGATGATGGAATGGGCTATTTCATATCATGTATACTCGTATAAATATCACATGAAATACCTACAATCTCAACTACAGTGCAATCATAAGGAAAAGGAGGGAAGGCAAACCGGGGGGGGGGAGGGAAGAGGTGGTGGGGGGAGAGGGGAAAGGGAGAGGGGGGATAGGGAAGGGAGGGGGAAAAGGAGGGGGGAGACGTAAGGAGGTAATGGAAGGAGGGGAGGGCGGGGGGTAGCGAATAAATCTATGATGATAAATCACAACATGTACTAATAATAACAATATCCAAGGGCATAAGAAGAGGGAGAGGGAGGGCCAAAAGATATTCTTAAAATACTGGTGAGAGAAAAAAGAGAGCTGGTAATGTACACTCCTGTTGAAAATCGCTTAAAAAGCAGTTCAAATCAAATTCGATGTTCAAACCCCTGGGTGCAAAAGTATCTAGGGTGAAAATCCACTTAGATTCGAGCTGGCTGAGGGTCCTAACCTTATGTCCCCCCCACCAGTGTCTGACATATGGTTCAATTCCCCAAAATTTTAATTGTGTGGGGTCTTTGTTGTGACACAGCAGGAAGTGTTTAGAAACACTATGTTTGTCATACCCATTCAAAATATTCTTCACGTGTTCGACTAGTACAGGGGAGACATATGAAATAAAAGAATTTATCTGTTGTAACACGGAAGGAGCGGTATACGCCCTAGAATGCAGTTGCGGCCTACAGTATATAGGCCGCACAAAAAGACCCCTTCAAGTTAGGATCAAAGAACACGTGAAGAATATTTTGAATGGGTATGACAAACATAGTGTTTCTAAACACTTCCTGCTGTGTCACAACAAAGACCCCACACAATTAAAATTTTGGGGAATTGAACCATATGTCAGACACTGGCGGGGGGGACATAAGGTTAGGACCCTCAGCCAGCTCGAATCTAAGTGGATTTTCACCCTAGATACTTTTGCACCCAGGGGTTTGAACATCGAATTTGATTTGAACTGCTTTTTAAGCGATTTTTAACAGGAGTGTACATTACCAGCTCTCTTTTTTCTCTCACCAGTATTTTAAGAATATCTTTTGGCCCTCCCTCTCCCTCTTCTTATGCCCTTGGATATTGTTATTATTAGTACATGTTGTGATTTATCATCATAGATTTATTCGCTACCCCCCGCCCTCCCCTCCTTCCATTACCTCCTTACGTCTCCCCCCTCCTTTTCCCCCTCCCTTCCCTATCCCCCCTCTCCCTTTCCCCTCTCCCCCCACCACCTCTTCCCTCCCCCCCCCGGTTTGCCTTCCCTCCTTTTCCTTATGATTGCACTGTAGTTGAGATTGTAGGTATTTCATGTGATATTTATACGAGTATACATGATATGAAATAGCCCATTCCATCATCCCTCCGCGGCTATTTTAATTTGAATTTTACTGGATATTCCAGCTATTTGCACCTTAACCCCGCATATATTTTAATCATATTTTATTAAATAATTAAATTTTAGCCTTTTTATTACCTTTCAATATATTTTACGAATTAAAATTTCCATGTATGCACTTTTAGTGGTAGCCTCCGACCATTTGGCATTTTTTAGCTTCCAGTACAGCGGGATCTCTCTCTTTTTTAATATATGCCCACCTATGAGTCCGTCTCTGGCCAATTAGCCCCTCTGTATATCATTAAGCCATATTTATGAGCAACGCAATATATCGTTACATAGACATACAGCCAATTCGGTATCTATTTGCCTTGGTATGAGTATAAAGTCTTCTCTAACCTATAAAATGGCCGCACCCATCAGACACCTAGTTATTAGCTTGGTTAAGATCAGGTAGTCGTTTCTAACCTACAAAATGGCCGCGCCCATGTGAGACCCATGTGTCGTTTCTAACCTACAAAATGGCCGCGCCCATGTGAGACCCATGTGTCGTTTCTAACCTACAAAATGGCCGCGCCCATGTGAGACCCAGTAATGGCCGGCGTGGCTACGAGAAAATGGCCGCCCATTAATCACTATGGGAGAGACTATTTAAGACCACAATAAGCCTATTTTGCTCATCCCCTGAAAAAGTCACGTGATGACACGCGTAGGGACGGAATAGGCTGTTTCACATTGCTAGACACAGAACGAGTTCGCTGCTCGTAGGAGAGAGGTTTGCTCTGCATTGTTTTTATGTGAGTACATCTACTTAAAGATTTTTAATAAAGCATTACCTGGTTAAGACATACTTCACTATCAAGTACCTTTGTCCTGCATATTCCTGTACATACATACCTGAGATGTGGAGGCTGAGCTAGGATCCGCGCTGGTCCAGGACCCCTGATAGGACCATAGCCACTTGTAATCAGCTGCCATTAGGATAACCCAACACCGGCAAGCGTGGATATAGGGACGCGATGGAGGCTCAGGACCTGGCGTTTTAGCTACAATTCTTGCGGTTGACCTAGCACCGCTAGGTAAGGGGCCACTGCTTACATTAGTGTTTTATGCATGAAGAGGACACTGAGTGAATTGCATCCCAGACACCCCACTGTTGTTTTGTTGAATACACCAGAACTTGCTTTTGCACCTTCAATGACTTTTACACTGGCACTTTAAGTTTGCTGCACTTACTGGCATGTCATTGGTCATTTGTTTCCAGGCCAGCACAATATATTTTATATCACTATTATTGGGACATGTATTTATATTATTTATTATCCATATTGCGTTGGATTGATGTGTTTTATTTGCGATATCTAGATCACCTTTAAGCACTGGCACTTTGTATGTTTTGCACCATTTATAAGGATATGTTTTTGATGGTTATTTCTGATTTATTCTATGTATTTTTATTTAGAATTATTCACATGAAGTAGTGTTTATGTCCCTTTGTGCACCTACACATGATTATCTAGATTTATATGTTTTTAGTGTCAACACTTATTTATGCGATTTTACATGCGATTTTTTTTGTCATTTAGTATATACCAACTGAAAAGGATTTTTTATGCACTTTTTTCACATACACATGATGCTGATTATTAAGACTTGAATGTTTTTAGTGTCAACACCTATTTATGCGATTTATGCGATTTATTATGCGATTTTATGTCATTTTATTATTGACCACAGACAGAGATTTACAGCTTTCTTCTGGTTAGCGCAGCACCTCCCCCCCTATACCTCAATGCAAAGGGAGGGAGTTGAGAGTCAGAATTAACATAAGGGCGGGAGTAGTTAACCCATTGCGAGAACAGGGGCGCAAAAAGAGGGGGGGGAGGTTTCTATCTCCAGTCCAAAACCCCTGTTGCTCAAAGGACACAATGGCAGACATAAATAACATAATAAAACATACATTGGTATTTGCATTAGTTAAACGAAATAAAACAATTCCATTGACACCAAACTCTACACAAAACTGCATGTCTCCAGTTCCTCATTTAACCCCTTGGGGGCAAGTGAGTCGAACATATATATCCAAAATACCTCACGTTTGCAAAGTAAAGAGAATCTCTCGTTGCTGGTTAGTGTGCCTTTGGGAATAGTTTCAATCACGTAAACTTCTAAAAGTCTAATATCCTTGTTGTGGAAGCATAGAAAGTGTCGAGGGACACTATGTTCATCGCTCCCCTTGGAAATAAGTCTACGGTGGTCGCCCACCCTGGCCCGTAGGGCCCTGATGGTCCGACCAACGTAGAAAAGCCCACAAGGACACCGCAAAACATAGATTACAAAGTCTGTCGAGCAAGTGATAAATTGCCTGATCTCGTATGTTTTGCCTAAATTAGTCGTGGTAATCTTGGTGCCATGGGCAATAAATTGGCATGTGAGGCATCCCCTTTTCTTGCACTGAAAAATCCCCTTTCGGTCGTCAAAATATGACCTGATGTCGAGTGGAGATTTGGATGTTTTATTAGTTACTTTACTGGGTGCTAATAGGTTCTTAATGGTACGAGCCTTGTGGAATGTCACATGTGGAACATCAGGTAAAACCGGAGCTAGACGTTGGTCCAATAGTAAAATATTGTAGAGTTTCTTAATGTTTCTGGATATAGATTTAAAACTGTCGTTAAAAGTAGAAATAAATCTAACTGTCTGGTTAGTTCCTAATTCTTCTTTAGGGGCCTTAGCCTTAGGAAGAGGGTTCATGTGGGACAAAAAGCGTCATTGATAAGATCACATGGGTAGCCCTTCTCTTGGAATTTCATTTTCATCATGGTCTCTTGTTCGACATAATCCTCCACTCTGGAGCAATTGCGTCTCAATCTATGGAATTGGCCACTTGGGATGTTACATTTCCATGAAGGATGATGGCAACTTCTAAAATGAAGGTAGGAGTTTCCACTGGTTGGCTTGACATGTTTTTTTGTAAAAATTATTTGTTGATCGTGAGCCAATACAAGATCCAGGAATACGAGTTCGTGAGGGTCTATTACATGGGTAAAAGATAACCCCAGAGGATTGGAATTACAATGGGCCACAAAGGATGAAAACAGATCTGGGCCCCTGCTCCAAATGAGCACAATGTCATCAATGTACCGCCCAAAATAGACTATGTGCTCAGCAAATGGGTTGTTGGCCCAGATACTGCTCTCCTCCCAGTAGCCCATGGTAAGGTTGGCATAAACCGGAGCAAAATTAGCTTAACCCCAAAAAAACTGTAAATTCTTTACCTATCTCTAAAACAAATTTGCATTTGTCGGATAGGTGTGCCCCTAAACCAATCAGTCCCAAAGCTTTAGTATCTAAGACAGTGACTGTGGTGGTTACCATACCGACCACCACTATTTTAGATCTGAACCCCTCCCCCCCTGGTGTCCTCCCCGTCTTTGATGACACCACTCGTCCCTTCCATTGTAAGGCAGGATGTTGCCATTGTTTCACCTCTCACTATTCAATCTCAACTGACTTACAACATTTCCATCCAGAATAGTTTTAGTCCTCTGTCTCGTGACTTAGAAGACTATATTCTACTGGGTGCGAGGCCCAAAACCCATAATGACATTGAGGATCATAACTTACAGGGCTCAATTTGCTTATTTCCATCCTCAAATAGTCAAAATTTTCAGTCTTTTCCTCCAAAGGGAGCTTTAAAAGAAAAAAGAAAACTCGAAGAGGACGAAGAGGAGGAACCACTAGGAAGGGTAAACAAGAAAGAGAGGTCAGAATCACTACAGGGGAAAGTACAAAAAAAATATATAATCTGTCCTTACACACCCTGACTCTCTCTGAAGAGTCTCTACTCCAGAAGGGTTTGGGTTTTTCTCCCTCAATAGGCCCAAATAAATTTGGTCTCTTCAAAGATTTACACCGATTCATACGCTCCCTAAAGCTAAAACGCCACTATGCCCCTAATCCACTAGCTGTACATAAAAAAGGCCTGAAGGATGCTAGTCCTACATTAGTTCCGATACCGGAGTGTATACCCCCCACGGAACTAGATGAAGAGGCACTACAGGCACTGGAGGACCTATGGGCTGAGGGTCACATAGAAGGTTATGTTCCCACTGCTGGTCTAGACACACCAGTGATACATACCCCCTTTCAACCCAAATTGACCTTTTTCCCAACTAATTCAAAAGGCCCTTACATAGAAACCTACTATCAAGCAGTGTATAAAGACTTTCTGCGACTCTGTGACAGCTTCAAGACGAGGAAAGATCAAAATTTGAGTAAATGTGAAAATCTAGCACTGAGAGATCTAATAGCCAATACTGACATCACCATTAGGCAGGCTGATAAGGGAGGTAGTTTGGTGGTACAAAACCGAACGGACTATATTAAAGAGGCAAGTCGGCTGTTAGCAGATACTGATACATATTTGAAATTACAGTTAAAAGAGGTGGTGAGCAGTTGTGGACATACACAGGCACTGAGACGAGTCTCCCAATCCCTATATATATTCAAAATGCAGCGAAAATAAAGATTCTTTCAAGAAACTTGGGATTTTTTGGGGGAGATAATACGTCTATTTCCAGTAGGTATCAACAAAAGAAATTAGTTAAAATATTATTTTTATTAAATTGCAGTAAAAAAGAAAAGGATATACAAAACAGATATCAAAATATATGTGCAAGACCAGTATGACCATCCGGTATAATATTCAAATTCCATTCATGCCTGTCAGCCAACATGTTTCGCAAACGTTTAATTGCTTCATCAGGGCATAGATCGGCATCATTGTTTCTTTTAAACTATATAAACAACAGATAAGTACGCAGTTATGTAACGGTCATACACATTCGGGTACAGCAAAAATCATATGACATTTAGTCAAAATATTTAATCTAATAGTCTCACCTACTGGTACAAGTCTAAAACCAAAAAGCACACGCTGCCATTGCCAGATATTGTCCAACGTACCCACTGCTGCAAAAAATCCGGGGGTGCCAGATCCCAACCGGATAGTGCCAATAGAGGAACTGGACCGCACACTAGCCGAACAGGAATCTAGTATGTAAGAGGCAAGATGGGGAGATAGATAAGCCACTAGGCTACCCAGTCCAAAAGGATCATATAAATACTTAATCTATTCAATAAGGTAGTCAGTATAACATATAGTCCAACTCACTTAGCCACAGGTAAGGTTAGTATTGATTAACATATTGTATAACACTAGCAAGCTTAGAAGTGGGGGTCTAATTTATTATGCACTTATACAGAGCTAGAGACTCTATGACATGGCGTAATTAATCATATCAAGCGATTAACAAGCAACCTGCCCATGATTCTGATTATAAACGAATATCCATTCTCCATTCCCAAAGGTAAATGATGGAGATAGCACAGGGAAACACCCAGACATAGTAAGAGGTGAAAATTAGGTTTGAAAATTTACCTGTAAGGCTCAGATATGGGGGCTCTTCAGTCACCAGGAATCGTCCTGTCAGCATAGACGGGTTAGGGCCGGCTGCGTCTGTAAACACAGCGGCGCCTCCATCTTTTTATACGGTCCCACCGGAAGTGAAAAGGTCAGTGATGACCTCCGGCATCACTTCCGGTCCGGATGTCCCCGCAAGTGACGCGCGCGCACCACGTCAAGCGCAACCGCCATTGGCGGATGCGCGCGCACTGCCCACACAGGGATGACGCAGTGAGGGCATACGGAGCGGAAATAGGAAGCTCCGCCCCATTGCGCGGGGACGTCCGAGTCCCCTTATCTAAGGCAAAAGCAACAGTGCGGCACCCGACTCCTCCAGTATATAGGGTGCTTAGTTCTTGTATAGTCCCGCAAATGACTATATACATTTCTATTTTGAAAGGTACTGAGGATATAAAACATTAAATGTCTTCAACATATTAAGCATAATGATAACCCATGCAGGGATCTTTCCCCTCAGGACCAAACAGGTATGCATGAGTAAAAAACTGGCAGCCATTTATACTTGATATTTAAATATGATGACTCATGCAGGGATCCTTCCCCTCAAGACCAAACAGGTATACATGAGTGAAATTATGGCAGCCATTTAACCACTTAAGGACCGCCTAACGCCGATTTACGTCGGCAAAGCGGCACGGGCAGGCAAAATCACGTACATGTACGTGATTTGCCTTCCGCGGGTGGGGGGTCCGATCGGACCCCCCCCCCGCCGCCCGAGGCGGTCCCGTTCTGTTCCCCGGCGATCCGAGATGAGGGGGAGGCCATCCGTTCGTGGCCCCCCCCTCGCGATCGCCGCCGGCCAATGGGAACATTCCTTTGCTGCTGTATGCTAAACAGCAGCAAAGGAAATGATGTCATCTCCCCTCAGCTCGGTATTCCGTTCCAGCGCCGAGGGGAGAAGACATCAATGTAAGTGCACAACACACTACACACACAGTAGAACATGCCAGGCATACAAAACACCCCGATCCCCCCCCCCGATCCCCCCCCAATCACCCCCCCCCCCCTGTCACAAACTGACACCAGCAGGTTTTTTTTTTTTTTTTTTTCTGATTACTGCATAGTGTCAGTTTGTGACAGTTACAGTGTTGGGACAGTTAGTATTACCCCCCTTTAGGTCTAGGGTACCCCCCTAACCCCCCCTAATAAAGTTTTAACCCCTTGATCACCCCCTGTCACCAGTGTTGCTAAGCGATCATTTTTCTGATCGCTGTATTAGTGTCGCTGGTGACGCTAGTTAGGGACGTAAATATTTAGGTTCGCCGTCAGCGTTTTATAGTGTCAGGGACCCCCATATACTATCTAATAAATGTTTTAACCCCTTGATTGTCCCCTAGTTAACCCTTTCACCACTGATCACCGTATAAACGTTACGGTTGACGCTGGTTAGTTCGTTTATTTTTTATAGTGTCAGGGCACCCGCCGTTTATTACCGAATAAAGGTTTAGCCCCCTGATCGCCCGGCGGTGATATGCGTCGCCCCAGGCAGCGTCAGATTAGCGCCAGTACCGCTAACACCCACGCACGCAGCATACGCCTCCCTTAGTGGTATAGTATCTGAACGCATCAATATCTGATCCGATCAGATCTATACTAGCGTCCCCAGCAGTTTAGGGTTCCCAAAAACGCAGTGTTAGCGGGATCAGCCCAGATACCCGCTAGCACCTGCGTTTTGCCCCTCCGCCCGGCCCACCCAAGTGCAGTATCGATCGATCGCTGTCACTTACAAAACACTAAACGCATAACTGCAGCGTTCGCAGAGTCAGGCCTGATCCCTGCGATCGCTAACAGTTTTTTTGGTAGCATTTTGGTGAACTGGCAAGCAAGCACCAGGCAGCGTCAGGTTAGCGCCAGTAGCGCTAACACCCAAGCACGCACCGTACACCTCCCTTAGTGGTATAGTATCTGATCGGATCAATATCTGATCCGATCAGATCTATACTAGCGTCCCCAGCAGTTTAGGGTTCCCAAAAACGCAGTGTTAGCGGGATCAGCTAACAGTTTTTTTGGTAGCGTTTTGGTGAACTGGCAAGCACCAGCGGCCTAGTACACCCCGGTCGTAGTCAAACCAGCACTGCAGTAACACTTGGTGACGTGGCGAGTCCCATAAGTGCAGTTCAAGCTGGTGAGGTGGCAAGCACAAGTAGTGTCCCGCTGCCACCAAGAAGACAAACACAGGCCCGTCGTGCCCATAGTGCCCTTCCTGCTGCATTCACCAATCCTAATTGGGAACCCACCACTTCTGCAGCGCCCGTACTTCCCCCATTCACATCCCCAACCAAATGCAGTCGGCTGCATGAGAGGCATTTTCTTTATGTCCTCCCGAGTACCCCTACCCAACGAACCCCCCCAAAAAAGATGTTGTGTCTGCAGGAAGCGCGGATATAGGTGTGACACCCGCTATTATTGTCCCTCCTGTCCTGACAATCCTGGTCTTTGCATTGGTGAATGTTTTGAACGCTACCATTCAATAGTTGAGTATTAGCGTAGGGTACAGCATTGCACAGACTAGGCACACTTTCACAGTAGGCACACTTTCACAGGGTCTCCCAAGATGCCATCGCATTTTGAGAGACCCGAACCTGGAACCGGTTACAGTTACAAAAGTTAGTTACAAAAAAAGTGTCAAAAAAAAAATATATATATAAAATAAAAAAAAATAGTTGTCGTTTTATTGTTCTCTCTCTCTCTATTCTCTCTCTATTGTTCTGCTCTTTTTTACTGTATTCTATTCTGCAATGTTTTATTGTTATTATGTTTTATCATGTTTGCTTTTTCAGGTATGCAATTTTTTATACTTTACCGTTTACTGTGCTTTATTGTTAACCATTTTTTTGTCTTCAGGTACGCCATTCACGACTTTGAGTGGTTATACCAGAATGATGCCTGCAGGTTTAGGTATCATCTTGGTATCATTCTTTTCAGCCAGCGGTCGGCTTTCATTTAAAAGCAATCCTAGCGGCTAATTAGCCTCTAGACTGCTTTTACAAGCCGTGGGAGGGAATGCCCCCCCCCACCGTCTTCTGTGTTTTTCTCTGGCTCTCCTGTCTCAACAGGGAACCTGAGAATGCAGCCGGTGATTCAGCCAGCTGACCATAGAGCTGATCAGAGACCAGAGTGGCTCCAAACATCTCTATGGCCTAAGAAACCGGAAGCTACGAGCATTTTATGACTTAGATTTCGCCGGATGTAAATAGCGCCATTGGGAAATTGGGGAAGCATTTTATCACACCGATCTTGGTGTGGTCAGATGCTTTGAGGGCAGAGGAGAGATCTAGGGTCTAATAGACCCCAATTTTTTCAAAAAAGAGTACCTGTCACTACCTATTGCTATCATAGGGGATATTTACATTCCCCGAGATAACAATAAAAATGATTAAAAAAAAAAAATATGAAAGGAACAGTTTAAAAATAAGATAAAAAAAGCAGAAAAATAATAAAGAAAAAAAAAAAAAAAAAAAAAAAGCACCCCTGTCGCCCCCTGCTCTCGCGCTAAGGCGAACGCAATCGGCGGTCTGTCGTCAAATGTAAACAGCAATTGCACCATGCATGTGAGGTATCACCGCGAAGGTCAGATCGAGGGCAGTAATTTTTGCAGTAGACCTCCTCTGTAGATCTAAAGTGGTAACCTGTAAAGGCTTTTAAAGGCTTTTAAAAATGTATTTATTTTGTTGCCACTGCACGTTTGTGCGCAATTTTAAAGCATGTCATGTTTGGTATCCATGTACTCGGCCTAAGATCATCTTTTTTATTTCATCAAACATTTGGGCAATATAGTGTGTTTTAGTGCATTAAAATTTAAAAAAGTGTGTTTTTTCCCCAAAAAATGCGTTTGAAAAATCGCTGCGCAAATACTGTGTGAAAAAAAAAAATGAAACACCCACCATTTTAATCTGTAGGGCATTTGCTTTAAAAAAATATATAATGTGTGGGGGTTCAAAGTAATTTTTTTGCAAAAAAAAAAAATAACTTTTTCATGTAAACAATAAGTGTCAGAAAGGGCTTTGTCTTCAAGTGGTTAGAAGAGTGGGTGATGTGTGACATAAGCTTCTAAATGTTGTGCATAAAATGCCAGGACAGTTCAAAACCCCCCCAAATGACCCCATTTTGGAAAGTAGACACCCCAAGCTATTTGCTGAGAGGCATGTCGAGTCCATGGAATATTTTATATTGCGACACAAGTTGCGGGAAAGAGACACATTTTTTTTTTTTTTTTTTTTGCACAAAGTTGTCACTAAATGTTATATTGCTCAAACATGCCATGGGAATATGTGAAATTACACCCCAAAATACATTCTGCTGCTTCTCCTGAGTACGGGGATACCACATGTGTGAGACTTTTTGGGAGCCTAGCCGCGTACGGGACCCCGAAAACCAAGCACCGCCTTCAGGCTTTCTAAGGGCGTGAATTTTTGATTTCACTCTTCACTGCCTATCACAGTTTCGGAGGCCATGGAAAGCCCAGGTGGCACAAACCCCCCCCAAATGACCCTATTTTGGAAAGTAGACACCCCAAGCTATTTGCTGAGAGGTATAGTGAGTATTTTGCAGACCTCACTTTTTGTCACAAAGTTTTGAAAATTGAAAAAAGAAAAAAAAAAATGTTTTTTCTTGTCTTTCTTCATTTTCAAAAACAAATGAGAGCTGCAAAATACTCACCATGCCTCTCAGCAAATAGCTTGGGGTGTCTACTTTCCAAAATGGGGTCATTTGGGGGGGTTTTGTGCCACCTGGGCATTCCATGGCCTCCGAAACTGTGATAGGCAGTGAAGAGTGAAATCAAAAATTTTCACCCTTAGAAATCCTGAAGGCGGTGATTGGTTTTCGGGGTCCCGTATGCGGCTAGGCTCCCAAAAAGTCCCACACATGTGGTATCCCCATACTCAGGAGAAGCAGCTAAATGTATTTTGGAGTGCAATTCCACATATGCCCATGGCCTGTGTGAGCAATATATCATTTAGTGACAACTTTATGCAAAAAAAAAAAAAAGTGTCACTTTCCCACAACTTGTGTCAAAATATAAAATATTCCATGGACTCAATATGCCTCTCAGCAAATAGCTTGGGGTGTCTACTTTCCAAAATGGGGTCATTTTGGGGGGTTTTGTGCCACCTGGGCATTCCATGGCCTCCGAAACTGTGATAGGTAGTGAGGAGTAAAATCAAAAATTTACACCCTTAGAAATCCTGAAGGTGGTGATTGGTTTTCGGGGCCCCGTACGCGGCTAGGCTCCCAAAAAGTCCCACACATGTGGTATCCCCATACTCAGGAGAAGCAGCTGAATGTATTTTGGGGTGCAATTCCACATAGGCCCATGGCCTGTGTGAGCAATATATCATTTAGTGACAACTTTTTGTAAATATTTTTTTTTTTTTTTTTTTTTGTCATTATTCAATCACTTGGGACAAAAAAAATAAATATTCAATGGGTTCAACATACCTCTCAGCAATTTCCTTGGGGTGTCTACTTTCCAAAATGGGGTCATTTGGGGGGGGTTTGTACTGCCCTGCCATTTTAGCACCTCAAGAAATGACAAAGGCAGTCATAAACTAAAAGCTGTGTAAATTACAGAAAATGTACCCTAGTTTGTAGACGCTATAACTTTTGCGTAAACCAATAAATATACGCTTATTGACATTTTTTTTACCAAAGACATGTGGCCGAATACATTTTGGCCTAAATGTATGACTAAAATTTAGTTTATTGGATTTTTTTTATAACAAAAAGTAGAAAATATCATTTTTTTTCAAAATTTTCGGTCTTTTTCCGTTTATAGCGCAAAAAATAAAAACCGCAGAGGTGATCAAATACCATCAAAAGAAAGCTCTATTTGTGGGAAGAAAAGGACGCAAATTTTGTTTGGGTACAGCATTGCATGACCGCGCAATTAGCAGTTAAAGAGACGCAGTGCCAAATTGGAAAAAGACCTCTGGTCCTTAGGCAGCATAATGGTCCGGGGCTCAAGTGGTTAAGTGACAAAATGGAGAAAAAAAAAAAAAGGGGGAAGGGGGGGGAGAGGAGTCCCAACTGAGGCTAGCAATTTGTTATTATAAAAATGATTTGTAAGAGAGTGCTGTATTAAGGCCTGGTGGATGCGTGGCCTGCTGGCCAAAAATCCATCTCGCCTCCCTCTGGAGTATCCGTTTATCAACATCTCCTCCCCTCTCAGAGTTAGATATAACCTCCAGAGCAAAGAAGGAGACGTAGCTAGGATCGAAGCTGTGATGGAGGCCAATGTGCTTGCAGATAGGAGTGTATAAAAGTCCGGCATCCAGGTAGTATAGATGGTCCTGGATTCTTTTAGAAAAAGGACGTTTGGTTTTACCGCTGTAGAAGGCGCCGCAACGGCACGTGGCAAGGTAAACAATGCCTGTTGTGGAGCAATCTGCGTAGCCCTTTAGCTTATGAAAACCTCCTCTTGGCAGGGGACAACCTATGCCTTCTCTGATCCATGGGCAGACTTCGCAGTGTCCACATCTAAACGTGCCGTTGCCGCCCTCCGCCCCCAATGGGGGTGTCGTAGGTTGTAGATGACTGTGTACTAACGTGTCCCTAATAGACCTTGATTTTCTATACGTAATCTGTGGCACATTGGCTACATATTTGGACACTATTGGGTCCTCGGAAAGGAAATGCCAGTTTTCATTGATGAGATTTCGAATCGACTGTTGATAGGTCGTGAAAGTGGTAATAAGTTTAGTAGTAGGATGGGGGTCATTTACTTTTTGTTTAAATAAGAGAGTGTCACGTATGTTTGATTTGGCCCGTTTATAGGACCTTTTAAGAATTTTCTTGCTGTAACCCCTATCAAGTAACCTCCTGTAAAGAGCTTTTGCTTCTCTTTCGAAGTCTTCATTTCTCGCACAGTTCCGCCGTAATCGCAAGTATTGGCTGTATGGTATACTGTGTACAAGCGTACGGGGGTGAGAACTAGAGAAGTGCAATATGGTATTTCCCGCAGTTTCCTTCCTATATAGTGTACTGAAAACAGAACAGGGCAAGGCGCAGATCCAAAAAGGAAATGGAGTGGGCATCCGATTGAATCGTAAACTTCAAATTGAAGTTATTCTGAGACAGGAATTCCATGAAGTCTGACAGCAGGTTGGTTGAGCCTGTCCAAATGAGGAGGACATCATCGATGTATCTCCGCCAGAGAAGAATTTTGGGGGGCGTCGGTGTATCTCCGCCATATTCTTCTCTGGCGGAGATACATCGATGATGTCCTCCTCATTTGGACAGGCTCAACCAACCTGCTGTCGGACTTCATGGAATTCCTGTCTCAGAATAACTTCAATTTGAAGTTTACGATTCAATCGGATGCCCACTCCATTTCCTTTTTGGATCTGCGCCTTGCCCTTAAAGAGGATGGTTCTGTTTTCAGTACACTATATAGGAAGGAAACTGCGGGAAATACCATATTGCACTTCTCTAGTTCTCACCCCCGTACGCTTGTACACAGTATACCGTACAGCCAATACTTGCGATTATGGCGGAACTGTGCGAGAAATGAAGACTTCGAAAGAGAAGCAAAAGCTCTTTACAGGAGGTTACTTGATAGGGGTTACAGCAAGAAAATTCTTAAAAGGTCCTATAAACGGGCCAAATCAAACATACGTGACACTCTCTTATTTAAACAAAAAGTAAATGACCCCCATCCTACTACTAAACTTATTACCACTTTCACAACCTATCAACAGTCGATTCGGAATCTCATCAATGAAAACTGACATTTCCCAAGGCGTCTTTCAGGACAGCACCTGAGAGATAGCGACTCCACCCACCGGAAACAGGAAACACCTTCTTCCTCCAAACTTTAAAGGGAGGCGCCTCCCTACCATACCTCAGTTTTTGTGTTTCCTCCGGCCCGGAGGGAACATCTTTTTGAAGGGGAGTCAAGGTCTCTCAGATGCCTGGGAGACAGGGCTTCTTTTTCATTTTTTCCTCCTTTTTGGAGACCCGCTGTCCTCCCGGCCTACCCAAGCCTTGGCAGCGGTAGCAATCGGGCTCCTCTTCCCCTCCTGGTGCTCGGGGAGAGCCGTAGACCCGGTGATCCGCGCGGTCATAGGAGCGGCGGTGCGCGTGCGCCGCCGCCATGTTTTTTTGGCCGGCAGGCGCGGCGGAAGTGACAAGGCGGGTCACTGGGTCAGCAGAAGCGTCATTTCCGGCGTGGATGCGAGAGGGGAGGAGGGAGGACAGGAACTGGCGCCTACTTCCGCTTCCGGTCCGGTGCAGATGCACTATGGGAGTCCGGAAGCGGCATATGAAGCCACAGGTGGAGAGCTGCACACCAGAGATGGAGGACTCAGCGTCTGCAGCGGTGGGGACAGGCACAGGCGCCAGTAAAGCTCAGGTAGGAGCAGCAGTTTAAGTCTGCCTTTCTTCCTTTTCCTGGGTTTGGTCTATTTTCTTTTTTCTTACCCCCTAGTGGCAAGGGGCCTGTCTGGGCACTGGAGGCTGACTGGTTTCTTCTTAGTGCACCTGTGGGTGATTCTTGTGTAGCTGAGACCGGGTCTCACTAAAAGGTCCCCTGGTTTTTTTCCCTTTTTTGTTTTTTCTCTCACAGGCTAAAAGCTCTGACCCAAAAAAGAGATGTCCTTCTTGCAGGGCCAAAATGGGAGAAAATTGGAAAAAAGTCTTATGCAGTACATGCATCACTTCTTTAGTTAAGGAGGAATCAGCTTCGGTTTGTGATGATCTGGTTGCCTCTGTAAAGAAGGAACTATACGCCACGATTCAGACTTTTCGTGACTCTTTAGTTAATCCAGCTGCTAGTCAGCCATCCACTTCTGAGGCTTCCCAGGGTTCTATTTCTTTCCCCATGGTAGAAGTTTTACCTGAAGGCCCCCCTATCAGGGAAGAGCAGTCCCCTACTCCTTCCGTTAAGGATTCGGAGGAGGAGGGTGAGGAAGCGGAGGTGGCTCCTTCCAAATTTAAGCTTTCCCTAGAGGAGGTAGACGGACTCCTTAAGGCTATCCATGTTACACTTGGCTTAAGTGAGGAAAAGAAGGAGTTATCTCTTCATGACCGCATGTATGCAGGGTTAAATGAGCCTAAGGGGCGAACATTTCCAGTTCATTCGGTCATTTCTGACGCCATTACTAAAGAATGGCAAGATCCAGAGAAAAAGCCCTTTTTTTCCAGAGCCCACAAAAGGCGCTTCCCTTTTGAGGAGGACCCTTCTGCGGTGTGGAATAAGGTGCCCAGGTTGGATGCGGCCTTTTCACAGGTCTCAAGGTCCACAGACCTGTCTTTTGAAGACATGGGTGTTCTAAGGGATCCAATGGACAAACGCATGGATCTTTTGCTCAAAAGATCATGGCAATCAATCATGAGCAATTTAAAACCAGCAATGGCCACAACCTGTGTAGCCAGGAATCTGGAATACTGGGTGAACCAACTTAGATCTCATATAGTGGCAGATTCCCCCAAGCAGGAGATCTTAGATTCCTTTCCTACCCTGACTTCTGCGGTTGCTTATATTGCTGATGCTTCGGCTGAAGCTATCAAGATGTCAGCTAGGTCTGCAGCTTTAGCAAATGCTGCGAGAAGAGCTTTATGGCTAAAAACCTGGCCAGGTGATACAGCTTCAAAGAGTAAACTTTGTGGTATCCCCTTTTCAGGTGACCTTTCTTTTTGGCCCAGATCTAGATAATATCCTAGACAGAACTGCCGATAAGAAGAAGTCCTTTCCGGTCAAAAAGAAAAAGCAGACCCCAAAACGTCTTTTTCGACCTCAAAAAACTCAGCAGCAACAGCAGGAAAGTAAGTTTCAGGGCAGGAGGAAAAATTGGTCTGCGCAAAAGGCGAAGGGCAAAGGTGGAATTCTCTTCCGTCCTCCTTCACAGGCCGAAAACTCACAATGACTCATCTCTGCGGGTCGGCGGAAGATTACGAGAGTTTCTTCCGCAGTGGTCAGTGATAACTACAAATCAGTTTATTCTGACCACTCTCTCGCAGGGTTATACTCTCGAGTTCGCCAGAAGCCCCCCAAGAAGGTTTCTGGTAACAAATGCTCCTCGAGATCCAATGAGGGCCCTGGCCATGAAATCCTCTCTGGAGGAACTAATGCAACAGGGTGTAGTAATCCCGGTGCCACCAGAGGAATGGCACGAGGGCTTCTATTCACATGTCTTCCTGGTAAAAAAACCAACAGGAAGATTTCGTTTAATTCTAAATTTAAAGCCACTAAACAGAGCCATCAAATACAGAAGGTTCAGGATGGACTCAATTTTCACCGCCAGAAATATTCTGACTCCAGGTTGTTTCATGGCGTCAGTGGATTTAAAAGATGCATACCTGCATATTCCAATCTCATCCCAGTCCCAGGGCTTTCTCAGGTTGGCGGTAAGGTTGGAAGGCAGAATTCAGCATCTGCAATTCAGAGCCCTACCCTTCGGGCTATCATCCGCACCCCGAATTTTTACCAAAGTAATGGCAGAGGCCCTAGCTCCGCTGCGTCTTCAGGGAATCGCAGTAATTCCTTACTTAGACGATCTGCTATTTTTCGCCCCCTCAAGAGAGGAGCTGAGGAGCAATTTAAGCAGAGCATGCAGCCATTTGGAGTCTCTAGGTTGGATCCTAAATCTCCAAAAATCTTCCCTGGAACCATCTCAGGAGATTCGGTTTCTAGGGTATATAATAAATTCGGTAAGCCAAAAAATTTTTCTTCCTTCAGAGAAGAAAGGAAAAATCCAGGATACAGTGTCTTTTTTGCAGACCAACCAGCAGCTGACGGTAAGATTGGTCATGTCAGCCCTGGGGGTTTCTGACTTCGTCAATGCCAGCTGTTCAGTGGGCAAGACTACACTTCAGACATCTGCAGGCTTTTCTTCTGAGATCTTGGGATCACAATTTAGAATCCCTGGACTCAGAGGTAAGAGTTCCAACCCAAGTGAAGAGGTCACTATGGTGGTGGAAAAGGCAGGATATCCTATCGGAGGGGTTGGTCTGGGCCTTTCCAATCGAAAAAAGGCTGACAACCGATGCCAGTTCCTGGGGTTGGGGAGCCCACCTAGAAAAAGGTTTCACTCAGGGAAACTGGTCCAGGAAAGAGGCGACCAAGTCCTCAAACTGGAGAGAGCTCAAGGCGATCGACTTGGCTCTGAGGTCATTTGCTCAGGGGCTTCAGGCCCAGCATGTTCAAATACTAACAGACAATGCCACGGCAGTGGCTTACATAAACAGGCAGGGAGGTACAAGGAGCAAATCGCTGCAAGTACTAGCCATGAGCATTCTCCGTTGGGCAGAAGGACACTTGCTGTCGTTATCAGCAGTCCATCTAAAGGGATCCCTGAACGGAGTGGCGGATTTCCTGAGCAGAAACCCCATTCGGGAAGCAGAATGGTCGCTGAACCCAGAGGTTTTCGCCATGATTGTCGAGAAGTGGGGGCTGCCAGAGGTGGACCTGTTCGCCTCAAGGGAGAATGCCTTGGTTCCGCAATTTTTTTCCCTAAGCAATCACGACGGGTCACTAGGAACAGATGCCTTGGCGTATCCATGGAGATTCCATCTCTGCTACGCTTTCCCCCCATTTCAGTTAATTCCCTTAGTATTAAGAAAAATTCAAAGGGAAACGGTACCGGTTGTCCTAATCACGCCCTTTTGGCCAAGAAGGGCTTGGTTTTCAACCGTTCTGAAAATGGCGGTCAGGCCTTATTGGCATCTGCCCCTCAGGCACGATTTACTATTTCAGGGACCGGTAAATCACCCAGAGGTAGCCACTTTGGCGCTCACTGCTTGGTATCTGAAGAGCAGCTCTTAAGGAGCAAAGGTTTTTCCAACCGGTTAATCTCTACGCTATTATCCAGTAGGAAAAGGGTGACTAGAAATATCTATTCCAAGGTCTGGAAGGTTTACAATACGTGGTGTAATTCATCTGACCAGGACCCAGGGAGTCTCGTTACCATTCTGGAATTTTTACAGGTTGGTGCTGACAAGGGACTAGCAGTTAGTACCTTGAAGGTACAGGTGGCTGCGCTAGCAGTGTTCCTAGAAAGATCTGTGGCCTCAGATCCATTGGTAACCAGATTTTTCAGATCCCTTACGAGATCCAGACCAGCACCACTTAGGTTGTTTCCCAAATGGGATCTGTCGATAGTCCTCCAGGCTCTAACAAGGAGTCCCTTTGAACCTTTGGAAGAAGCGCCACTTAGATATCTCACTTTTAAGTCTGTGTTTCTGATTGCCATGGTCTCTGCACGAAGGATCAGTGAGCTTAATGCTTTATCAGTTAAGGAACCCTATTTATCTATCTTCCCAGATAGGGTTATACTTAGAACAGATCAGAAATTCTTACCAAAGGTAGCTTCAGTACAAAATCGTGTTCAGGACATTGTACTTCCGACCTTCTGCCCCAACCCAGTAGGGGAGAAGGAGACTTGTTTTCACATGTTGGATGTTAGAAGAGTTTTGTTATGTTACCTGGAAAGGACAAAGCTCTTTAGACGTTCAGATTCTCTGTTTGTGTTATTTTCAGGCAACAGGAAAGGTTGCCAGGCTTCTAAAATCTCTTTAGCAAGGTGGCTGAAGCTAGCCATTTCAGAGGCTTATTCGCATGCAGGCGTGTCTCCTCCTGCAGGAATTTCTGCACACTCAACAAGAGCATTAGCGGCCACTTGGGCAGAGAGAGCTGGTGCCACCCCTGAACAAATCTGCAAGGCGGCAACTTGGTCAAGTTTTCACACATTCGTGAAACATTACAGGCTGGACCTCACATCTGCTAATGATCAGGCGTTTGGCAGAAAGGTCCTGCAAGCTGTTGTCCCGCCCTAAGGGGGTAAGTCTCTGTTATCCTCTCAGGTGCTGTCCTGAAAGACGCCTTGGGAAAAACCAAGTTAGACTTACCGGTAACTTGTTTTCCAGAAGTCTTTCAGGACAGCAACATCCCGCCCTATTGTATTGTATATACTATGCTGTGACTAACGTATGTGTTTATGTGTTCCAGCCGGGGCCGGAGGTCTTCTCTACTACAACTGAGGTATGGTAGGGAGGCGCCTCCCTTTAAAGTTTGGAGGAAGAAGGTGTTTCCTGTTTCCGGTGGGTGGAGTCGCTATCTCTCAGGTGCTGTCCTGAAAGACTTCTGGAAAACAAGTTACCGGTAAGTCTAACTTGGTTTTTCCTTTCCGAGGACTCAATAGTGTCCAAATATGTAGCCAATGTGCCACAGATTACGTATAGAAAATCAAGGTCTATTAGGGACACGTTAGTACACAGTCATCTACAACCTACGACACCCCCATTGGGGGCGGAGGGCGGCAACGGCACGTTTAGATGTGGACACTGCGAAGTCTGCCCATGGATCAGAGAAGGCATAGGTTGTCCCCTGCCAAGAGGAGGTTTTCATAAGCTAAAGGGCTACGCAGATTGCTCCACAACAGGCATTGTTTACCTTGCCACGTGCCGTTGCGGCGCCTTCTACATCGGTAAAACCAAACGTCCTTTTTCTAAAAGAATCCAGGACCATCTATACTACCTGGATGCCGGACTTTTATACACTCCTATCTGCAAGCACATTGGCCTCCATCACAGCTTCGATCCTAGCTACGTCTCCTTCTTTGCTCTGGAGGTTATATCTAACTCTGAGAGGGGAGGAGATGTTGATAAACGGATACTCCAGAGGGAGGCGAGATGGATTTTTGGCCAGCAGGCCACGCATCCACCAGGCCTTAATACAGCACTCTCTTACAAATCATTTTTATAATAACAAATTGCTAGCCTCAGTTGGGACTCCTCTCCCCCCCCTTCCCCTTTTTTTTTTTTTTTTTTTTCTCCATTTTGTCACTTAAATGGCTGCCATAATTTCACTCATGTATACCTGTTTGGTCTTGAGGGGAAGGATCCCTGCATGAGTCATCATATTTAAATATCAAGTATAAATGGCTGCCCGTTTTTTACTCATGCATACCTGTTTGGTCCTGAGGGGAAAGATCCCTGCATGGGTTATCATTATGCTTAATATGTTGAAGACATTTAATGTTTTATATCCTCAGTACCTTTCAAAATAGAAATGTATATAGTCATTTGCGGGACTATACAAGAACTAAGCACCCTATATACTGGAGGAGTCGGGTGCCGCACTGTTGCTTTTGCCTTAGATAGGGGGACTCGGACGTCCCCGCGCAATGGGGCGGAGCTTCCTATGTCCGCTCCGTATGCCCTCACTGCGTCATCCCTGTGTGGGCAGTGCGCGCGCATCCGCCAATGGCGGTTGCGCTTGACGTGGTGCGCGCGCGTCACTTGCGGGGACATCCGGACCGGAAGTGATGCCGGAGGTCATCACTGACCTTTTCACTTCCGGTGGGACCGTATAAAAAGATGGAGGCGCCGCTGTGTTTACAGACGCAGCCGGCCCTAACCCGTCTATGCTGACAGGACGATTCCTGGTGACTGAAGAGCCCCCATATCTGAGCCTTACAGGTAAATTTTCAAACCTAATTTTCACCTCTTACTATGTCTGGGTGTTTCCCTGTGCTATCTCCATCATTTACCTTTGGGAATGGAGAATGGATATTCGTTTATAATCAGAATCATGGGCAGGTTGCTTGTTAATCGCTTGATATGATTAATTACGCCATGTCATAGAGTCTCTAGCTCTGTATAAGTGCATAATAAATTAGACCCCCACTTCTAAGCTTGCTAGTGTTATACAATATGTTAATCAATACTAACCTTACCTGTGGCTAAGTGAGTTGGACTATATGTTATACTGACTACCTTATTGAATAGATTAAGTATTTATATGATCCTTTTGGACTGGGTAGCCTAGTGGCTTATCTATCTCCCCATCTTGCCTCTTACATACTAGATTCCTGTTCGGCTAGTGTGCGGTCCAGTTCCTCTATTGGCACTATCCGGTTGGGATCTGGCACCCCCGGATTTTTTGCAGCAGTGGGTACGTTGGACAATATCTGGCAATGGCAGCGTGTGCTTTTTGGTTTTAGACTTGTACCAGTAGGTGAGACTATTAGATTAAATATTTTGACTAAATGTCATATGATTTTTGCTGTACCCGAATGTGTATGACCGTTACATAACTGCGTACTTATCTGTTGTTTATATAGTTTAAAAGAAACAATGATGCCGATCTATGCCCTGATGAAGCAATTAAACGTTTGCGAAACATGTTGGCTGACAGGCATGAATGGAATTTGAATATTATACCGGATGGTCATACTGGTCTTGCACATATATTTTGATATCTGTTTTGTATATCCTTTTCTTTTTTACTGCAATTTAATAAAAATAATATTTTAACTAATTTCTTTTGTTGATACCTACTGGAAATAGACGTATTATCTCCCCCAAAAAATCCCAAGTTTCTTGAAAGAATCTTTATTTTCGCTGCATTTTGAATATTTGAAATTACAGTCTGACCCTTTACCAGATTTTCAGCTGGAACTAAGGTCATTGGTACAGGAGGCCTGGCATAATGGAGTACTCACTAATAGAGACAATTTCTATTACCATCTGAGTGTAGTACCCCATACTTTTACCACCTCCCGAAGGTCCACAAATCATTGATTAATCCCCCTGGTAGACCCATTGTGGCTAGTACCAACAGTTTTACTAATGGCTTGTCGATTTTACATTGATTTCTGTCTACAGCCTCTTGTGTGCCAATTACCGTCATATATTAAGGATACCAATGAAGTCATTAAAGCCCTGCAAAATTATAAATGGGAAGAGGGCTATTGGTGGGCGTCCCTTGATGTATCTTCCCTCTATACCTCAATACCACACGAGGTTGGTTTGAGAGCTGTACAACATTTTTTGATGAAAAGTGGAGACTTTAATTGCCTGCAATCACAATTTTTGGTTCAGGCAACCGAATTTTGTCTCAAACATAACTATTTTACTTTTTGTGACCGATTTTATTTGCAATGTAGGGGTACTGCCATGGGAGCTAATTTTGCTTCGGTTTATGCCAACCTTACCATGGGCTACTGGGAGGAGCGCAGTATCTGGGCCAACAACCCATTTACTGAGCACATAGTCTATTTTGGGCGGTACATCGATGACATTGTGCTCATTTGGAGCAGGGGCCCAGATCTGTTTTCATCCTTTGTGGCCCATTGTAATTCCAATCCTCTGGGGTTATCTTTTACCCATGTAATAGACCCTCACGAACTCGTATTCCTGGATCTTGTATTGCCTCACGATCAACAAATAATTTTTACAAAAAAAACATGTCAAGCCAACCAGTGGAAACTCCTACCTTCATTTTAGAAGTTGCCATCATCCTTCATGGAAATGTAACATCCCAAGTGGCCAATTCCATAGATTGAGACGCAATTGCTCCAGAGTGGAGGATTATGTCGAACAAGGGACCATGATGAAAATGAAATTCCAAGAGAAGGGCTACCCATGTGATCTTATCAATGACGCTTTTTTGTCCCACATGAACCCTCTTCCTAAGGCTAAGGCCCCTAAAGAAGAATTAGGAACTAACCAGACAGTTAGATTTATTTCTACTTTTAACGACAGTTTTAAATCTATATCCAGAATCATTAAGAAACTCTACAATATTTTACTATTGGACCAACGTCTAGCTCCGGTTTTACCTGATGTTCCACATGTGACATTCCGCAAGGCTCGTACCATTAAGAACCTATTAGCACCCAGTAAAGTAACTAATAAAACATCCAAATCTCCACTCGACATCAGGTCATATTTTGACAACCGAAAGGGGATTTTTCAGTGCAAGAAAAGGGGATGCCTCACATGCCAATTTATTGCCCATGGCACCAAAATTATCACGACTAATTTAGGCAAAACATACGAGATCAGGCAATTTATCACTTGCTCGACAGACTTTGTAATCTATGTTTTGCGGTGTCCTTGTGGGCTTTTCTAGGTTGGTCGGACCATCAGGGCCCTACGGGCCAGGGTGGGCGACCACCGTAGACTTATTTCCAAGGGGAGCGATGAACATAGTGTCCCTCGACACTTTCTATGCTTCCACAACAAGGATATTAGACTTTTAGAAGTTTACGTGATTGAAACTATTCCCAAAGGCACACTAACCAGCAACGAGAGATTCTCTTTACTTTGCAAACGTGAGGTATTTTGGATATATATATTCGACTCACTTGCCCCCAAGGGGTTAAATGAGGAACTGGAGACATGCAGTTTTGTGTAGAGTTTGGTGTCAATGGAATTGTTTTATTTCGTTTAACTAATGCAAATACCAATGTATGTTTTATTATGTTATTTATGTCTGCCATTGTGTCCTTTGAGCAACAGGGGTTTTGGACTGGAGATAGAAACCTCCCCCCCCTCTTTTTGCGCCCCTGTTCTCGCAATGGGTTAACTACTCCCGCCCTTATGTTAATTCTGACTCTCAACTCCCTCCCTTTTGCATTGCCCCTCCCCATGTTCCCCTCCCCCTGTTCTTTTCTCCCTCCCTTTTCCCCACTTAATATTTGTATTTAAACTTTGCAAGTTGCCTCTTTCCTTGACTATGAAAAAGTGCCAACGGTGAATATCCATCCATCCACCCTTGGGAGCTTCACATTGTCCACAGCAGTGCTTTCCAACTAACCTGCTGGCTCCATCTATTCCCTTCTGGCTGGTGGCTCATGTTTACCATTGGATTTCCTGAGTGACACCACTCTTCCTTGAGGCTTTTTCCACTCAGAGGGGACACAGACCCATATGCGATCAGTTCCACGTCCCCAGCTCACTTTCTGGCAGCTTCCCTGTTCACCATGTCACTCCTTGATGACTTTATTACACTATCACTGGCTTCACTGAGTGTCACTGCTTCTCACTGAGGCTTTCTACCCAGAGGGGACACAGACCGGCTTTTTCAGCTGCTCAGCGCCATCAGCTGATTCTCCGGCAGTTCCCCTGTGTGGAGCCGCGCCCTCTCCTTGCAGCTGGGCTGACATCATCGCCCCTCGGCACGGAGCCGCTGCAAGACTTTTCTCCTCTCGGTGGAATCACTGCCTGTCCTCATGTTACATCCACGGAACCGTCCCCTGGAACCGGTGAGCCATCCCCTCTAGATCCCATAGCCAGTGGATAAAGTGTGTGTCTCCTGGGTCTGTGGGCTGGGGCTTCCATCTCCCCTCCAACCCCCTTCTATTTGTTTACAGCCTGGGGTTAGGCTTTTTGGATGGATCTCCCGTTTTAGGCTGCCTGTTGCTGATGGGACTTTTTGTCTGTTATATACTTTTCATTTAAGTGCAATACAGTGCTATTTTTATGGGACTATTTTTATACATTGTCTACCAAGTGCTTTGATTATATACATTCATTACATTTCTCAACTTTTACTTTGGACTGCTGCAATATGTCTGTGTGACATCCAGAGCGCTGGACATTTTTTTTTTTTGTTTCATATCTGTATCTATCAGTTACGGTTAGTCCAGCTGCACTGTTTTCCCTTCCCCGAGTTCAAGTCATGTTAGTCTACTCAGTACATGTTATGTGCTACATGGCATGTTGACTGTTTTTCACAAATTATATGTTATTTTTTCACGTCTTGATTGAGCTCCCCGGGTGTACACTCATTGGCGCTGGGATATTATTGCTTTTTTATTTCATCAAGTGCTCACACTTTGCATGCCAGATACAGTGCCTTGAAAAAGTATTCACACCCCATTCAATTTTCCACATTTTGTCATGTTATAACCAAAAATGTAAATGTATTTTATTGTTTTTTTTTGTGGTAAACCAACACAAAGTGGCACATAATTGTGAAGTGGAAGGAAAAATTATGGTTTTAAGCTTTTTACAAATAAATATGTGAAAAGTGTGGGGGGGGGCTTCATTTGTATTCAGCCCCCTTTTACTCTGATACCCCTAACTAAACTCTAGTATAACCAATTGCCTTCATAAGTCACCTAATTAGTAAATAGAGTCCACCTGTTTGCAATTTAATCTCAGTATAAATGCAGCTGTTCTGTGAAGCCCTTAGAGGTTTGTTAGAGAATCTTAGTGAACAAACAGCATCATGAAGGCCAAGGAACACACCAGGCAGGTCAGGGATAAAGTTGTGGAGAAGTTTTGAAGCAGGGTTAGGTTATAAAAAAATCTCTCAAGCTTTGAACATCTCACAGAGCTTTGAACATCTCACGGAAAGAGTATGGCACAACTGCAAACCTACCAAGACATGGCCGCCCACCTAAACTGACCGGCCGGGCAAGGAGAGCATTCATCAGAGAAGAGCCAAGAGGTCCATGGTAACTCTGGAGGAGCTGCAGAGATCCACGGCTCAGGTAGGAGAATCTGTCCACAGGACAACTATTAGTCGTGTTCTCCACAAATCTGCCCTTTATGGAAGAGTGACAAGACGAAAGACATTGGTGAAAAAAAGTCATAAGAAGTCCTGTTTGTAGTTTGTTAGAAGCCATGTGGGGGACACAGCAAACATGTGGAAGAAGGTGATCTGGTCACATGAGACCAGTATTGAACATTTTGGCCTAAAAGTAAAATGCTATGTGTGGCAGAAAACTAACACTGCACATCACCCTGAACACACCATCCCCACTGTGAAACATGGTGGTGGCAGCATCATGATGTGGCGATACTTTTCTTCAGCAGGGACAGGGAAGCTGGTCAGAGTTGATGGGAAGATGGATGGAGACAAATACAGGACAATCTTAGAAGAAAACCTGTTAGAGTCGGCAAAAGACTTAAGACTGGGGTGGAGGTTCACCTTCCAGCAGGACAACGACCCGAAAACATCCAGCCAGAGCTACAATGGAATGGTTTAGATCAAAGCATATTCATGTGTTAGAATGGCCCAGTCACAGTCCAGACCTAAATCCAATTGAGAATCTGTGGCAAGACTTGAAAATTGCTGTT
This sequence comes from Aquarana catesbeiana, assembly GCA_037953035.1. NCBI lineage: Eukaryota > Metazoa > Chordata > Amphibia > Anura > Ranidae > Aquarana > Aquarana catesbeiana. Next base: position 1,069,670 of record JBBHAA010001782.1, read on the forward strand.
CACAGACGCTCTCCATCCAATCCGACAGAGCTTGAGATATTTTACAAAGAAGAATGAGCAGAAATGTCCTCTCTAGATGTGCAAATCTGGTAGATACATCCCCAAAAACACTTGCAGCTGTAGCTGCAGCAAAAGGGGGTTCTACAAAGTTTTGACTCAGCGGGGCGCCATACAAATGTCCCCCTCCCCCCACACTTTTCACATATTTATTTGTATCATTTATCATTTTCCTCTCACTTCACAATTATGTGACACTTTATGTTGGTCTATCACATAAAATCCCAATAAAATACATTTACATTTTTGGTTGTAACATGACAAAATGTGGAAAATTTCAAGGGGTATGAATACTTTTTTAAGGCATTGTATATTTGTTATATAGTAACACAACACAGTCTCATCTTTTATCTCATCTTGCTCCAAAATATAATACACTGTTATTCAACTCCAGTGTAAGGTAAATGGAACATAGGCCCAAATCATTCCAAATTCCGCACATCGGTCACACCTCTCGGACATGTTTTGCCCTCATCGGGCCTAATCGTAGAGGCCTCTACAGTTAAGCCCTGTTGTGGAAATTTTATGATACAGACTCATGTGGACATTTTATTCTAGGATGTGTGTTTTATAGATTGTCATCTGTCTCCCTGTGTCTGATTTAATCGAGGAGCACTCTGGCAGAGTGCACTTGGGTTGAATCGGGACCAGCAGTAAAACCACTAGTATCAAAACCTTCTCATGGGCTTGGAGACGTGTTCTCTGTGTGTGTGGGCATTTGACCGGTTTGTAAGTATCAAGCGCGATGCGCTGGGCTTCTTGCCTTCAAATGTCTATGTACATTAGAGAAGGGAAGTCTGCATAAGGAGAGAAACCTATTATAGCTCTGTTGTGGCTACGCTATCCCTTTTTGGATACATATCTGCTTTTATAAGAGGACATTGATATCTGACTTGTCGGTATACTCGTACCTTATATTGACAACAGCAGTAGCAATGTCCTTGCAGATCTTCTCAAGCCTGTAAGAACAAGTAGAATGATCTTACTAGATACTGGTTACTCTGAGCAGTATTGAGTGGATGAGACATGTGCACTTCTTCCCCCACTCCTGTGGATGCCCTCCCCTTTACTGTTGTCATTTCCTGTGTTGTGTTGTGGAAATTTTATGAAGATGTATTTAAACGGAGTTCCACACAAAAATGGAACTTCCGCTTTTCGGAACCATCCCCCCCTCCGGTGTCACATTTGGCACCTTTCAGGGGGGAGGGGGTGCAGATACCTGTCTAAGACAGGTATTTGCACCCACTTCCGGCATAGACTCCCACGGGAGTCTATGCCTCTTCCTGTCCCTCCGCGCTGTCTCCTGGGAAACACACAGCTCCCAGGAGAGAGCGGGGACCACTTGGGACGCGCAGCGCAACTCGCGCATGCGCAGTAGGGAACCGGGAAGTGAAGCCGCAATGCTTCACTTCCTGATTCCCTCACCTAGGATGGCGGCGGCAGCTGGCGAGAACCGAGCGGGTTTTTGGCATCGCCTGCCGACATCGCTGGACCCCGGGACAGGTAAGTGGCCATTTATTAAAAGTCAGCAGCTGCAGTATTTGTAGCTGCTGGCTTTTAATATTTTTTTTTTTTTTGGCGGTTTAGGTGGACTCCCTCTTTAATATGTATTGTCATAACAGTCTCCCAGTGTTCGTTCTCTCGCAGCCCGCTCTAAAGAGCTGACTGGGGCAGACTCACGCTGATTGAGATCCGTTAGTGGAAAACTTCCTGGGGTTGGAGAGAGGTATTTGCAGAATGGGGGTATGTCCACCAGCAAAAGGGCTCCTGTGCATTGCAAATACGATCATCTGAGGGGATATGTTCATTCTGCAAGGACATTATCGGTTATGGGCGGATGTACGCTCTTGTCTCTGCTGTGTCTGATCAGCACATGTCGAGATTCACAGCGTGCACCTGCAGATAGCCTCCATTCCACAAGGAACGGTAGTATAAGAGAACCTATCAGAGGTATTGTAGTCATCGTTCATTGGTTATTGTATATATTCATTTATCCTGTGTTACATCCTTATTTTGTCATTCACATCCTGTGTTGTTATGTCCTTATATGGTCATTTCCTGTGATGTCATTTTGTATTGAGGAAGTGATTGGCTGTTGTAGCCATCGCTACCTGTTTGTCATAGCTTTTGTGATGTTGGAAAAAAAAGCAAGGGGGACTGCTCAGAAAGGCAGTCATGCTGAAATGAGGACCTAAGAATGTGGTAATGTCTGTTTACTGTGGATGGGGGGACACGGGTTATTTAAGGCTGCATTATACCATTATGGTGGAAGGGCGCTTATTAGCGCAAGAGTATAGTGGAATTTTCATGATAGTTGTCATTTCCTGTGTTGTCATTGTGCATGAAGGAAGCGATTGGCTGTTGGGGCCATGACTTCCTGTTTGTCATTCCTTTTGTTGCCCATGTATAAAAACAAGGTGCCTGTGCTATGGAGGGGCAGACGGTCAAGCTGTGGAGCTAAGCAAGTAAGGATTGTGGTCATGTCTGTGGTACTTATACGGGAAACAGGGGTTTACTAAAATGCATTATACCAAGAAGCTGAAAGGGCGCTCTGGTAGCGCAGGAGACATGGAATATGCACAGCATATAGTGGAATTTCCACGATAGCCCAATGTGGATGAAACGTGTCAGAGGGTGTGACAAAGCTTCACTTTGCAAAGAATGCCCAATTACGTGCAAGGGAAATTAAAAAAATGCTTTTTTTTTTTCTTGCACATGATTGGATAATGGAAGTCAGCAGAGTTTCTGGTCATTTACTAAGCACTGGAGCAACTGTTCTTGCAGTGCTCAACTGCACTTGGCAAAGTGCAGTCTATTTGCCTTTAGTAAATCAACTCCTTTGTGTCCAGCAGACATACACAACAGATTGCAGACTTCACCTGTGCATCTATGAGTAAACTTAATTTCATCCCGATTAGTTTGTTTAACCAGTTTATCCCCTTTTAATTCACATTATTTAAGTTTTATTTGGTCCATGTACAGTGATGGGTTTATTATTATTTTGACAACCTATAAGTATTCTTGTGGCTTAGGGAGGTGGTTTTTGCACAGTTCATTGGTTGTATTTTTTCTAGTCTCAGGCTCCCCTGGATGACTTTAGCTACATTTTATTTTTTTTGCATTGTGGCGCTGGTTTGTTTTTTATTTCCTGTATGCTGACTTACCTGACATCTTTACACCCGTGTAGTAATGGAGATAGCTTTTTTTGACACTCTGGATCCACAGTAAGTGAAACAAAATATATAGACTGAAAACTTTTACTCTCCAAAGTCTTCAAGCAATAGGTCAGCTGTTTGGAATAATTACTGTCCATCCACAAGTGACCAGTACGTGAGCCGGACAGACACAAATGTGAACGATTAAATGACATGATGCGACTAATAAAGTCCTCATCCTGAGTCTCATACAGAGAGAAGATGGTATGAGTGAGAAAAGTCCTGCTGATGTTCTTCTTGGCCCATTTTCTCATTGCAGGTTTGGCTTGGAGTGAGATGTTGATTCCTGTGATATCTGAGAATATATTCACCTCCTTTTTATTTAAAAGACCAAACAAGAATTGTACAGTTAATGCTAAATGTGGGTAATCTGAACTGAAGTCACTGAGTGATTTCCCTTTACAGATCTTTGGGAGGAAAGTACCTTTTATAAATCCAAACCAATGATCCAGCCCATAATAGAGAGCAGCAAGGAACTCCTGTACACTCAGGTGGATGAAGCTGTAGCAGGTCTGGGTGCGGACACCCCAAGGAAAAATGTTCTCATTAAGAAATACAGACTCCACCTCAGACAGAGAAAGTCCATGTCTTTTTAGATCTTTCTTGTTAAATAAGATTTGTTGGTTCAAAATTCCCTGATTGGCCAGAGCACACAGCTTCTTCAGACAGGTTTGTTTCCTGGTTTGTTTCCTGTGTGCAGACTGCTCCTTCTTGCTGTGATGGTTTAGTAAAACCTCCAGATATTGAATGTAAATTGAAGTCATCGTATTACACCGGATTAAAGCCAAATCTTTTTTTATTTCTTGTTTCATTACAGTGCAGACAATCCAGCATGTGACAGGGACAGCACACATGGTGTACAGAACATCATTGTCTTTTATTATACTGAGAACCTTGCCTGCATCCTCTTTATTTCCAAAGAAATTATGGACATATTTCTCTCGATCGTCCCTTGTAAATCCCTGGATTTCCACATTGCGAGAATCATCGATGAATGTGCTAAGTTTCTCCATGGCCAGTGACCTTGTGGTGATGATCAGAGAGGAGTTTGGGAGAAACTCTTTCTTGAGCAATTTTTGGATAAGTATTTCTTTGTTGCATTTCATGAAAATGTCAAGACAATCCTCTGATTTTACCTCCACATTCCACCTCAGTTCATCAAACCCATCAAATAGAAAGAGAATTTTTCTATGACTTTCAGGATCCTTCAGAATAGACACCAGATCATCTGAACTCTGCAGTCTGCAGGTTCTGGATAAGAATTCCACAAGGCTTATGTTTCCAGAGATGGTGTTGATTTCTCTACAGCTCAGATAAAACACAAAGTCAAACTTGTCTTGGTAGAGATCCCCAGAGGCCCAGTCCAGCATGATCTTCTTGGAGGTCATTGATTTTCCAATCCCAGCAGGTCCTTGTATCACCACAGTGTTAGGGATGAAGTTATCTTTATCAGGGTCAAAGAGGGCCTGTATTGTGGTTGAGGAGTCTTCATCAGAAGATCTTTTCTCCATGTTCTGTATATCTCTTTTGTCTAAACTTCTAATTTTTTGTTCTTTTTCCTCTTTATTCTGAGGTCCCTTTCTCATGTATAATTTGGTGTATATATTCTGTAGATGAACAGTCTGCCCCATGTAGGAATTATATTCTGGAATCCTCTGGAACGTCTCTTTCGTAGACTCTCTGAATTTCTTGCTGAAGTCTTTATGAGAGAAGAGAGAATATTTTATTCATCTTACACACATGAAATAGTATTTATAAGACAGAGTTGGAAGTATTGTATTCTAACCATAAACCCGAAGAATGGACCCTAAGAGTAGATATCCCATGAAATACAGGAGGATTGTGGAAGCATCACTATAGACACACCATCCAGACTACAACACAACAAATGTTCATTCAGAAGAGAATTCATATCAAAGGTGGATGTCCTACTAACCTGTTAATCTGTTGTTGTGTGTCATCTTCTTTAGTTTGACTGGAAAAAAAACATATTAAGTTATTGGAGAAGAAGGATGTCTGCAGGAATATTTTTTCTCTTAAAATCTGATCTGTATTGTGCAGACCTGACAAATATTTAAAACAAGCATAACTAAATGGTGGACCACAGTCTGATTCCAGCCCCAGTAACCATCCTACCAGGACTGCAGCCAAGTAGTTGTCTGTGTGTCTTCACCCTGCCGCCAACTCGCATGCCTGCCTGCTGCTGCTGCTATGTTCCCAGCATGGCAGGCCTGGCAGATCTGTCTCTTCCATAATATCGCTGCACTGCCCCTTCTCCACACTGCCTCTCTGGACAAAGGGTGGGACTCTTTAGGTAAAAATTAGGTGATTGGTTGCATGGCAGTGGGGTGGTCCCAGCAATCAATCACCCACCTTTAACATGAAAAGTCTTGTCCTTTGTCCATGGCTGGCGCACTTTCTGTCTTGTGTGAATAAGGTAGGGCTCTGTGGGGAGGGGGGAGTGCTGTTCTGTTATGAAAAGGACAGGGGTTTATTATTGAGAGATAATGGGGGATCTGTGATGGGGGGTTGTGATGGGGGGGTTTGATGGCTCAATCTGTGATGGGTTAGTCTATGATGGGGGTCTGTGATGGGGGAGTCTGTGATGGGGCACTGTGATGGGTCAGTCTGTGATGGGGATTTGTGATAGATCAGTCTGTGATGGGGGAGTCTGTGATGGGGGGATCTGTGATGGGTCAGTCTGTGATGGGTCAGTCTGTGATGGATCAGTCTGTGATGGGGGATATGTGATGGGGGGTCTGTGATGGGTCAGTCTGTAATGGGGTTCTGTGATGGTCAGTCTGTGATGGGTCAGTCTGTGATGGGTCAGTCTGTGATGGGGGAGTCTGTGATGGATCAGTCTGTGATGGGGGTCTGTGATGGGGGTCTGTGATGGATCAGTCTGTGATGGGTCAGTCTGTAATGGGATCTGTGATGGGTCAGTCTGTGATGGTGGTCTGTGATGGGTCAGTCTGTGATTGGGGGTCTGTGATGGTTCAGTCTGTGATGGGTCAGTCTGTGATGGGGGTCTGTGATGGGTCAGTCTGTGATGGGTCAGTCTGTGATGGGGGAGTCTGTGATGGATCAGTCTGTGATGGGGGTCTGTGATGGGGGTCTGTGATGGATCAGTCTGTGATGGGTCAGTCTGTAATGGGATCTGTGATGGGTCAGTCTGTGATGGTGGTCTGTGATGGGTCAGTCTGTGATGGGGGGTCTGTGATGGTTCAGTCTGTGATGGGGGTCTGTGATGGATCAGTCTGTGATGGGTCAGTCTTTCATGGGTCAGTCTGTTATGGGTCTGTGATGGGTCAGTCTGTGATGGGTCAGTCTGTGATGGGTCAGTCTGTTATGGGTCTGTGATGGGTCAGTCTGTTATGGGTCTGTGATGGGTCAGTCTGTTATGGGTCTGTGATGGGTCAGTCTGTGATGTGGGTCTGTGATGGGTCAGTCTGTAATGTGGGGGTCTGTGATGGGTCAGTCTGTGATGGATCAGTCTGTGGTGGGTAAGTCTGTGATGGATCAGTCTGTGGTGGGTAAGTCTGTGATGGGGTCTTTAATGGGGGGTTTGTAATGGGTCACTCTGTAATGGGGATCCGTGAAGGGCCAGTTTGCGATGGTTGGTCTGTTATGGATCAGTCTGTGTTAGCTCAGTCTGTGATGGGTCTATGATGGGGGTCCGTGATGGGGGAATCTGTGATGGGTCAGTCTGTGATGGGGGTCTGTGATGGGGTATCTGTGATGAGGTTTTTAGGGGGGGTCTGTAATGGGTCAGGCTGTAATGGGGATCTGTGATGGGCCAATCTGTGATGGGGGTCTGTGATGGTGGATCTTTGATGGGAGTCTGTGATGGGTAAGTCTGTGATGGGGTCTTTAATGGGGGGTCTGTAATGGGGATCTGTGATGGGCCAGTGTCATGAAAGACGTCCTGTTAGCACGGTTGTGGGCGGAGGATCGGGGCACAGAACTCCTGTTGTTAGAACCGGTGGATGTGTGCGGGTGCGCGCTAGCGTGAACGAACGCATGCGGAGGCACGCTAGCACGAACGAGTGTACGCGGGTATGTGGTGGTGCGAGCGGGCACGTATGATCGGTACTCGGGCGAGCGCGGATACGCGCGGGAGCGTGCAGATGTGCAGTGTGAAAGTGTTTGGCGCCAATGGACTTATTTAAAGGAGCCTGTCAGCATGCTTTCTTGCTGTCCGGTCTACAGCTTTCCCTGTGACCCTAAGCTATCAGTATACCTGTCTACCTGATTCCTGTTACCTGGCCTGCTCCTGACTACTCCTGTTTGCTGCCAGTCCCCGACCTCGGCTTGTTTGACTATTCTCCTGCCTCATCCTGCGGTTGTTTGCTGCCTGTCTGTTGCCGACCCGGTCCATGCCCCGACTACTCTTCTGCCTCTGTCTGGTACCTAATCTGCCTGCCAGTGTTGACCCGGACTGTCTGATGTCGCTAGTGTTCCAGTTGAACTACAGAACACCTCCCCACTGCCTGCTGTACCTGAGTTCCTGCCAGCTACGGTACTTCTCTGCTCAAGTCAGCTGTTCCAGTGCTCCAGTTGAACTACAGAACACCTCCCTGCTGCCTGCTGTTCCTGAGTTCCTGCCAGCTACGGTACTTCTCTGCTCAAGTCAGCTGTTCCAGTGTTCCTGCCAGAGTTCCGGTTCATCTTCCTGCTAACAGTTGTTCCAGTGCTCCAGTTGAACTACAGAACACCTCCCTGCTGTCTGCTGCTCCTGAGTTCCTGTCAGCTACGGTACTTCTCTGCACAGTCAGCTGTTCCAGTGTTCCTGCCAGTCCTCCTTCTGCTGCACCAGAGGTCCGGATCAACTCCACATCTGCCACTTGCCAAGCACTTGTGGCCCCTTGTGCTCTTGAGACCCTGTTTTCTCTATCAGGGGTTCTCGAGCCAGAGGCACACGAGAGGCTACTCCCTGCATTCTGGGCTCCGCCATCAGGTACGTGACAGTACCGGACAGCCATGTCCGAGCCTACGCAGGGTGCCTCTCCCATGGACGAGCTCTGCCACCATCTTGCTGGACTTACCCAGGCAGTAAAAAGCCTACAAGAGGGCTATACCCAGCTGGAAGGCCGAGTCCAAGCTCTAGCAGCATCCACACCCCCAGCATCCGGGACTTCTGCTGCACCCTCAGTGGTGATGTTGCCGCCTAAACCCAGGGTCCCCACGCCTGAAAGATTTTCGAGTAACTGGAGTAAATTCAGGTCTTTCCGCAACTCATGTGAACTCTTTTTTTGCTCTCCAACCAAGGACTTTCTCCCTGGAAACCACCAAAGTGGGGTTCGTGATCTCGCTACTGACAGGCGAGCCCCAGTCCTGGGCCCATCGCCTACTAGAAAAGAAAGATACCTCACTTGATACCCTGGACACCTCCTTTCAGGCCATGTCATCATTATATGAGGACCCGCAGCTGACCGCTACTGCAGAGGCAGCCTTGCACACCCTACAGCAAGGCCACAGACCTGTTGAGGACTACTTGTCAGAATTCAGATGCTGGAGTTCCGACACAAATTGGAACAATGCCGCCCTACGGTATCAGTTCCATATGGGCCTTTCGGAATCTTTAAAGGACGAACTAGCCCGAGTGGGTATTCCAGGGACTTTAGAGGGCCTCATAGACCTTTCTATTCAAACAGACAGACGCCTGAGAGAACGGCGTACGGAGCGATCCTCTGGTCCCGCTCATCCTCTGGATGCTGCCCCGTGTGCCAAGTTCTCCCCACTCTGCTCCTCCAGCTTCAACCACCATTGCTTCAGATACGCCGGAACCAATGCAGCTGGGCCTTTTACGCCCTTCACTCACTCCTGAAGAGTGTCAACGCCCTCGGGCTGGTAACCTGTGCCTGTACTGCGGGGAACCTGGACATTTTGTACGAACATGCCCGGCAAAGCTTCGTAAGTGCCTTTCTGTCTCCCCTGCTCTTACCCCTACTGTACTGAATAATGTTTCTGATCTGGCTGTTCCAATTCTCTTACAGCTCCCAGGAGGGAATATACCAACCATCGCTATCATTGATTTCGCGGCTTGCAGTGGCTTCATAGACTTGTCAAAAAGAGGGGGTTTTGGACTTTATATGAAACAAGACACTTGGGTAGATTAAATCAATCAATATAGTAAAAAATTATTGATCTCTCACCTCCATATGCCTTCTGCTATATACCTTCAACATCATTATTTACCTTCATGTAAACCTTTGAATTGTTTAAATCATCAATCAAATATTTTTTTTGGCTAATAGTGTATAGTTACGTTGGAGTGTACTGATGGTTCATTATCAAAAATATATGCAACTATACTACTGTACTATGAATTTTATTGTGTTATGATTTTATCATGCCTTTTTATTGTACTTATCATGTATTGTTATACCATTAATGTTATCCACTGTACTGTCTCCTTCCATGCTGCCATTAAAATAATATTTTTTTACTATATTGATTGATTTAATCTACCCAAGTGTCTTGTTTCATATAAAGTCCCAAACCCCCTCCTTTTGACATGTAATAATTAGGGATGGAGTCCTGTGTACTGGATGGTCACGGCTCATATAAAGTCCCACTTCTATTTTATTCCTCTTTCAAGTTTAATAGGGATGGAAACAACACACTTGTCTATTTTTATTTTATCCCTTGGTTAATTGTTGTCATATCATTCCATGCAGCCAGTTTTAGGTTATGCTATATTGGCATTATTCCTGTGGTTACCTATATATTTTTTAGTAAGATTATTACCCCCAGGGGGGTGGGACCCTGTCCACTTCCGGGAGCAGCGACGCACACCGTGGCTATCCTCCAATCCCCTGGCCGAACGATCATGGGGTTGGCGGCTCGCTCCCGCTGTGCGTCGGCGCCACGCCCACACGTTCGACGTCCGGCATCATTGGTGACGCCGCACGCCCACGTGTTTGTTTTGTCCATCCCGCGTACAGCACGTGGGATGCCGGGCGCCTACATATGAGCGCTAGTCGCTCGGACGTGGCTGCTCTCTTCCCCCTAGCTGCGCACTCTTCAGCGTGACGTTGGTGGACTCACTTGACGGTGTTGCAGGCTGCTCTCACCACCATCCCCTTCGGGAATTATTTTCTGTCTTCACTCCATTTTTGTTCCATCACTTATGTCACCTCTTCACTACACATTCTATTGTGTAGTCCCAGGTAATTTCTTTTTTACAGACTCTCACCCTATTCGATGGTACTTTTGGTGGTTCACATTGGTTTCACTAAATTATTTCTTTTTCCCACTTTCACTTTCAGGTCTTCATCTTGGGCTTATCCCAGGTCCTCACTTATCCCATTTTCCTTTCTTCATTTCCTCCACTTTTCAGCTCTTATCTATGTTAGACCCCATCAATAGCACTTCAACCATTATTTTGTTTTTGTTATATTTCTCACCAGTTTCCTGGGCTCACCCCCATTACATCAGTTCTGGCAAGGTGACCCCCATCCAACACGTGCCATCTATCTTTCCACCTGGCCTGCTACCGGTCTTGTGCGTTACCTCAGCTCCCGGGGGAATGATCTCTCACCTCCATATGCCTTCTGCTATATACCTTCAACATCATTATTTACCTTCATGTAAACCTTAGGTAAGAGTTGGTAGGACCATTGACATATGCTCCCTCTCTTCCTATTATAATCAATTACCATTGATTATTAATTCATTGTCTATCATAGGTACCCCATATGTATAGCTGCTCCTGATGAGTGGAAACGATCCACGAAACGCGTCGAGCTTTTTACCATTAGATGCTATGCCAAATTAATCATGATTTTACCATGGGTTTGAATTGTTTAAATCATCAATCAAATATTTTTTTTTGGCTAATAGTGTATAGTTACGTTGGAGTGTACTGATGGTTCATTATCAAAAATATATGCAACTATGCTACTGTACTATGAATTTTATTGTGTTATGATTTTATCATGCCTTTTTATTGTACTTATCATGTATTGTTATACCATTAATGTTATCCACTGTACTGTCTCCTTCCATGCTGCCATTAAAATAATATTTTTTACTATACTGATTGATTTAATCTACCCAAGTGTCTTATTTCATATAAAGTCCCAAACCCCCTCCTTTTGACATGTAATAATTAGGGATGTTAGTTCAAACTAAGAATGATACTTCTTTTTGACACAAAGAATAATGGCCTGAATTTAGACATTGGTTTCCTTACACATTATGCTAAAGTTTTACGACCGCTCTGTGATTAGTATTTCCCCCCCTTGCATTCCCTCATAGCTCTCCCTCTGTCTTATCTCACTAACTCTGCTGCTATCTTTATTACCATTGATTTGTATGTGTTTTGTTTTCTTTTTTTTTTTTTTTTTTTTTTTTTTTTTTTTTTTCCTTTTTTTCTTTAACATTCTGCTTAAAAATGTGTGAATCAGTACTGCTTGGACCTTGAAGAAGGGGACATACCCCGAAAGCTTGTCCTGAAAAATTGTATGTTAGTGCAAATAAAAAAGTATCACGGACAGTACTCAATTTTCTCTGTCACAATTGCACTAATACGGCTACAACAAATCAAGTATGATGGCAGTTTTACAAAAAACTTATTCTCAGTAAAGATTACAACTATTAGCCCTTCCTCCTGAGTCTTTATTGGGAAGCTGTTAGCTGTCTGCCAAGCCTTGTACTTTGAACACATTGTGAGGGCAGAACAGTAAAAAGACTTTTAACACAGCGGGCCTAGTCTAAAGAAGAGTGGATTCATTCTGCTCATCATCAGCTAACCTCTACAGCCACAGACATTACAAAGAAGTAATCTGTTTCATCATGCAGCACACAGACAAGGATACTACACCAGTCATCCCTTAGCATACACAAGCAGAGGAAAGCATACACAATATGCCAACCAACAGGTCACGCTGCACAAGCTCCAGAGTCTCTAGTCAGTCGGATCAGACATCAGCTAGTGCTGAATCTGCCAGGTCCAAGCGCACTATCTCTAGACATTCAAGCTGCTCTAACCTGTCATCCACCAGTGCTGCAGCTGCCAGGGCCCATGCAGAAGCCGCGCGTGCACTGGCTTCCTATGCAATACGTGAAGCTGAAATGATAAGAGAACAGGGCTGCATAGATGAAGAACATCATATGATTAAAGCTAAAAGTAAAGCTGAGGACTTAGAAGAAAAGCAGAAGTGAAAGCATTTTTACATATTATCAAGCAAGAAGAAACAGCTTCAGCAGCCTTAGCTGAAGCCGAGGTGCTAATGAGAGCTGCAGAAGAACAGTACAGAGAGCACTCTGTGATAGATACCCAGATGACACCACTCAGTGCAATCCAACGCACTTGTGAGTATGTACAATTGCACTCAAACATGGACACTGATCAACAGTCTAATGATGCATTAGAATCATCCAGGGTCCTGCTAGCAGCAGGCAACTTTGATATCACTCAATGCTACAAGACTGAACCAGAACTTTACTATAACAAGCCAAGTAGTTACATACTCAGAGACCAATCTGTTGGTCCTTCAGGAAATCAAACGAATGGTGACATAATCCCTCCCATGGGAAAATAAAAATCCGGCCTATAGCAGAAAGACTTGCAGTAAACGAGAACAACCACACGACTATAGTGGGTTTAACCAAGCATCCCAACCGTCTTACCAACCACAGACATGCCCTGTGTTTGTTCCCAGAAAATGCCTACCTGAGGCAGCAGGAGTCACAGATGTGACAAAATACTTGATACGCCGTGAAATGGTGAGCTCTGGTCTCCTGAAGTTTGATGATCGTCCAGAAAACTATTGGGCCTGGAAGTCATCTTTTCTAAGCAGCACCCAAGAATTAAATATGAAAGACAGGGAAAAGCTTGATCTACTCTCCAAATGGCTCGGACCAGAGTCCACTGAGCAAGCCAAAAGAATCAGGTCAGTACATGTTCATGATGCGACAGCAGGGCTTACAATGTTATGGCAGAGATTGGAAGACTGCTATGGGTCACCTGAAGTAATTGAAGATGCACTTCTGAAGAAAAATGAAAATTATCCAAAAATAACAAACAAAGACAATCAGAAGCTGAGAGAGCTTGGGGACATACTTTTAGAGCTGGAGGCGGCAAAGGCTGGTGGATACCTGCCAGGCCTCTCATATTAGGATACAGCATGTGGAGTGAAACCAGTAATCGAGAAGCTTCCTTACAGCTTACAAGAAAGATGGATCATGCAAGCATCAAAATACAAGGAAGATCATCAGGTAGCATTTCCACATTTCTCCTTCCTCGCCAAATTCATCGTGAATCAAGCTAAAATATGCAATGACCCAAGCTTCGCCTTTTTGAACATGGGAGGCTCCAGTTCTGTAAAGACAGAGAAACAACCTTCAGTGCACAATAAAGAACGCAGAGCAACAGTGTCTGTACAGAAGACAGAAGTACCGACTGAGTTTGAGGCCAACCAGGATAAAAGCTCAGGAATGCAAATTGAGGACCCAGATAAGCAGTGTCCACTACATAACAAGCCTCATCCACTGTGAAAATGTCACAGTTTAAGATGCAAGACAATAGAGGAGCGCAAATCTTATCTTAAGGACAAACGCATTTGTTTCAGATGCTGTGGTTCAACTCAACATCTTGCTAAAGACTGTGTGAAGACAATTCAATGCAAAGAATGCAATAATGACAACCATCTGTCTGCTTTACACCCAGGACCAGCACCATGGAAAACAGAGACTCCAGTAACCCAAGAAGATCATGGTGGGGAGCAAAATAAGAGTGCATTACCAGCAATAACCTCAAAGTGCACTGAGATCTGCACAAACACATTTAGCTCTAGATCATGCTCCAAGATATGTTTAGTCAAGGTGTATCCTGCAGGCCTCAGAGAGAAGGCAATCAGAATGTATGCAGTCTTAGATGAACAAAGTAACAGATCTTTGGCAAGAACAGAGTTCTTTGACCTCTTCGGTGACAGAGGAAGTCCAACTCCGTATACTTTGAAGACATGTTCAGGAGTTGTGGAGACATCAGGGAGAAGAGCAAACAACTACATCATCGAGTCATTAGATGGGAAAATGCAGCTGACTCTGCCCACTCTCATAGAATGTGATATGATACCAGATGATAGATCAGAGATACCCACACCTGAAATTGCATGTTACTACCCTCATCTGATGCAAATATCAGACAAGATTCCAGTACTGGACCGAGGTGCTGCAATTATCCTTCTACTTGGAAGAGACATACTGAGAGTGCACAAGGTCAGAGAGCAATACAATGGGCCACACAATGCACCACTTGCACAGCGTCTTGACATCATTGGTGATGTATGTCTGGATGGAGCTCACAAGCCGGCAAAAGTGAATGTCTACAAAACAAACATGTTGCAAAATGGCCGCACATCATGTCTTAGCCCCTGTACCAACAGGATACAGATTAAAGAGAGACTAGTCAACCCAATACAACAGCAGAAAGTTCAGAGTTACATGGAGGCCATAACCTCATCTGAAGATACAGATGAGCTAGGATGCAAGGTGTTTGAAAGAACGCGAGATGATGACAAACCAGAACCATCTGTTGAAGATAGCCTCTTCCTTGAGATCATGGACAGAGAAGTCTTTATAGAAGAGTCAAACAGCTGGGTAGCTCCACTACCTTTCCGTTCACCACGAAGTCACCTTCCTAACAACAAAGGACAAGCAGTGAAGCGTCTCACCTCATTGCGATAAACTCTAGACAGAAAGACAGATATGAAGGAACACTTCCATGATTTCATGCAAAAGACCTTCGACAGTGGTCAAGCTGAAATAGCACCACCATTGGAAGAAAAACAAGAATGTTGGTACTTACCAATATTTGGAGTGTATCATCCTCAGAAACCAGGACAGATACGAGTAGTATTTGACTCCTGTGCAAAGTATGAAGGCCTTTCCCTAAACGATGTCCTCCTCAGTGGACCTGACCTGAATAATAAACTCCTTGGAGTCCTCATCAGGTTCCGAAAAGAACGCGTTGCAGTAACAGCAGATGTACAACAAATGTTCTACTGTTTCCTTGTCCGCAAAGATCACAGAGACTACCTGAGGTTCCTGTGGTATGAAAACAATGACTTTAACAAAGATGTTACAGAATACAGGATGAAAGTACATGTGTTCGGGAACAGCCCCTCTCCAGCTGTAGCTATCTACAACCTGAGACAAGCAGCACAGGAAGGTGAAGAAGAGCACGGAACAGATGCCAAACAGTTTGTCATGAGAAATTTTTATGTAGACGATGGACTCGCTTCTTTCTCCAGCAACGAAGAGGCTATCGACATCCTGAAAAGAACAAGAGAGATGTTAGCAGAATCTAACGTAAGGTTACACAAAATAACATCCAATAGCAGCAAAGTCATGGAAGCATTTCCCTCAGAGGACCGTGCAAAAGACCTCAAGGACCTGGATCTAGGAACAGATTCACTGCCCCTTCAAAGAAGTTTAGGGCTCAGTTGGGATCTCAAAACCGACAGCTTTACATTTAGAGTATCCAGAGAAGAGAAGCCATTCACGAGAAGAGGTGTCTTGTCCACGGTCAACAGCTTTTATGACCCCCTAGGATTTGTAGCCCCCATAACCATACAAGGCAAGGCTCTTATGAGAGAAATTGCTACTGAACATGAGCAAAGTGAATGGGATACGCCTCTACCTAAGGAGAAAGAAATGCAGTGGAAGTTGTGGAAGGTCTCATTAATAGAGCTTGAACAACTTATCATCCAAAGGTCATATGTCCCTGTTTCTTTGTCTGCCACGAAGCAAAGAGAATTGTGTGTATTTTCAGACACATCCACTATGGCTATAGCAGCTGTAGCCTACCTTAGAGTAATGGACTTTGAAGGACAAAGTTATGTTGGGTTTATCATGGGAAAGTCCAAACTAGCTCCACGTCCTGCTCACACTGTTCCACATTTGGAGCTTTGTGTTGGTGTCTTAGCAGTGGAGATGGCAGACTTGATCGTTGCTGAACTTGACATTGAAATTCATGCAGTGAAGTTTTACACAGACAGCAAGATTGTGTTAGGATATATTCCCAATGCCTCGAGAAAATTCTACATGTACAGTCAGGTCCATAAATATTGGGACATCGACACAATTCTAATCTTTTTGGCTCTATACACAACCACAATGGATTTGAAATGAAACGAACAAGATGTGCTTTAACTGCAGACTTTCAGCTTTAATTTGAGGGTATTTACATCCAAATCACAAGAACGTTGTAGGAATTACAACAGTTTGTATATGTGCCTCCCACTTTTTAAGGGACCAAAAGTAATGGGACAGATTAACAATCATCCATCAGACTTTCACTTTTTAATATTTGGTTGCAAATCCTTTGCAGTCGATTACAGCCTGAAGTCTGGAACGCAAAGACATCACCAGACGCTGGGTTTTACCCCTGTGATGCTCTGCCAGGCCTCTACTGCAACTGTCTTCAGTTCCTTCTTGTTCTTGGAGCATTTTCCCTTCAGTTTTGTCTTCAGCAAGTGAAATGCATGCTCAATCGGATTCAGGTCAGGTGATTGACCTGGCCATTGCATAACATTCCCTTCTTTCCCAACCAAAACTCTTTGGTTGCTTTTGCAGTATGCTTCGGGTCATTGTCCATCTGCAATGTGAAGCGCTGTCCAATGAGTTCTGAAGCATTTTGCTGAATATGAGCAGATAATATTGCCCAAAACACTTCAGAATACATTCTGCTGCTTTTGTCAGCAGTCACATCATCAGTAAAAACAAGAAAACCAGTTCCATTGGCAGCCATACATGCCCACGCCATGACACTACCACCACCATGCTTCACTGATGAGGTGGTATGCTTTGGATCATGAGCAGTTCCTTTCCTTCTCCATACTCTTCTCTTCCCATCACTCTGGTACAAGTTGATCTTGATCTCATCTGTCCATAGGATGTTGTTCCAGAACTGTGAAGGCTTTTTTAGATGTTGTTTGGCAAACTCTAATCTGCCTTCCTGTTTTTGAGGCTCACCAATGGTTTACATCTTGTGGTGAACCCTCTGTGTTCACTCTGGTGAAGTCTTCTCTTGATTGTTGACTTTGACACACATATACCTACCTCCTGGAAAGTGTTCTTGAACTGACCAACTGTTGTGAAGGGTGTTTTCTTCACTAGGCAAAGAATTCTTCAGTCATCCACCACAGTTGTTTTCGGTGGCCTTCCGGGTCTTTTGGTGTTGCTGAGCTCACCGGTGCATTCTTTCTTTTTAAGGATGTTCCAAACAGTTGATTTGGCCACACCTAATGTTTTTGCTATCTCTCTGATGGGTTTGTTTTGTTTTTTCAGCCTAATGATGGCTTGCTTCACTGATAGTGACAGCTCTTTGGATCTCATATTGAGAGTTGACAGCAACAGATTCCAAATGCAAATAGCACACTTGAAATGAACTCTGGACCTTTTATCTGCTCCTTGTAAATGGGATAATGAGGGAATAAC
Source organism: Aquarana catesbeiana (assembly GCA_037953035.1). Taxonomy (NCBI): domain Eukaryota; kingdom Metazoa; phylum Chordata; class Amphibia; order Anura; family Ranidae; genus Aquarana; species Aquarana catesbeiana. Next base: position 1,087,390 of record JBBHAA010001782.1, read on the forward strand.
ACACACCTGGCCATGGAACAGCTGAGCAGCCAATTGTCCCATTACTTTTGGTCCCTTAAAAAGTGGAAGGCACATATACAAACTGTTGTAATTCCTACACCGTTCACCTGATTTGGATGTAAATACCCTCAAATTAAAGCTCAAAATCTGCTGTTAAAGCACATCTTGTTCGTTTCATTTCAAATCTATTGTGGTGCTGTATAGAGCCAAAAAGATTAGAATTGTGTCGATGTCCCAATATTTATGGACCTGACTGTACGTGTCAAACAGAGTGATACGCATCAGAAAGTCCACACGGCCAGAAAAGTGGCACTACATCAGTACGGATAAAAATCCAGCCGATCATGGGACTAGACCGGTTCTAGCGGCTGCCCTTAAGCACACTAACTGGTTTCGAAGAGACCACTCAGTTTGAGACATTTGAACTTGTAGAACCAGATAACGACAAAGAAGTACATGCACAAGTAACAGCGTTTAGTACCATAACTACTAGAGGTAACCTTGACGCACACAGGTTTGAAAGATTCTCCAGCTGGAAGTCACTCATTCGAGCTATAAGAAAGCTTATTCACCTAGCCAAATCCTTCTGTAGAGCTACAAACACTGACAAGTGTAATAGCAATCATCTTATGCAAGTCAAAATCATCATTAGATGCAGGGCCGTCTTTAGCGCAGGGCAAACGGGGCACTTGCCCTGGGCCCAATCTTTGTTGGGGGGCCCGTGCTAGCCGTGAGTTGGGGCCCCGATGACAGCTTTGCAGAGCGCACAGAGGACACGGGAGGATGTATTCCTCGCTAGCCAGCTGAGAGGGGGCGGGGCTGGGAGCTCCACTGACGCTCTGACCCCGCCCACGTGTAGCCTGTGTACTCGGAAAAGAGCTTCTGTAGTGAGAGCCAGTGATCGGAGTGGGAGTGTCAGTGGAGCTTTTGGCCCCGCCCCCTCTATACTGGCTGGTGAATACAGAGGTCCGGGGGCGGGGCCGGGAGCTCCAATGACACTCCCACTCCGATCACTGGCTCTCACTACAGGCGCTCTATACCCAGTACACAGGCTGCACGTGGGCGGGGTCAGAGCGTCAGTGGAGCTCCCGGCCCCGCCCCCTCTCACCTGGCTAGCGAGGAATACATCCTCCCATGTCCTCTGTGAGCTCTGCAAAGCTGTCATCGGGGCGACAATTCACGGGTGACGTGGGCCCCCCAACGAAGCATCAGTGGAGCTCCCAGCTGCTTTAGTGAGAGCAGAGAGTGGAAGCCCCGCCCACAGTCCTGAATGTATGTAGTGAGTTTGGCTGGCCAGGTATGTCCTTACAACCATAAAATGCCTGACTATTTAAACCCTGAGCTGTGTTATTTAACTGTACAGCTGTGCATTGCTGAAAGTTCTCTGACCATCCCCTGTATAATGTCTGCAGTCTCTGATTGTCTCCTGCAGTATATCCGCAGTCTCTGATTGTCTCCTGCAGTATGTCCGCAGTCTCTGAGTGTCTCCTGCAGTATGTCCGCAGTCTCTGAGTGTCTCCTGCAGTATGTCCGCAGTCTCTGAGTGTCTCCTGCAGTATGTCCGCAGTCTCTGAGTGTCTCCTGCAGTATGTCCGCAGTCTCTGAGTGTCTCCTGCAGTATGTCCGCAGTCTCTGAGTGTCTCCTGCAGTATGTCCGCAGTCTCTGAGTGTCTCCTGCAGTATGTCCGCAGTCTCTGAGTGTCTCCTGCAGTATGTCCGCAGTCTCTGAGTGTCTCCTGCAGTATGTCCGCAGTCTCTGAGTGTCTCCTGCAGTATGTCCGCAGTCTCTGAACCTCTCCTGCAGTATGTCCGCAGTCTCTGAGTGTCTCCTGCAGTATGTCCGCAGTCTCTGAACCTCTCCTGCAGTATGTCCGCAGTCTCTGAACCTCTCCTGCAGTATGTCCGCAGTCTCTGAACCTCTCCTGCAGTATGTCCGCAGTCTCTGAACCTCTCCTGCAGTATGTCCGCAGTCTCTGAACCTCTCCTGTAGTATGTGTATTAATGTGCCCCTTTACTTGCTCAATTATTTGGGATTGCTCCACTGCTCAGTGAGAGGTAATGATGTGCATGAACCTCTAGCAACCAATCAGCAAACAGTAGTGATCTGCTTTAATCTCTAGCAACCAATCAGTAAGTACTAATGATGTGCTGTAACCCCTAGCAACCAATTAGTGAGCGCTAATAATGTACATTAACCTCTAGCAACCAATCGGCAAGCAGAAATTATGTGTCATAACCTCTAGAAACCAGCCAGTGAGCAGTAAGGATAGGCTGTAACATCTGGCAAACAATTGCAATCGTTGCGTGATCTGCTGCAGTAAACTGATTCTGAGTCTACCTGCTATTTTTTGTATGTCTCAGAATGGAGGGGGGGGCCCCAAGAAAATGTTTGCCCAGGGCCCAATCAAAATTAAAGACGGCCCTGATTAGATGTATTCAACATGAAGTTCTCATCACACTTATGGCTGAAGTCATGGCTATCATGAGCGCTCGACGCTTAGTTCCAGTGTCTACGATCCAGAAATTCTGGTAGTCTTTACACCAAGTAATGGAAGCAAGTTCAGAGTCTTGCAGACATCTTCTGGAATAGATAGAAACAAGAGTACCTGGTGACGCTCCAGTCACGCAGAAAATGGCAAGTTGACAAGCCTAACCTGCAAGTCGGAGATGTTGTCCTACTAAAAGATGCTTAGGTCCACAGAAACGAATGGCCAGTTGGACTCATTGTCGAGACTGTACCTAGCAATGATAGTAAGGTTAGAAAGGTCAAAGTTAAAGTCATGAGACAGGGCACCCCTAAGGTGTACTTTAGACCTATCTCTGAAGTTGTTTTACTTCTTAAAATGAAACATAGTGGTATAATGTTCATTATGCCAGGTGGGGAGTGTTCTGATCATTATAAGGTATATATTTACTGATCATACTGTTGCTTTAAATTGGCATCCATTATTAACAGGAAGTGTAGTATATTATATCCACTTCCTGCCCAGCAGACAATCTTTCTACAGTGAAGGAAGCATGTTAAAGACCTCCACTATTTCTTAATACTGGCCTCAGAAGCATAAGTCTGTAAGTAGGCTGTCATTAGTTTTCAATTAATTAGTATATGTTCTACTAATTCAACTACATTTCATCTGTTTGTTTGGTAGGATGTTTCTCTCAGGAAGCTCATTCAGCTAGGCCTCATTTGTGCTAGCTTGTGCCTTAACAGTATTGTAGCATACCTGTTACTATTTGCATTTGTGATGTAATGTTAAATGCTAATGCATATTATTATAATTTGTGTTTTGCAGTTTTACAAAAAACTTATTCTCAGTAAAGATTACAACTATTAGCCCTTCCTCCTGAGTCTTTATTGGGAAGCTGTTAGCTGTCTGCCAAGCCTTGTACTTTGAACACATTGTGAGGGCAGAACAGAACGCATCGGTCAGACGGCCACCTTCTCCACCGCTCCTTCTTTGACTGGCCGAAGCCTCAGCAACACGTTGTCCAGAAACGGGGGTTTGTAACCTCCCAGTCTTTGGGAACGCGTTGCACAGACCTTTCTGCAAGGCCTCCCGAAGATGTTTCATCCTCTGCTCCCTCTGCGATGGCAAGATAAGGTCTGCAACCTTACCCTTGTAACGTGGATCAAGGAGGGTTGCCAGCCAGTATTGGTCCTTCTCCTTGATACCACGAATACGAGGATCCTTACGCTGGCTTTGCAGAATCAGGGAGGCCACGCATGGTAGGTTTGCTGAGGCATTTGGTCCGGAGTCCTCTGGGTCACTAAGGACAACATGGTCCGCAGCCACCTCCTCCCAGCCATGTACAAGTCCATGTGTTTCTTGGGACTGATCCCTTAAAGACTGCTGCTGATGCTGAGTGCCAGGCTCCACCTCCATACTGACACAATCGTCGTCCTCCTCGTCCTCGTCCTCTTCCTGTGTGATCGGCGGGCATGCAGGAACACTGTCTGGATAAAGGGGGCCTTGAGAGCTAAGGAAGTCCTCCTCTTCCTGCCTCTGTTCTGCCTCAAGTGCCCTGTCCATTATTCCACGCAGCGTGTGCTCCAACAGGTGGACAAGGGGGACAGTGTCACTGATGCATGCACTGTCACTGCTCACCATCCTTGTGGCCTCCTCAAATGGTGACAGGGCAGTGCATGCATCCCTGATCATGGCCCACTGGCGTGGGGAAAAAAAAAAAAAACCTCCCCTAACCCTGTCCTGGTGCCATAGTCGCACAGGTACTCATTGATGGCCCTCTGCTGCGTGTGCAGCCGCTGCAGCATGGCCAACGTTGAGTTCCACCTGGTGGGCATGTCACAGATTAGGCGTTTCTTGGGCAGGTTAAACTCCTTTTGGAGGTCTGCCAGCCGAGCACTGGCATTATATGACCGGCAGAAATGCACACAGACTTTCCTGGCCTGCCTCAGGACATCCTGTAAGCCCGGGTACCTGCCCAAGAACTGCTGCACCACCAAGTTAAGGACGTGAGCCAAACATGGGTCATTTGTCCCTGTCGGAGGGCAGAGAGGAGGTTGGTGCCATTGTCGCAAACCACCATTTCTGCCTTAAGTTGGCGTGGCATCAACCACCTCTGAACCTGCCCCTGCATAGCTGACAGAACCTCTGCCTCAGTGTGGCTCCTGTCCCCCAAGCACACCAGCTCAAGCACCACATGGCATCTTTTGGCCTGCATACTTGCGTAGCCCCTTGAACGGCTGCGGAGCACCGCTGGTTCCAAGGACAAAGCACAGGAAGAGGCCATGGAGGAAGAAGAAGAGGAGGGGGTGGAGGAGAGAGGTGCGTCACAATCATTAGTAGTGGCATTTTGGAGGCGTGGTGGCGGAACAACCTCCAACACTTCTGCACCTTGTCCTGCATCCTTCCCAGCTGCCAGCAGAGTCACCCAATGCACAGTGAAACTTAGGTAATGTCCCTGTCCATGCCTGCTGGACCATGAGTCAGCAGTAATATGCACCTTACCTGACCGCCCTGTCCAGCGAGGCATGGACATTGCCTTCCACATGCCGGTAGAGAGCCGGAATCACCTTCCGTGAGAAAAAGTGGCGTTTGGGTACCTGCCACTGAGGAACCGCACATTCCACAAACTCACGGAAGGGGGCAGAGTCTACCAACTGAAAAGGCAGCAGTTGAAGTGCTAGCAATTTTGCCAAGCTAGCATTCAACCGCTGGGCATGTGGATGGCTGGGAGCAAACTTCTTTCGGCGGTGCAGCAGCTGGGGCAGGGAAATTTGCCTGGTGCAATCTGACGTCGGTGTACCAAAATCAGATTCCCCACAAGTACTTGGCTGTGACACACCTAATTCTACACCTTCATTCCTCTTAGTGCAGGTCTCAGAGAGGACTGAAGGTATAGTGGGGTTGGAGATCTCAGCTGATGAGGAGCAAGGAGAGGTCCTCTTTGTTCTTTGGTGTGGGTCTTTCAAATATGCTTGCCAACGAACTGCATGGCAGGTCAACATATGTCTGCTCAAGCATGTGGTGCCCAAGCGGGAGATGTTTTGGCCACGCGAGAAACGCTTGAGACATATGTTGCAAATAGCAGCGGTGCGATCTGATGCACTCGTCTCAAAAAAGGCCCACACCAAAGAACTTTTTGAATAACGCGCAGAGACTGCAGCGCCCTGCACATGGGGAGCTTTGGGGTGTGTGGGTACACTAACTTGTAGTTTTAGCTGAACACTGTTAGCAGGACGCACTACACTAACTTGTAGTTTTAGCTGAACACTGTGCAGAGGTCTCACTACACTAACTTGTAGTTTTAGGTGAACACTGTGAGCAGGACGCACTACACTAACTTGTAGCTTTAGCTGAACACTGTGCAGAGGTGTCACTACACTAACTTGTAGTTTTAGCTGAACACTGTGAGCAGGACGCACTACACTAACTTGTAGCTTTAGCTGAACACTGTACAGAGGTCTCACCACACTAACTTGTAGTTTTAGCTGAACACTGTGAGCAGGACACACTACACTAACTTGTAGCTTTAGCTGAACACTGTGCAGAGGTCTCACTACACTAACTTGTAGTTTTAGCTGAACACTGTGAGGAGGGCGCACTACACTAACTTGTAGTTTTAGCTGAACACTGTGAGCAGGACGCACTACACTAACTTGTAGCTTTAGCTGAACACTGTGCAGAGGTCTCACTACACTAACTTGTAGTTTTAGCTGAACACTGTGAGGAGGACGCACTACACTAACTTGTAGTTTTAGCTGGACACTGTTAGCAGGACGCACTACACTAACTTGTAGTTTTAGCTGAACACTGTGCAGAGGTCACACTAAACTAACTTGTAGTTTTAGCTGAACACTGTGAGCAGGACGCACTACACTAACTTGTAGTTTTAGCTGAACATTGTTAGCAGGACGCACTACACTAACTTGTAGCTTTAGCTGAACACTGTGCAGAGGTCTCACTACACTAACTTGTAGTTTTAGGTGAACACTGTGAGCAGGACGCACTACACTAACTTGTAACTTTAGCTGAACACTGTGCAGAGGTCTCACTACACTAACTTGCAGTTTTAGCTGAACACTGTGAGGAGGACGCACTACACTAACTTGTAGTTTTAGCTGAACACTGTGAGCAGGACGCACTACACTAACTTGTAGCTTTAGCTGAACACTGTGCAGAGGTCTCACTACACTAACTTGTAGTTTTAGCTGAACACTGTGCAGAGATCGCACAACACTAACTTGTAGTTTTAGCTGAACACTGTGAGCAGGACGCGCTACACTAACTTGTAGCTTTAGCTGAACACTGTGCAGAGGTCACACTACACTAACTTGTAGTTTTAGCTGAACACTGTGAGGAGGACGCACTACACTAACTTGTAGTTTTAGCTGAACACTGTTAGCAGGACGCACTACACTAACTTGTAGTTTTAGCTGAACACTGTGCAGAGGTCACACTAAACTAACTTGTAGTTTTAGCTGAACACTGTGAGCAGGACGCACTACACTAACTTGTAGTTTTAGCTGAACATTGTTAGCAGGATGCACTACACTAACTTGTAGCTTTAGCTGAACACTGTGCAGAGGTGTCACTACACTAACTTGTAGTTTTAGGTGAACACTGTGAGCAGGACGCACTACACTAACTTGTAGCTTTAGCTGAACACTGTGCAGAGGTCTCACTACACTAACTTGTAGTTTTAGCTGAACACTGTGAGCAGGACGCACTACACTAACTTGTAGCTTTAGCTGAACACTGTACAGAGGTCTCACCACACTAACTTGTAGTTTTAGCTGAACACTGTGAGCAGGACAAACTACACTAACTTGTAGTTTTAGCTGAACATTGTTAGCAGGACGCACTACACTAACTTGTAGCTTTAGCTGAACACTGTGCAGAGGTCTCACTACACTAACTTGTAGTTTTAGGTGAACACTGTGAGCAGGACGCACTACACTAACTTGTAACTTTAGCTGAACACTGTGCAGAGGTCTCACTACACTAACTTGCAGTTTTAGCTTAACACTGTGAGGAGGACGCACTACACTAACTTGTAGTTTTAGCTGAACACTGTGAGCAGGACGCACTACACTAACTTGTAGCTTTAGCTGAACACTGTGCAGAGGTCTCACTACACTAACTTGTAGTTTTAGCTGAACACTGTGAGGAGGACACACTACACTAACTTGTAGTTTTAGCTGAACACTGTTAGCAGGACGCACTACACTAACTTGTAGCTTTAGCTGAACACTGTGCAGAGGTCTCACTACACTAACTTGTAGTTTTAGGTGAACACTGTGAGCACGACGCACTACACTAACTTGTAGCTTTAGCTGAACACTGTGCAGAGGTCCCACTACACTAACTTGTAGTTTTAGCTGAACACTGTGCAGAGGTCATACTAAACTAACTTGTAGTTTTAGCTGAACACTGTGCGCAGGACGCACTACACTAACTTGTAGCTTTAGCTCAACACTGTGCAGAGGTCTCACTACACTAACTTGCAGTTTTAGCTGAACACTGTGAGCACGACGCACTACACTAACTTGTAGCTTTAGCTGAACACTGTGCAGAGGTCTCACTACACTAACTTGTAGTTTTAGCTGAACACTGTGAGGAGGACGCACTACCCTAACTTGTAGCATTAGCTGAACACTGTGCAGAGGTCTCACTACACTAACTTGTAGTTTTAGCTGAACACTGTGAGGAGGACGCACTACACTAACTTGTAGTTTTAGCTGAACACTGTTAGCAGGACGCACTACACTAACTTGTAGCTTTAGCTGAACACTGTGCAGAGGTCTCACTACACTAACTTGTAGTTTTAGGTGAACACTGTGAGCAGGACGCACTACACTAACTTGTAGCTTTAGCTGAACACTGTGCAGAGGTCCCACTACGCTAACTTGTAGTTTTAGCTGAACACTGTGCAGAGGTCATACTAAACTAACTTGTAGTTTTAGCTGAACACTGTGAGCAGGACGCACTACACTAACTTGTAGCTTTAGCTCAACACTGTGCAGAGGTCTCACTACACTAACTTGTGAGCAGGACGAACTACACTAACTTGTAGCTTTAGCTGAACACTGTGCAGAGGTCTCACTACACTAACTTGTAGTTTTAGCTGAACACTGTGAGCAGGACGCACTACACTAACTTGTAGCTTTAGCTGAACACTGTGCAGAGGTCTCACTACACTAACTTCTAGTTTTAGCTGAACACTGTGAGGAGGACGCACTACCCTAACTTGTAGCATTAGCTGAACACTGTGCAGAGGTCTCACTACACTAACTTGTAGTTTTAGCTGAACACTGTGAGGAGGACGCACTACACTAACTTGTAGTTTTAGCTGAACACTGTGCAGAGGTCACACTAAACTAACTTGTAGTTTTAGCTGAACACTGTGAGCAGGACGCACTACACTAACTTGTAGTTTTAGCTGAACACTGTTAGCAGGATGCACTACACTAACTTGTAGCTTTAGCTGAACACTGTGCAGAGGTCTCACTACACTAACTTGTAGTTTTAGGTGAACACTGTGAGCAGGACGCACTACACTAACTTGTAGCTTTAGCTGAACACTGTGCAGAGGTCCCATTACACTAACTTGTAGTTGTAGCTGAACACTGTGCAGAGGTCAAACTAAACTAACTTGTAGTTTTAGCTGAACACTGTGCGCAGGACGCACTACACTAACTTGTAGCTTTAGCTCAACACTGTGCAAAGGTCTCACTACACTAACTTGTAGTTTTAGCTGAACACTGTGAGCACGACGCACTACACTAACTTGTAGCTTTAGCTGAACACTGTGCAGAGGTCTCACTACACTAACTTGTAGTTTTAGCTGAACACTGTGAGGAGGACGCACTACCCTAACTTGTAGCATTAGCTGAACACTGTGCAGAGGTCTCACTACACTAACTTGTAGTTTTAGCTGAACACTGTGAGGAGGACGCACTACACTAACTTGAAGTTTTAGCTGAACACTGTTAGCAGGACGCACTACACTAACTTGTAGCTTTAGCTGAACACTGTGCAGAGGTCTCACTACACTAACTTGTAGTTTTAGGTGAACACTGTGAGCAGGACGCACTACACTAACTTGTAGCTTTAGCTGAACACTGTGCAGAGGTCCCACTACACTAACTTGTAGTTTTAGCTGAACACTGTGCAGAGGTCATACTAAACTAACTTGTAGTTTTAGCTGAACACTGTGAGCAGGACACACTACACTAACTTGTAGCTTTAGCTCAACACTGTGCAGAGGTCTCACTACACTAACTTGTGAGCAGGACGAACTACACTAACTTGTAGCTTTAGCTGAACACTGTGCAGAGGTCTCACTACACTAACTTGTAGTTTTAGCTGAACACTGTGAGCAGGATGCACTACACTAACTTGTAGCTTTAGCTGAACACTGTGCAGAGGTCTCACTACACTAACTTCTAGTTTTAGCTGAACACTGTGAGGAGGACGCACTACCCTAACTTGTAGCATTAGCTGAACACTGTGCAGAGGTCTCACTACACTAACTTGTAGTTTTAGCTGAACACTGTGAGGAGGACGCACTACACTAACTTGTAATTTTAGCTGAACACTGTTATCAGGACGCACTACACTAACTTGTAGTTTTAGCTGAACACTGTGCAGAGGTCACACTAAACTAACTTGTAGTTTTAGCTGAACACTGTGAGCAGGACGCACTACACTAACTTCTAGCTTTAGCACAACACTGTGCAGAGGTCTCACTACACTAACTTGTGAGCAGGACGCACTACACTAACTTGTAGCTTTAGCTGAACACTTTGCAGAGGTCTCACTACACTAACTTGTAGTTTTAGCTGAACACTGTGAGCAGGACGCACTACACTAACTTGTAGCTTTAGCTGAACACTGTGCAGAGGTCTCACTACACTTACTTGTAGTTTTAGCTGAACACTGTGAGCAGGACGCACTACACTAACTTGTAGCTTTAGCTGAACACTGTGCAGAGGTCTCACTATACTAACTTGTAGTTTTAGCTGAACACTGTGAGCAGGACGCACTACACTAACTTGTAGATTTAGCTGAACACTGTGAGCAGGACGCACTACACTAACTTGTAGCTTTAGCTGAACACTGTGCAGAGGTCTCACTACACTAACTTGTAGTTTTAGCTGAACACTGTGAGCAGGACGCACTACACTAACTTGCAGCTTTAGCTGAACACTGTGCAGAGGTCTCACTACACTAACTTGTGAGCAGGATGCACTACACTAACTTGTAGCTTTAGCTGAACACTGTGCAGAGGTCTCACTACACTAACTTGTAGTTTTAGCTGAACACTGTGAGCAGGACGCACTACACTAACTTGTAGCTTTAGCCGAACACTGTGCAGAGGTCTCACTACACTAACTTGTAGTTTTAGCTGAACACTGTGAGGAGGACGCACTACACTAACTTGTAGTTTTAGCTGAACACTGTGCAGAGGTCTCACTACACTAACTTGTAGTTTTAGCTGAACACTGTGAGCAGGACGCACTACACTAACTTGTAGTTTTAGCTGAACACTGTGCAGAGGTCACACTAAACTAACTTGTAGTTTTAGCTGAACACTGTGAGCAGGACGCACTACACTAACTTGTAGTTTTAGGTGAACACTGTGAGCAGGACGCACTACACTAACTTGTAGCTTTAGCTGAACACTGTGCAGAGGTCCCACTACACTAACTTGTAGTTTTAGCTGAACACTGTGCAGAGGTCATACTAAACTAACTTGTAGTTTTAGCTGAACACTGTGCGCAGGACGCACTACACTAACTTGTAGCTTTAGCTGAACACTGTGCAGAGGTCTCACTACACTAACTTCTAGTTTTAGCTGAACACTGTGAGGAGGACGCACTACCCTAACTTGTAGCATTAGCTGAACACTGTGCAGAGGTCTCACTACACTAACTTGTAGTTTTAGCTGAACACTGTGAGGAGGACGCACTACACTAACTTGTAGTTTTAGCTGAACACTGTTAGCAGGACGCACTACACTAACTTGTAGCTTTAGCTGAACACTGTGCAGAGGTCTCACTACACTAACTTGTAGTTTTAGGTGAACACTGTGAGCAGGACGCACTACACTAACTTGTAGCTTTAGCTGAACACTGTGCAGAGGTCCCACTACACTAACTTGTAGTTTTAGCTGAACACTGTGCAGAGGTCATACTAAACTAACTTGTAGTTTTAGCTGAACACTGTGAGCAGGACGCACTACCCTAACTTGTAGCATTAGCTGAACACTGTGAGGAGGACGCACTACACTAACTTGTAGTTTTAGCACAACACTGTGCAGAGGTCTCACTACACTAACTTGTGAGCAGGACGCACTACACTAACTTGTAGCTTTAGCTGAACACTGTGCAGAGGTCTCACTACACTAACTTGTAGTTTTAGCTGAACACTGTGAGCAGGACGTACTACACTAACTTGTAGTTTTAGCTGAACACTGTGCAGAGGTCACACTAAACTAACTTGTAGTTTTAGCTGAACACTGTGAGCAGGACGCACTACACTAACTTGTAGCTTTAGCACAACACTGTGCAGAGGTCTCACTACACTAACTTGTGAGCAGGACGCACTACACTAACTTGTAGCTTTAGCTGAACACTGTGCAGAGGTCTCACTACACTAACTTGTAGTTTTAGCTGAACACTGTGAGCAGGACGTACTACACTAACTTGTAGTTTTAGCTGAACACTGTGCAGAGGTCACACTAAACTAACTTGTAGTTTTAGCTGAACACTGTGAGCAGGACGCACTACACTAACTTGTAGCTTTAGCACAACACTGTGCAGAGGTCTCACTACACTAACTTGTGAGCAGGACGCACTACACTAACTTGTAGCTTTAGCTGAACACTGTGCAGAGGTCTCACTACACTAACTTGTAGTTTTAGCTGAACACTGTGAGCAGGACGCACTACACTAACTTGTAGCTTTAGCTGAACACTGTGCAGAGGTCTCACTACACTTTCTTGTAGTTTTAGCTGAACACTGTGAGCAGGACGCACTACACTAACTTGTAGCTTTAGCTGAACACTGTGCAGAGGTCTCACTATACTAACTTGTAGTTTTAGCTGAACACTGTGAGCAGGACGCATTACACTAACTTGTAGATTTAGCTGAACACTGTGAGCAGGACGCACTACACTAACTTGTAGCTTTAGCTGAACACTGTGCAGAGGTCTCACTACACTAACTTGTAGTTTTAGCTGAACACTGTGAGCAGGACGCACTACACTAACTTGCAGCTTTAGCTGAACACTGTGCAGAGGTCTCACTACACTAATTTGTGAGCAGGACGAACTACACTAACTTGTAGCTTTAGCTGAACACTGTGCAGAGGTCTCACTACACTAACTTGTAGTTTTAGCTGAACACTGTGAGCAGGACGCACTACACTAACTTGTAGCTTTAGCTGAACACTGTGCAGAGGTCTCACTACACTAACTTGTAGTTTTAGCTGAACACTGTGAGCAGGACGCACTACACTAACTTGTAGCTTTAGCTGAACACTGTGCAGAGGTCTCACTACACTAACTTCTAGTTTTAGCTGAACACTGTGAGGAGGACGCACTACCCTAACTTGTAGCATTAGCTGAACACTGTGCAGAGGTCTCACTACACTAACTTGTAGTTTTAGCTGAACACTGTGAGGAGGACGCACTACACTAACTTGTAGTTTTAGCTGAACACTGTGCAGAGGTCACACTAAACTAACTTGTAGTTTTAGCTGAACACTGTGAGCAGGACGCACTACACTAACTTGTAGTTTTAGCTGAACACTGTTAGCAGGATGCACTACACTAACTTGTAGCTTTAGCTGAACACTGTGCAGAGGTCTCACTACACTAACTTGTAGTTTTAGGTGAACACTGTGAGCAGGACGCACTACACTAACTTGTAGCTTTAGCTGAACACTGTGCAGAGGTCCCATTACACTAACTTGTAGTTGTAGCTGAACACTGTGCAGAGGTCAAACTAAACTAACTTGTAGTTTTAGCTGAACACTGTGCGCAGGACGCACTACACTAACTTGTAGCTTTAGCTCAACACTGTGCAAAGGTCTCACTACACTAACTTGTAGTTTTAGCTGAACACTGTGAGCACGACGCACTACACTAACTTGTAGCTTTAGCTGAACACTGTGCAGAGGTCTCACTACACTAACTTGTAGTTTTAGCTGAACACTGTGAGGAGGACGCACTACCCTAACTTGTAGCATTAGCTGAACACTGTGCAGAGGTCTCACTACACTAACTTGTAGTTTTAGCTGAACACTGTGAGGAGGACGCACTACACTAACTTGAAGTTTTAGCTGAACACTGTTAGCAGGACGCACTACACTAACTTGTAGCTTTAGCTGAACACTGTGCAGAGGTCTCACTACACTAACTTGTAGTTTTAGGTGAACACTGTGAGCAGGACGCACTACACTAACTTGTAGCTTTAGCTGAACACTGTGCAGAGGTCCCACTACACTAACTTGTAGTTTTAGCTGAACACTGTGCAGAGGTCATACTAAACTAACTTGTAGTTTTAGCTGAACACTGTGAGCAGGACACACTACACTAACTTGTAGCTTTAGCTCAACACTGTGCAGAGGTCTCACTACACTAACTTGTGAGCAGGACGAACTACACTAACTTGTAGCTTTAGCTGAACACTGTGCAGAGGTCTCACTACACTAACTTGTAGTTTTAGCTGAACACTGTGAGCAGGATGCACTACACTAACTTGTAGCTTTAGCTGAACACTGTGCAGAGGTCTCACTACACTAACTTCTAGTTTTAGCTGAACACTGTGAGGAGGACGCACTACCCTAACTTGTAGCATTAGCTGAACACTGTGCAGAGGTCTCACTACACTAACTTGTAGTTTTAGCTGAACACTGTGAGGAGGACGCACTACACTAACTTGTAATTTTAGCTGAACACTGTTATCAGGACGCACTACACTAACTTGTAGTTTTAGCTGAACACTGTGCAGAGGTCACACTAAACTAACTTGTAGTTTTAGCTGAACACTGTGAGCAGGACGCACTACACTAACTTGTAGCTTTAGCACAACACTGTGCAGAGGTCTCACTACACTAACTTGTGAGCAGGACGCACTACACTAACTTGTAGCTTTAGCTGAACACTTTGCAGAGGTCTCACTACACTAACTTGTAGTTTTAGCTGAACACTGTGAGCAGGACGCACTACACTAACTTGTAGCTTTAGCTGAACACTGTGCAGAGGTCTCACTACACTTACTTGTAGTTTTAGCTGAACACTGTGAGCAGGACGCACTACACTAACTTGTAGCTTTAGCTGAACACTGTGCAGAGGTCTCACTATACTAACTTGTAGTTTTAGCTGAACACTGTGAGCAGGACGCACTACACTAACTTGTAGATTTAGCTGAACACTGTGAGCAGGACGCACTACACTAACTTGTAGCTTTAGCTGAACACTGTGCAGAGGTCTCACTACACTAACTTGTAGTTTTAGCTGAACACTGTGAGCAGGACGCACTACACTAACTTGCAGCTTTAGCTGAACACTGTGCAGAGGTCTCACTACACTAACTTGTAGCTTTAGCTGAACACTGTGCAGAGGTCTCACTACACTAACTTGTAGTTTTAGCTGAACACTGTGAGCAGGACGCACTACACTAACTTGTAGCTTTAGCCGAACACTGTGCAGAGGTCTCACTACACTAACTTGTAGTTTTAGCTGAACACTGTGAGGAGGACGCACTACACTAACTTGTAGTTTTAGCTGAACACTGTGCAGAGGTCTCACTACACTAACTTGTAGTTTTAGCTGAACACTGTGAGCAGGACGCACTACACTAACTTGTAGTTTTAGCTGAACACTGTGCAGAGGTCACACTAAACTAACTTGTAGTTTTAGCTGAACACTGTGAGCAGGACGCACTACACTAACTTGTAGTTTTAGGTGAACACTGTGAGCAGGACGCACTACACTAACTTGTAGCTTTAGCTGAACACTGTGCAGAGGTCCCACTACACTAACTTGTAGTTTTAGCTGAACACTGTGCAGAGGTCATACTAAACTAACTTGTAGTTTTAGCTGAACACTGTGCGCAGGACGCACTACACTAACTTGTAGCTTTAGCTGAACACTGTGCAGAGGTCTCACTACACTAACTTCTAGTTTTAGCTGAACACTGTGAGGAGGACGCACTACCCTAACTTGTAGCATTAGCTGAACACTGTGCAGAGGTCTCACTACACTAACTTGTAGTTTTAGCTGAACACTGTGAGGAGGACGCACTACACTAACTTGTAGTTTTAGCTGAACACTGTTAGCAGGACGCACTACACTAACTTGTAGCTTTAGCTGAACACTGTGCAGAGGTCTCACTACACTAACTTGTAGTTTTAGGTGAACACTGTGAGCAGGACGCACTACACTAACTTGTAGCTTTAGCTGAACACTGTGCAGAGGTCCCACTACACTAACTTGTAGTTTTAGCTGAACACTGTGCAGAGGTCATACTAAACTAACTTGTAGTTTTAGCTGAACACTGTGAGCAGGACGCACTACCCTAACTTGTAGCATTAGCTGAACACTGTGAGGAGGACGCACTACACTAACTTGTAGTTTTAGCACAACACTGTGCAGAGGTCTCACTACACTAACTTGTGAGCAGGACGCACTACACTAACTTGTAGCTTTAGCTGAACACTGTGCAGAGGTCTCACTACACTAACTTGTAGTTTTAGCTGAACACTGTGAGCAGGACGTACTACACTAACTTGTAGTTTTAGCTGAACACTGTGCAGAGGTCACACTAAACTAACTTGTAGTTTTAGCTGAACACTGTGAGCAGGACGCACTACACTAACTTGTAGCTTTAGCACAACACTGTGCAGAGGTCTCACTACACTAACTTGTGAGCAGGACGCACTACACTAACTTGTAGCTTTAGCTGAACACTGTGCAGAGGTCTCACTACACTAACTTGTAGTTTTAGCTGAACACTGTGAGCAGGACGTACTACACTAACTTGTAGTTTTAGCTGAACACTGTGCAGAGGTCACACTAAACTAACTTGTAGTTTTAGCTGAACACTGTGAGCAGGACGCACTACACTAACTTGTAGCTTTAGCACAACACTGTGCAGAGGTCTCACTACACTAACTTGTGAGCAGGACACACTACACTAACTTGTAGCTTTAGCTGAACACTGTGCAGAGGTCTCACTACACTAACTTGTAGTTTTAGCTGAACACTGTGAGCAGGACGCACTACACTAACTTGTAGCTTTAGCTGAACACTGTGCAGAGGTCTCACTACACTTTCTTGTAGTTTTAGCTGAACACTGTGAGCAGGACGCACTACACTAACTTGTAGCTTTAGCTGAACACTGTGCAGAGGTCTCACTATACTAACTTGTAGTTTTAGCTGAACACTGTGAGCAGGACGCATTACACTAACTTGTAGATTTAGCTGAACACTGTGAGCAGGACGCACTACACTAACTTGTAGCTTTAGCTGAACACTGTGCAGAGGTCTCACTACACTAACTTGTAGTTTTAGCTGAACACTGTGAGCAGGACGCACTACACTAACTTGCAGCTTTAGCTGAACACTGTGCAGAGGTCTCACTACACTAATTTGTGAGCAGGACGAACTACACTAACTTGTAGCTTTAGCTGAACACTGTGCAGAGGTCTCACTACACTAACTTGTAGTTTTAGCTGAACACTGTGAGCAGGACGCACTACACTAACTTGTAGCTTTAGCTGAACACTGTGCAGAGGTCTCACTACACTAACTTGTAGTTTTAGCTGAACACTGTGAGCAGGACGCACTACACTAACTTGTAGCTTTAGCTGAACACTGTGCAGAGGTCTCACTACACTAACTTCTAGTTTTAGCTGAACACTGTGAGGAGGACGCACTACCCTAACTTGTAGCATTAGCTGAACACTGTGCAGAGGTCTCACTACACTAACTTGTAGTTTTAGCTGAACACTGTGAGGAGGACGCACTACACTAACTTGTAGTTTTAGCTGAACACTGTGCAGAGGTCACACTAAACTAACTTGTAGTTTTAGCTGAACACTGTGAGCAGGACGCACTACACTAACTTGTAGTTTTAGCTGAACACTGTTAGCAGGATGCACTACACTAACTTGTAGCTTTAGCTGAACACTGTGCAGAGGTCTCACTACACTAACTTGTAGTTTTAGGTGAACACTGTGAGCAGGACGCACTACACTAACTTGTAGCTTTAGCTGAACACTGTGCAGAGGTCCCACTACACTAACTTGTAGTTGTAGCTGAACACTGTGCAGAGGTCAAACTAAACTAACTTGTAGTTTTAGCTGAACACTGTGCGCAGGACGCACTACACTAACTTGTAGCTTTAGCTCAACACTGTGCAAAGGTCTCACTACACTAACTTGTAGTTTTAGCTGAACACTGTGAGCACGACGCACTACACTAACTTGTAGCTTTAGCTGAACACTGTGCAGAGGTCTCACTACACTAACTTGTAGTTTTAGCTGAACACTGTGAGGAGGACGCACTACCCTAACTTGTAGCATTAGCTGAACACTGTGCAGAGGTCTCACTACACTAACTTGTAGTTTTAGCTGAACACTGTGAGGAGGACGCACTACACTAACTTGAAGTTTTAGCTGAACACTGTTAGCAGGACGCACTACACTAACTTGTAGCTTTAGCTGAACACTGTGCAGAGGTCTCACTACACTAACTTGTAGTTTTAGGTGAACACTGTGAGCAGGACGCACTACACTAACTTGTAGCTTTAGCTGAACACTGTGCAGAGGTCCCACTACACTAACTTGTAGTTTTAGCTGAACACTGTGCAGAGGTCATACTAAACTAACTTGTAGTTTTAGCTGAACACTGTGAGCAGGACACACTACACTAACTTGTAGCTTTAGCTCAACACTGTGCAGAGGTCTCACTACACTAACTTGTGAGCAGGACGAACTACACTAACTTGTAGCTTTAGCTGAACACTGTGCAGAGGTCTCACTACACTAACTTGTAGTTTTAGCTGAACACTGTGAGCAGGATGCACTACACTAACTTGTAGCTTTAGCTGAACACTGTGCAGAGGTCTCACTACACTAACTTCTAGTTTTAGCTGAACACTGTGAGGAGGACGCACTACCCTAACTTGTAGCATTAGCTGAACACTGTGCAGAGGTCTCACTACACTAACTTGTAGTTTTAGCTGAACACTGTGAGGAGGACGCACTACACTAACTTGTAATTTTAGCTGAACACTGTTATCAGGACGCACTACACTAACTTGTAGTTTTAGCTGAACACTGTGCAGAGGTCACACTAAACTAACTTGTAGTTTTAGCTGAACACTGTGAGCAGGACGCACTACACTAACTTGTAGCTTTAGCACAACACTGTGCAGAGGTCTCACTACACTAACTTGTGAGCAGGACGCACTACACTAACTTGTAGCTTTAGCTGAACACTTTGCAGAGGTCTCACTACACTAACTTGTAGTTTTAGCTGAACACTGTGAGCAGGACGCACTACACTAACTTGTAGCTTTAGCTGAACACTGTGCAGAGGTCTCACTACACTTACTTGTAGTTTTAGCTGAACACTGTGAGCAGGACGCACTACACTAACTTGTAGCTTTAGCTGAACACTGTGCAGAGGTCTCACTATACTAACTTGTAGTTTTAGCTGAACACTGTGAGCAGGACGCACTACACTAACTTGTAGATTTAGCTGAACACTGTGAGCAGGACGCACTACACTAACTTGTAGCTTTAGCTGAACACTGTGCAGAGGTCTCACTACACTAACTTGTAGTTTTAGCTGAACACTGTGAGCAGGACGCACTACACTAACTTGCAGCTTTAGCTGAACACTGTGCAGAGGTCTCACTACACTAACTTGTGAGCAGGATGCACTACACTAACTTGTAGCTTTAGCTGAACACTGTGCAGAGGTCTCACTACACTAACTTGTAGTTTTAGCTGAACACTGTGAGCAGGACGCACTACACTAACTTGTAGCTTTAGCCGAACACTGTGCAGAGGTCTCACTACACTAACTTGTAGTTTTAGCTGAACACTGTGAGCAGGACGCACTACACTAACTTGTAGCTTTAGCCGAACACTGTGCAGAGGTCTCACTACACTAACTTGTAGTTTTAGCTGAACACTGTGAGGAGGACGCACTACACTAACTTGTAGCTTTAGCTGAACACTGTGCAGAGGTCTCACTACACTAACTTGTAGTTTTAGCTGAACACTGTGAGCAGGACGCACTACACTAACTTGTAGCTTTAGCTGAACACTGTGCAGAGGTCTCACTACACTTTCTTGTAGTTTTAGCTGAACACTGTGAGCAGGACGCACTACACTAACTTGTAGCTTTAGCTGAACACTGTGCAGAGGTCTCACTATACTAACTTGTAGTTTTAGCTGAACACTGTGAGCAGGACGCATTACACTAACTTGTAGATTTAGCTGAACACTGTGAGCAGGACGCACTACACTAACTTGTAGCTTTAGCTGAACACTGTGCAGAGGTCTCACTACACTAACTTGTAGTTTTAGCTGAACACTGTGAGCAGGACGCACTACACTAACTTGCAGCTTTAGCTGAACACTGTGCAGAGGTCTCACTACACTAATTTGTGAGCAGGACGCACTACACTAACTTGTAGCTTTAGCTGAACACTGTGCAGAGGTCTCACTACACTAACTTGTAGTTTTAGCTGAACACTGTGAGCAGGACGCACTACACTAACTTGTAGCTTTAGCTGAACACTGTGCAGAGGTCTCACTACACTAACTTGTAGTTTTAGCTGAACACTGTGAGGAGGACGCACTACACTAACTTGTAGTTTTAGCTGAACACTGTGAGCAGGACGCACTACACTAACTTGTAGCTTTAGCCGAACACTGTGCAGAGGTCTCACTACACTAACTTGTAGTTTTAGCTGAACACTGTGAGGAGGACGCACTACACTAACTTGTAGTTTTAGCTGAACACTGTGCAGAGGTCACACTAAACTAACTTGTAGTTTTAGCTGAACACTGTGAGCAGGACGCACTACACTAACTTGTAGCTTTAGCTCAACACTGTGCAGAGGTCTCACTACACTAACTTGTGAGCAGGACGCACTACACTAACTTGTAGCTTTAGCTGAACACTGTGCAGAGGTCTCACTACACTAACTGTAGTTTTAGCTGAACACTGTGAGCAGGACGCACTACACTAACTTGTAGCTTTAGCTGAACACTGTGCAGAGGTCTCACTACACTAACTTGTAGTTTTAGCTGAACACTGTGAGGAGGACGCACTACCCTAACTTGTAGCATTAGCTGAACACTGTGCAGAGGTCTCACTACACTAACTTGTAGTTTTAGCTGAACACTGTGAGGAGGACGCATTACACTAACTTGTAGTTTTAGCTAAACACTGTTAGCAGGACGCACTACACTAACTTGTAGCTTTAGCTGAACACTGTGCAGAAGTCTCACTACACTAACTTGTAGTTTTAGGTGAACACTGTGAGCAGGACGCACTACACTAACTTGTAGCTTTAGCTGAACACTGTGCAGAGGTCCCACTACACTAACTTGTAGTTTTAGCTGAACACTGTGCAGAGGTCATACTAAACTAACTTGTAGTTTTAGCTGAACACTGTGAGCAGGACGCACTATACTAACTTGTAGCTTTAGCTCAACACTGTGCAGAGGTCTCACTACACTAACTTGTGAGCAGGACGAACTACACTAACTTGTAGCTTTAGCTGAACACTGTGCAGAGGTCTCACTACACTAACTTGTAGTTTTAGCTGAACACTGTGAGCAGGACGCACTACACTAACTTGTAGCTTTAGCTGAACACTGTGCAGAGGTCTCACTACACTAACTTGTAGTTTTAGCTGAACACTGTGAGGAGGACGCACTACACTAACTTGTAGTTTTAGGTGAACACTGTGAGCAGGACGCACTACACTAACTTGTAGCTTTAGCTGAACACTGTGCAGAGGTCCCACTACACTAACTTGTAGTTTTAGCTGAACACTGTGCAGAGGTCATACTAAACTAACTTGTAGTTTTAGCTGAACACTGTGAGCAGGACGCACTACACCAACTTGTAGCTTTAGCTCAACACTGTGCAGAGGTCTCACTACACTAACTTGTAGCTTTAGCTGAACACTGTGCAGAGGTCTCACTACACTAACTTGTAGTTTTAGCTGAACACTGTGAGCAGGACGCACTACACTAACTTGTAGCTTTAGCTGAACACTGTGCAGAGGTCTCACTACACTAACTTCTAGTTTTAGCTGAACACTGTGAGGAGGACGCACTACCCTAACTTGTAGCATTAGCTGAACACTGTGCAGAGGTCTCACTACACTAACTTCTAGTTTTAGCTGAACACTGTGAGGAGGACGCACTACACTAACTTGTAGTTTTAGCTGAACACTGTTAGCAGGAGGCACTACACTAACTTGTAGTTTTAGCTGAACACTGTGCAGAGGTCACACTAAACTAACTTGTAGTTTTAGCTGAACACTGTGAGCAGGACGCACTACACTAACTTGTAGCTTTAGCTCAACACTGTGCAAAGGTCTCACTACACTAACTTGTGAGCAGGACGCACTACACTAACTTGTAGCTTTAGCTGAACACTGTGCAGAGGTCTCACTACACTAACTTGTAGTTTTAGCTGAACACTGTGAGCAGGACGCACTACACTAACTTGTAGCTTTAGCTGAACACTGTGCAGAGGTCTCACTACACTAACTTGTAGTTTTAGCTGAACACTGTGAGCAGGACGCACTATACTAACTTGTAGCTTTAGCTGAACACTGTGCAGAGGTCTCACTACACTAACTTGTAGTTTTAGCTGAACACTGTGAGGAGGACGCACTACCCTAACTTGTAGCATTAGCTGAACACTGTGCAGAGGTCTCACTACACTAACTTGTAGTTTTAGCTGAACACTGTGAGGAGGACGCACTACACTAACTGGTAGTTTTAGCTGAACACTGTTAGCAGGACGCTCTACACTAACTTGTAGCTTTAGCTGAACACTGTGCAGAGGTCTCACTACACTAACTTGTAGTTTTAGGTGAACACTGTGAGCAGGACGCACTACACTAACTTGTAGCTTTAGCTGAACACTGTGCAGAGGTCCCACTACACTAACTTGTAGTTTTAGCTGAACACTGTGCAGAGGTCATACTAAACTAACTTGTAGTTTTAGCTGAACACTCTGAGCAGGATGCACTACACTAACTTGTAGCTTTAGCTCAACACTGTGCAGAGGTCTCACTACACTAACTTGTGAGCAGGACGCACTACACTAACTTGTAGCTTTAGCTGAACACTGTGCAGAGGTCTCACTACACTAACTTGTAGTTTTAGCTGAACACTGTGAGCAGGACGCACTACACTAACTTGTAGCTTTAGCTGAACACTGTGCAGAGGTCTCACTACACTAACTTCTAGTTTTAGCTGAACACTGTGAGGAGGACGCACTACACTAACTTGTAGTTTTAGCTAAACACTGTTAGCAGGACGCACTACACTAACTTGTAGTTTTAGCTGAACACTGTGCAGAGGTCACACTAAACTAACTTGTAGCTTTAACTGAACACTGTGAGGAGGACGCACTGCACTAACTGTAAATAGTCTAGCTGCCTGACTGTGGTACTAATAGGATCAAAAGAACACCAGCAATTTTCTTCAGGTAGCTGTAAATACTGTAATAAGACAAGCCTGCCTGTCAGTAGGAAGATAACAGGAACGGATCTAGCTAAACTGAATACACTGTATATATATATATATATATATATATATATATATATATATGCAACACCTGGGATGCATATATATACACAATACACTATAAGTGCAGCTAACTCACTGACTGTCTTGCCTAATCTAGCTAACTCATAGTCTCTCTCTCTATCTAAGCACGCCGGAACACACTACACAGGGCCGCCGTGCAGGCGGCCTTATATAGTGTGGGGCGTGTTCTAAACCCCTGAGCCATAATTGGCCAAAGCCACCCTGGCTTTGGCCAATTACAGCTCACTCTACCGAACCGACGGCGCTGTGATTGGCCAAGCATGCGGGTCATAGTCCATGCTTGGCCAATCATCAGCCAGCAATGCACTGCGATGCCGCAGTGAATTATGGGCCGTGACGCGCCACACGAATTTGGCGCGAATCGCCCATATCGTTCGCAATTCGGTGAACGGGCGAACAGCCGATGTTCGAATCGAACATGGGTTCGACTCGAACACTAAGCTCATCCCTAGTCCGCAGTAGTGTTTTCTAAGTTAGATCTTCGTGGTGCCTACAACCTTGTCCGCATTCGTAAGGGAGACGAATGGAAGACTTTCCGTACTCGGTTTGGGCACTTCAAATGTTTAGTCATGCCTTTCGGACTTTTGCTCCTGCTACATTTCAGCATTTTGTGAATAACATCTTCAGAGACTATCTTCACCTGTTTGTTATTATTTATTTAGATGACATCCTAATTTTTTCTTCTTCCTTAGCTGAACATTGTGAACATGTCAGAAATGTTTTGACCCGACTTCGCCTGCACGGCCTCTACGCCAAGCCTGAGAAATGTGTCTTTGAACGAGAGAGTATACAGTTCCTTGGTCTAATTATCTCTGTGGAAGGCATTAAAATGGAAGGTCTCCACCATTCTGGACTGGCCCGCTCCTACTGACAAGAAGGGAATCCAACGTTTTGTAGGATTTGCAAATTTCTACAGAAAATTCATCAAAGGATTCTCCACCATCATTTCTCCCATTACAAGGCTAAGCAAGCAGGTCCTTAAATTCCACTGGTCTACTGAAGCTCAGGCGGCCTTCACAAAGCTGAAAGATCTGTTTGTCTCAGCCTCAGTTTTAAAACATCCTGATTCTACATTGCCATATATTTTGGAGGTGGACGCCTCGGAAATAGCGGTCGGTGTAGTGCTTTCCCAGAGACAGGGGCCTAGGGCTCTTCTGCACCCAGTCGTTTTTTTTTCTCGCAAATTATCGGAAGCAGAGAGGAACTACGATGTGGGCGACTGAGAGTTGTTAGCGATTAAAGCGAGGGAGTGGGAGCAGCTCATTTGATTCTTGTTTATACAGATCACAAGAATCTGGAATATTTAAAGACTGCCAAGAGGTTGAAACCACGACAGGCCAGATGGGCACTTTTCTTTACCAGATTCTCATTCCATATAACCTATCGTCCCGGGTCAAAAAACATCAAGCCCGACGCGCTGTCACGAATGTACAGCGGATCATAAGCATCTTCTCCGCCAGACACCATCTTGTCCTCAGGAAACTTTCTGTTGCTCCAAGGGGATCTACTTTCGCAAATCAAGCAAGCCTCCAGGAACATTTCTACTCCACCTGATACAGCTCTACAGGCCAGAGATGATCTTCTGTGGTTTGGGGATAGGATCTTTGTACCCCAGGAGATGCGAGCAGCAGTTCTTAGTTCCTGTCATGATCAAATGTTGGCTGGCCATTTCGGCGTGCATAAGACATCTGAACTTCAACGCACGTTCTGGTGGCCGCAGTTAAGAAAGAATTGCAAGGACTATGTGGAAGCATGTGCCACCTGCATTCAAAATAAGGGCAGCAAGTCTAAAGCTTGGGGTCTGTTGAAACCACTACCTGTCCCGGAGAAGCCATGGAGGATGATCTCCATGGATTTTATTGTCGAGCTGCCACCTTCTGAAGGTTACACTACAATCTTTGTAATAGTAGATAGATTATCCAAGATGGCACATTTCTTACCAATGAAGGGCACCCCTACTGCTGCTGAGACCGCTAGGACATTTATCAAGGAAGTGGTGAGGCTTCATGGCATTCCTGCCAATATCACTTTGGATCGGGGGGTGCAATTTACCTCTAGGTTTTGGAGAGCTCTTTGTGAGTCCCTGAAAATTGACCTCTCCTTCTCTTTTGCCTATCACCCTCAAACAAATGGCCAGATGGAGAGGACGAATCAGACGCTGGAGCAGTATCTGCACTGCTTTTCCTCTTTCTCCCAGGACGATTGGGCTCCGCTTCTACCCCTTGCCAAATTTGCTTACAACAATTCTGTTCATTCTGCCACGAAGCAATCACCGTTCTTTGCAAATTATAGTTTCCATCCTCTGTTCTTGTCTAATAACATCCCGGAGTGCCCAGTACCAGCTGTCTAAGAGAACCTAAACTTCTTTGTGTCAAATAACAAACTCCTGCAGGAGACCATGGCAAGGACCCAGAACTACAATAAAGAGGTGTTTGACAAGAAGAGAAGGGGGGAGCTTGATCTTAAACCTGGAGATCAGGTATGGCTGTCCACATTGAACTTTCTGGAATAAGTGGGAGTTAAAAACCAGAGTTAGAGTATACAAGTCTTGCTGTTTGTTTGCTGTTTGCATTTTTGGGGCTTTTCCTTTTAGTTTTTAATTTGCCTTTTGCTGTCACTTTTTAAATAGCTTTTTTTTTTTTTTTTTTCCTCTCTGGTTTCATCAGTCTATCAATTAAGGGGTGTGGTTAATTGCTCACAGGTGCCTATTTAACTGGTTGTAGGACTCAGTCTGAGCATGCTCAGTCTGAAGCTGTGGAGCTTGGTGTAAGTGGAGCTGGATTAAGTGGGAGTTAAAAACAAGAGTTTAAAACAGGAGGTTATAACAGGGGTCATAGTACCTGTGTAGTGTGAGTATCTGAGTGTTGTCTGAGTAGTGTGTGTGGATCGTTAGTACTTGTGTATTGTGTACTGTGTACTTGTGTATTGCGAGTGCACGTAGGTCTGTGAGTACATGTGTATTGTCTTGTTGTGTACCTGTGTATTGTCTTGTTGTGTACCTGTGTATTGTCTTGAGTATTAGTGCCAGGAAGCTAGCTGTTAGGTAATTTGGACAGGGTAAAATCCCCAAATCCTCACTATATTTAATAGGTACGATGCCCGGCGGGTGTGGAGAGGTACATCTTGCCGCATGTATGCATTCCTTGATCATCCGATCGAGGGCGAATACTGCTGTGCAAAATGTAAGCACATTGTTTCCCTGGAAGCCCAGGTTCTGAATCTGGGGAAGCAACTGTCAGCACTGAGAAGTCCCTCCATACTAAAGGTGAGCCAGGAACGTACACGGCAGGTGCCGGCAGGGGCCAGCACAGAGGCGGGTGGAGACAAAGAGGTGCAGGCACTAGCAAAGAGTAGATGGGTGACAGTCAGGAGGGGTGGAGGGGGAAGTGCCAGAGAGGCCCTTCCAGGACTGGAGCATCCCAATAAGTACGCTCCATTGAGTGACATTGGTGAAACCAGTCAGGGACCAGCACTGCTGGAGATGAGGGACTCTCCTAGCTGCCAGGGGAAGAACTCCTCCAGTGAGAGTGGGGGGGCAGCAAAGGGAAAGGAAAGACAGATTCTGGTGGTAGGGGACTCAATTCTTAGAAGGACAGAGAGGGCAATCTGTAACCAAGACCTGAAGCGCCGAACAGTATGTTGTCTGCCGGGCGCTCGGGTTCGGCACATCACGGATCTTATGGACAGATTACTGGGAGGGGCTGGGGAAGACCCGGCTGTCATGGTGCACGTTGGCACCAATGACAAAGTCAGAGGCAGATGGAGTGTCCTAAAGAACGATTTTAGGGACTTAGGAGCTAAATTGAGGAAAAGGACCTCCAAGGTAGTGTTCTCAGGAATACTACCGGTACATCTAGCCACACCAGAAAGGCAGAGGGAGATTAGGGAAGTAAACAAGTGGCTGAAGAGCTGGTGTAGTAAGGAGGGGTTTGGGTTCCTGGAGGACTGGGCCGACTCCTCAGTCGGTAACCGGTACTATAGAAGGGACGGACTGCACCTAAATGAGGAGGGTGCAGATCTGCTGGGAATGAAGATGGCCAAAAAGTTAGAGGGGTTTTTAAACTAGGCGATGGGGGGAGGGTCCAGAGACAGTGATAGCCAGCGCGGAAGATATTCCAGAGGGTAGTATTGGGGGCATTAGTGGTAGGTTAACCAAAGCACAAAAACACAAGGTGAGTATAGTAGCAAGTCCTAGTTGCAATCTTGAAACACCCAATACGAGGACAATATGCGACCGGTCTAAACTATGTGGCATGTTCACTAATGCCAGGAGCATGGCGGACAAGATGGGTGAACTAGAGATACTGTTGTACAAGGAGGATTTGGATTTTGTGGGAATTTCAGAGACCTGGTTCAACAGCTCTCATGATTGGCTGGCAAACATTCAAGGGTATACCCTATACCGCAAGGATAGAGAGGGTAAAAAAGGGGGAGGGGTATGCCTATATATCAAGAATAATGTACAAGTGAATGTGAGAGATGACATCACTGAGGGGGCTAGGGAGGAGGTGGAATCCTGATGGGTAGAGCGCCAAAGGGATGAAGCTAAGGGGAAAATAATACTGGGAGTATGCTATAGGCCCCCTAACCTGAGGGAGGAAGTGGAGACGGATCTCCTATCACAAATTGGATTAGCAGCAAGGATGGGAAGTGTTATCATAATGGGGGATTTTAATTATCCAGACATAGACTGGGCGGAGGGAACCGCGCATTCATTTAAGGCTCGCCAGTTCCTTAATGTGTTGCAGGACAATTTTATGGGTCAGATGGTAGACGCACCAACTAGAAATAAAACATTACACGACCTACTGATTACCAACAATACAGACCTGATAACAGATGTGGAAATACGGGGCAATTTAGGTAACAGCGATCACAGGTCAATTAGTTTCAGTATAAATCACACAAATAGGAAACATGAAGGGAACACAAAGACACTGAATTTCAAAAGAGCCAACTTCCCTAAACTACAAACCTTGCTAAAAGGCATAAATTGGGATAAAATATTAGGAACAAAGAATACGGAGGAGAGATGGGTTTGCTTTAAGAGCATATTAAATAAGGGCATTAGCCAATGTATCCCATTGGGTAATAAATTTAAAAGAGCGAACAAACATCCTGGATGGCTTAACTCCAATGTAAAAATGCATATAAAAGCAAAGGAGAAGGCCTTCAAAAAATACAAGGTTGAGGGATCATCCTCAGCATTCAGAATTTATAAAGAATGCAATAAGAAATGTAAGGGTGCAATTAGGATGGCTAAGATAGAACATGAAAGACACATAGCGGAGGAGAGCAAAAAAAATCCCAAGAAATTCTTTAAGTATGTAAACAGTAAAAAAGGGAGGACAGACCATATTGGCCCCATAAAGAATGAGGAAGGACATCTGGTTACAAAGGATGGGGAGATGGCAAAGGTATTGAATTTATTCTTCTCCTCAGTCTTCACGAGTGAATCGGGGGGCTTCAGTAACCAAAACTGCAGTGTTTATCCTCATGACACAACACAGGAAGCACCTACATGGTTAACAGAGGACGGAATTAAAATTAGACTTGAGAAACTTAACATTAATAAATCACCGGGACCAGATGGCTTGCATCCGAGGGTACTTAGGGAACTCAGTCAGGTGATTGCCAGACCGTTGTTCCTAATTTTTACAGACAGTCTATTGACTGGAATGGTACCAGCTGATTGGAGAAAAGCCAATGTAGCACCAATATTTAAAAAGGGCCCAAAAAACATCCCTGGGAATTACAGACCAGTTAGCCTAACATCAATAGTATGTAAACTCTTGGAGGGGATGATAAGGGACTATATACAAGATTTTAGTAATAAGAATGATATCATTAGCAGTAATCAGCATGGATTCATGAAGAATCGTTCTTGCCAAACCAATCTATTAACCTTCTATGAGGAGGTGAGTTGCCATCTAGATAAAGGAAGGCCCGTAGACGTGGTGTATCTGGATTTTGCAAAAGTATTTGACACAGTTCCCCATAAACGTTTACTGTACAAAATAAGGTGCGTTGGTATGGACCATAGGGTGAGTACATGGATTGAAAACTGGCTACAAGGGCGAGTTCAGAGGGTGGTGATAAATGGGGAGTACTCAGAATGGTCAGGGGTGGGTAGTGGGGTTCCCCAGGGTTCTGTGCTGGGACCAATCCTATTTAATTTGTTCATAAACGACCTGGAGGATGGGATAAACAGTTCCATCTCTGTATTTGCAGACGATACTAAGCTAAGCAGGGCAATAACTTCTCCGCAGGATGTGGAAATCTTGCAAAAAGACCTGAACAAATTAATGGGGTGGGCGACTACATGGCAAATGAGGTTCAATGTAGAAAAATGTAAAATAATGCATTTGGGTGGCAAAAATATGAATGCAATCTATACACTGGGGGGAGAACCTCTGGGGGAATCTAGGATGGAAAAGGACCTGGGGGTCCTAGTGGATGATAGGCTCAGCAATGGCATGCAATGCCAAGCTGCTGCTAATAAAGCAAACAGAATATTGGCATGCATTAAAAGGGGGATCAACTGCAGAGATAAAACGATAATTCTCCCGCTCTACAAGACTCTGGTCCGCCCGCACCTGGAGTATGCTGTCCAGTTCTGGGCACCAGTCCTCAGGAGGGACATACTGGAAATGGAGCGAGTACAAAGAAGGGCAACAAAGCTAATAAAGGGTCTGGAGGATCTTAGTTATGAGGAAAGGTTGCGAGCACTGAACTTATTCTCTCTGGAGAAGAGACGCTTGAGAGGGGATATGATTTCAATTTACAAATACTGTACTGGTGACCCCACAATAGGGATAAAACTTTTTCGCAGAAGAGAGTTTAATAAGACTCGTGGCCACTCATTACAATTAGAAGAAAAGAGGTTTAACCTTAAACTACGTAGAGGGTTCTTTACTGTAAGAGCGGCAAGGATGTGGAATTCCCTTCCACAGGCGGTGGTCTCAGCGGGGAGCATTGATAGCTTCAAGAAACTATTAGATAATCACCTGAATGACCGCAATATACAGGGATATGTAATGTAATACTGACACATAATCACACACATAGGTTGGACTTGATGGACTTGTGTCTTTTTTCAACCTCACCTACTATGTAACTATGTAACTATGTAAAAGACCCACACCAAAGAACAAAGAGGACCTCTCCTTGCTCCTCATCAGCTGAGATCTCCAACCCCACTGTACCTTCAGTCCTCTCTGAGACCTGCACTGAGAGGAATAAAGATGTAGAATTAGGTGTGTCACAGCCAAGTACTTGTGGGCAATCTGCTTTTGGTACACCGATGTCAGATTGTACCAGGCAAATTTCCCTGCCCCAGCTGCTGCACCGCCGAAAGAAGTTTGCTCCCAGCCATCCACATGCCTAGCGGTTGAATGCTAGCTTGGCAAAATTGCTAGCACTTCAACTGCTGCCTTTTCAGTTGGTAGACTCTGCCCCCTTCCGTGAGTTTGTGGAATGTGCGGTTCCTCAGTGGCAGGTACCCAAATGCCACTTTTTCTCACGGAAGGCGATTCCGGCTCTCTCCCGGCATGTGGAAGGCAATGTCCATGCCTCGCTGGACAGGGTGGTCAGCGGTAAGGTGCATATTACCGCTGACTCATGGTCCAGCAGGCATGGACAGGGACGTTACCTAAGTTTCACGGCGCATTGGGTGACTCTGCTGGCAGCTGGGAAGGATGCAGGACAAGGTGCAGTAGTGTTGGAGGTTGTTCCGCCACCACGCCTCCAAAATGCTAATGATTGTGACACACCTCTCTCCTCCACCCCCTCCTCTTCTTCTTCCTCCATGGCCTCTTCCTGTGCTTTGTCCTCGGAACCAGCGGTGCTCCGTAGCCGTTCAAGGGGCTACGCAAGTACGCAGGCCAAAAGATACCATGTGGTGCTTGAGCTGGTGTGCTTGGGGGACAGGAGTCACACTGGGGCAGAGGTTCTGTCAGCTCTGCAGGGGCAGGTTCAGAGATGGTTGACGCCATGCCAACTTAAGGCAGGAATGGTGGTTTGCGACAATGGCACCAACCTCCTCTCTGCCCTCCGATAGGGACAAATGACCCATGTGCCCTATTTGGCTTACGTCCTTAACTTGGTGGTGCAGCGGTTCTTGGGCAGGTACCCTGGCTTACAGGATGTCCTGAGGCAGGCCAGGAAAGTCTGTGTGCATTTCCGCCAGTCATATAATGCCAGTGCTCGGCTGGCGGACCTCCAAAAGGAGTTTAACCTGCCCAAGAACCGCCTAATCTGTGACATGCCCACCAGGTGGAACTCAAGGTTGGCCATGCTGCAGTGGCTGCACACGCAGCAGAGGGCCATCAATGAGTACCTGTGCGACTATGGCACCAGGACAGGGTCAGGGGAGCTTGTTTTTTTTCCCCATGCCAGTGGGCCATGATCAGGGATGCATGCACTGTCCTGTCACCATTTGAGGAGGCCACGAGGATGGTGAGCAGTGACAGTGCATGCATCAGTGACACTGTCCTCCTTGTCCACCTGTTGGAGCACACGCTGTGTGGAATAATGGACAGGGCACTTGAGGCAGAACAGAGGCAGGAAGAGGAGGACTTCCTTAGCTCTCAAGGCCCCCTTTATCCAGACAGTGTTCCTGCGTGCCTGCCGATCACACCGGAAGAGGAGGAGGAGGAGGAAGATTGTGTCAGTATGGAGGTGGAGCCTGGCACTCAGCATCAGCAGCAGTCTTTAAGGGATCAGTCCCAAGAAACACATGGACTTGTACGTGGCTGGGAGGAGGTGGCTGTGGACCATGTCATCCTTAGTGACCCAGAGGACTCCGGACCGAATGCCTCAGCAAACCTACGCTGCATGGCCTCCCTGATCCTGCAAAGCCTGCGTAAGGATCCTCGTATTCGTGGTATCAAGGAGAAGGACCAATACTGGCTGGCAACCCTCCTTGATCCACGTTACAAGGGTAAGGTTGCGGACCTTATCTTGCCATCGCAGAGGGAGCAGAGGATGAAACATCTTCGGGAGGCCTTGCAGAAAGGTCTGTGCAACGCGTTCCCAAAGACTGGGAGGTTACAAACTCCTGTTTCTGGACAACGTGTTGCTGAGGCTTCGGTCAGTCAAAGAAGGAGCGGTGGAGAAGGTGGCCGTCTGACCGATGCGTTCAGACAATTTTTTGGTCCGCAGCCCCAAGGTATGATCGGTTCCAGCAACCATCGCCAGCGTCTGTTTTACATGGTGCAGGAATACCTAGGGGCAAGATCTGACTTGGACACCTTTCCCACCGAAAATCCTCAGGGTTACTGGGTCTTGAGGATGGATCACTGGCCAGAGCTTGCACAGTATGCAATTGAGCTACTGGCCTGTCCTGCATCCAGCGTTCTTTCGGAACGCACATTCAGTGCTGCTGGAGGCGTGGTAACCGATCACAGGGTGCGTCTGTCCACCGACTCGGTCGATCGACTGACCTTCATAAAAATGAATCAGTCTTGGATCACCACCAGCTACCAAGCACCTGATGCTGATGTAACCGAATAATTTTTTTTGAAATCTCAGATCCCTTCAAAGACTGCCTATGCTGATGCTGAGTGACTATCCCTGAGTAATTATCCTCTTCCTCCTCAATTATCACGCTGATAGCTTGTAAGAACATTTTTGGTTCTGGGCGCCACCACCAGTGCCTAGGGCCCAATTTTTCAGCCCCTGTTTAACAGGGGTGTGTAATTTTTGTAATTTTTGATGCAATACTTTGCAGCAGGGCTCATTTCTGCATTCCAACTAGAGTATATGTGAGGGGTTGCAGTGTTGTGGCACCAGCACCAGTGCCTAAGGCCCAATTTTTTAGCCCCTGTTTAACAGGGGCGTGTAATTACAATTTTTGATGCAATACTTTGCAGCAGGGCTCGTTCCTGCGTTCCAACTAGAGTGTCTGTGAGGGGTTGCAGTGTTGTGGCACCAGCACCAGTGCCTAAGGCCTAATTTTTCAGCCCCTGTTCAACAGGGGCATGTAATTACAATTCTTGATCTAATATTTCACAGCAGGGCCCATTTCTGCACCCACCAAGAGCGAGTGAGGACTTACAGTGTTGTGGCACCAGCACCACCACCACCAAAGGTCCAATTTTTCTGCCCTTGTTCAACAGGGGCATGTAATTACAATTCTTGATCTAATATTTCACAGCAGGGCCCATTTCTGCACCCACCAAGAGCGAGTGAGGACTTACTGTGTTGTGGCACCAGCACCACCACCACCACCACCAAAGGCCCATTTTTTCTGCCCCTGTTCAACAGGGGCATGTAATTACAATTCTTGATCTAATATTTCACAGCAGGGCCCTGTGAGGGCTTACAGTGTTGTGGCCACAACAACACCTAAGGCCCAAATTCCTGCTGAGTATATAGGGCAGGCCCCTACTTTCAAACATCCAACTTACAAATGACTCCTACTTGCAAACGGAAGGAGACAACAGGAAGTGAGATGAAATCTACCCCTAGGAAGGGAAATTCTCTCCTGTAAGAGTTAATATGGGAAAAACATTTCTCCTTTCCACTGATGCTTTCTAATCCTTGTTCCACAAAAAACTCCAAATTTTCAAAAAACATTTGTCATTGGGACAAAAAGTGAGGTGAAATCTTCTGAAGAGGAGGAAAGACAGCAAAACAAATGTCACAGGGGTGATAACCCTTCCCTATGTTTTCCAAAAAGCTTAAAAAAGATTTTTTGGCTGGAGCTAAACACATTAAAAATGTACCCGTTCAAAATTACAAACAGATTCTACTTAACAACAAACCTACAGTCCCTGTCTTGTTTGCACCGCCTGTATACTGCTGTTCAGAGGGCCTGGGGCCCCACACCTTTCCTTATTTTAATTTGGGTGCGGGGTTCCCCTTAATATCTATACAAGACCCAAAGGGCCTGGTAATGGACTGAGGTGTACCCATGCTGTTTGTCTCACTGATTTTCATCCACATTGCCAGGACCCGACATGACATTAAACCCACCAGCAGTTTTAAATGAGATTTTTTCCTTTAAAAATGACATTTTGTGCAGGGACTGTTCTAAACACGGGAAACACGCGCCACTTTACAGGCATACTATAGACACCCCTCAGGTACAATATTGAAAGGAATATTTCACTTTTTTTTTTTTTACTTTAAGCATCATTAAAATCACTGCTCCCGAAAAAACGGCTGTTTTTAAAACTTTTTTTGCATTGATATATGTCCCCGGGGGCAGGACCCGGGTCCCCAAACCCTTTTTAGGACAATACCATGCAAATTAGCCTTTAAAATGAGCACTTTTGATTTCGAACGTTCGAGTCCCATAGACGTCAATGGGGTTCTAACGTTCGTGCAAATTTTCGGTCCGTTCGCAGGTTCTGGTGTGAACCGGGGGGTGTTCGGCTCATCCCTACTGGTCACCACAATGCAGTGAAACATGCTTCCGAAAGGTAGCCAAGGTCCTGTGTACCTCTTCACTCTCCTCCCTGCCAGAGGAGTAGTGTGATTTTAGCGATGTCTTTAAAATAGGTCAAGCCAGTAGTTTGCCTCCACATCGGCCGTATGATTGCGCAATTGACCTTCAACCTGGTGCCACTCCCCCTCGTGGACGGGTTTGCCCTTTGTCGGTCTTGGAGGATAAAGCCATGGAGGAGTATGTTGCAGACGCACTTTCTCGGGGTTTCATTCGCAAATCCTCGTCTCCTGCTGGTGCTGGTTTCTTCTTTGTGAAGAAGAGGAGCGGTGAACTGAGACCTTGCATTGATTATAGGGGTCTCAATCATTTCACGATTAAGAATGCCTACCCAATCCCGTTGATTACAGAGTTATTTGACTGCCTCAAGGGAGCAATGGTTTTCACTAAACCTGATCTGAGAGGGGCTTACAATCTTGGGAGGATTAAGGAGGGCGACAAGTGGAAAACTGTGCTTAATACCAAAACAGGCCATTATGAGTATCTCGTAATGCCTTTTGGCCTTTGTAATGCCCTGTGTTGTGGAAAAGTTTATATTAACGTATTGTCATAAGAGTCTCCCAGTGTCTGTCATCTTGCAGCCCGCTCTAAAGAGCTGACTGGGGCAGACTGATGCTGGTTGAGACCTGTTAGGTAGTGGAAAACTTCCTGGTGTTTGGGGAAAGGTGTTTGCGGAGAGAGAACATGTCCGCCAGCAAAGGACCCCTGTGCAATGCACAGAACGATCGTCTGGTGGGGGTGTGTTCGCTCTGCAAAGACATTATCGGTTTAGCGGTTGTTTGCTCTTGTCACCCCTGGTATGCCTGATCAACATGTTTGGGGTGCCATGACGTACACCTGCAGATAATCTCCCATGAACGAGGAACTCTAGTCATCGTCATTTGGTTGTATGTATTTTATTATGTTAAATCCTTATATGGTCATTCACATCCTGTGTTCATTTCTTGTGAGGTCACAAGCTTTGTAAGAGGTGTTCGGCTGTTGGAAGCCCAACCCTCGAGCTTTGGGACTTCCTGTTGATATGTTAATAAAGGGACGCTCTCACGGCTGAGGGCCAGAGAGAGACATGCTGGAGCTGAGGACGTAAGGTTGTGTGTGCTTGTGGGGATGGGGCACACACCAGAGGATGGCATACGATCAAAAGGTGAGATGCATTTATAGCATTAGACAAAATTGTTATTATTATTAGGAACAAGAGATTTGGCTGTGTGTCCTGTGTGCAGCCAAATTTCTATGTCAGCTTGGCGAGCCAGAATGGAGTGAGTGAACAGAACCTCCTTCAGAATCGGATCATTAAGATGTGCTGGGGAGGGTCTGCTTCGCTAAAAGAACAAATTTTTCGTCTTTTGAAATAATGCTTGAAGTTTGATCGTATGTCGTGTGTGTGCCTGTGTGTGTGCCTGCGTGTGTGTGTGCCTGCGTGTGTGTGTGATTTGTATCTCAAATGTATGTGTAAGTAACTGTATGTTGTGTAGTTGTGTAATAAGTATATGAGAAATAGAAATGTATGATCATTTGCAGCCTGCAATGTGTGTGTGTTCTGAGCAGTTTTGTAAGTAGCTGAATCTGTTTGTAAAGATGCCATGAGTTTTACCGGGGGGGGGGGGGGCAAGCAATGGTGAAAGTTGGCTACTCCCTATTGACAATAGAAAGGTTTTGTTTTGAGAATGAAAAGAACAGGGAAGCATTCATTGTCTGTATTTCTCAATGTCTTGTTCCTATGAAAGCTGATGTGAACTGAGTTTGAGGAGAGGGTATGTGGCAGCCGTGTGCTTGTGTTTTTTAATGTGGTCTTTTTGTCATCGGCCATCTTGCTGTGGTCCAGATTTCATCTACCATGTGTTCCTAAGTTGTGCTTTTTCGTAACTTTAACACTTTTAAATGTTTGTCTAAGTGTGCATTTAGTATCTCAAATGTGTAATTTTTGGGGGAGAAATTTTTGGTTTTGGCAGATAAATGGTTTTTGTCTGCTTTCCTTTTGTTCTTTTGTTGTTGTCTGCCATGTGACTACGGTTGGCCATTTTCTATTCCTTTGTGTGTGAACTTTGAAATATTTATCCATCTTGGTATTGAATTTCAGTTTCATTTTGAAGACCTGTGGGCCTTCCTACAGGGGAAGCTGCTCCATTGTGTATTCCTTTGTGTGTGCAAAGCCATGTGCTTTAAGCTACAATCTGGCATCTAGGCCCCATTTTGTGAATTCTATTTTTGTACTGTTTACATACTTTTCAAGGAAACTATTGCGTTTTCTGTATTGAATATTGGTTTTAAGTTGAAATGCCTGTCGCATATCCAAGTGCCCATGCATTGTTGGGACATCACAATAGGAGCTGTTTACACCCGGGGGATCTCAGGTTTCTAGGTAATAGCATGGGGGGGAGTTCTAACTCTCAGAGTCAAATAGAGTGTATTGTTTAAGACGTTTTATTTCATGTTTTATGTAACTTTGGCGTTTTGGATATATTACATAATTGCATGGTTGGGTGGAGACACCAGTCCATCCTGAGTGTGGGTGTGTGTCTGCTGTTGTCCCTGTCCCTGTGCATTGTGTCTCATTGAGATGCTCATATTTGTTTAAAGGTACCCATAGCGCCATCAGTTTGCTCTGGGCTCCACACATGCATCGCATGCTCACGTCGGTCCCTGCCCTCGGGGAGCCCGCAGTCCGGGCTCCCCAGTTTGCATTCATGTACTAGGGCCAATTTTGGACGGAGGCCAATTGGCCTGCCAGCATGTCTTTGGAGTGTGGGAGGAAACCGGAGTGCCCGGAGGAGACCCACACAGGCGCAGGGAGGACATGCAGAGACCGGGCGGGTGGTGTCATGGTTGGAATTCAAGCCAGCTGCCCTTTTTGCTGCTGGGCAGGGGTGCTAACCACTACACCACTGTGCCACCCAATATTGTTTAGTTAAATATGCCTATATTTCAGTATAGGCCCTAATTGACATAGCCTAAAGTCTTTGTCTAGGGATAA
This sequence comes from Aquarana catesbeiana, assembly GCA_037953035.1. Classification (NCBI taxonomy): domain Eukaryota; kingdom Metazoa; phylum Chordata; class Amphibia; order Anura; family Ranidae; genus Aquarana; species Aquarana catesbeiana. The sequence goes on from JBBHAA010001782.1 coordinate 1,125,164, forward strand.
GTGTTAAAATTGGTGTCAATTGTATAGTCAGTTTTTGTAGGAAGAAATCCTGGTTTGTCTTGCCATTTGTTAATGTCGGCCATTTTTCTGTAGTCCTGGTTTCATTCACCATTTTGCCGTGGACTGATTTTCGATTGCTGCAACTGCCTTTTTGTTTATGCTGATTTTAGTCTCGAGCGAAATATCTCTGGTTTTGTACTGAATTCCATTTCCAGTAGAATCATTTAGGTTTTTATTAAGAAATCTTGATTTTGGCGGGATCAACAACTAAATTTCATGTGTTAATGGCGCCATTTTGTTTGTGGCTTGCAGTGGAAGGGAAAAACTTTGGTTGAACTCCTTCAGCCGTCTTTTTGCAGGAGTTTCAGTTTTTGGCTTTTGTTACACTGTTGTGTGGTATTTCTGTCTCAAAACTTGTGGTCTGACTTCCCAGGGGATATGGGAGTCAAGGGGGATTCCCTCCTATTTGCAATATGGGGGTTTATTCTACCCACTCCTGGACAAAAGTTTTTATTTGTTGATGTTAGCCATAGATTTTTCTAATGTCTTGATAGACAAAATATGAAGCTATTCGAGGCTTCCCCTCCCCCTCCCTCTTCCTACTCAGGTGTGCAACAGGAAGTTGGTGGGAGGGGCTTGGGGTCTTTTGACTTGTGTTTGGAAGGACAAAATTATTTTTATTTTTAAATTAAATTAAGGTTTATATTGTAATACAGTTTTGGGTAGAGAGCAAACAGGAAGCATCCAAGTTATTGTAATATCGAGGTACAGAGAGAAGCCGCAGTGTTTTGTAAAAGAAGCAGGCAAAAGTGCTCTGTGTATATTTGTCTGGCGACGCAGTGTACGGTCGTACAGCGCAATGCGCTTGTGTATGCATATACTGTGAGGGGTTGAAACATAATTCGGGGGTTGATCTGTGGTTGTTGGCGAATCATTTGGCATAGTTAATAGTTTGGTTGTTAAAAGAGTGGTACTCTGTAGTTCTGTGCCAAAAGTGTTGGGACAACAAGCCATAGAGTTGATGCCTCGTTTTAGTGTTTCTAGTTGAGTGACTAATAGTGGTTGTAGTCCATCTATCCACCGTGTAAGAAGGCACCGGGTGGTGGTCTCCGAAATGGGTGCAAGGGTTTCCCTGGACGCAGGGGTAAGATGATAAGCCGATTCGAATTGCCATGGGCAATGGCAGTCCGTGCAAGGGAAGGAATGTGAGGCTTCCCACAGTCAGACGGATGCACAAGAGCAGGGAGTCTAGTTCTGAGGAAAAGGCCATTAAACCCTAGAAAGATTGACATAGGTGGTCCAAGGATACTATTTTGGATATCCCTCTGGAGTTGATGTTGTGTGACTGCGGCTTCAGAAATCTGTAATGTTGAGTGAGGTGATGGATGCGTAGTACACGTTTGTGTGATTAAAAATCCACAGGCCTGTTTTTGAACTTTGTGTGGCTGGTCCATGCAAAAGATTTCGAAATGTTCTCGTGCCTTTCAAATTGTTTCCTTTCTTTTTCTTAAAGATCTCCAGCTCACTTCATTCCTGCCTTCACCTTGGTCACATCACAAGAAACCATCTCCTGCGTTCCTGTTTAAATACTGGCTTTGTTGACATCCCTTCTGGCTCCTTATCCTGCTTGCTGTTTCTCTACTTGAGTCCCTGACTTCTGGCCTGGCTGATTACCCGATCTGGTTACTGAACTCTGGCTTGGCTGACTACCCGATCCGGTTACTGGACTCTGGCTATGCTTTGACTACGCTTACTCTATTTACCTTTTTATTTTTATTAATAAACAAGTGTGATTTTACTGTACCTCTGTCTCGGTCTGGTTCATGGTTTCTGACAGTATGTGTGTGTGTGAGGATAGATAGATACCACATTTACATACAGATGAGCCCGTTTTTATTCCTCATCTTGTGAGTGTATTGCTCATCTTGCCATTAAACTGTCCCCTAATACTACACTCAGATGGCGCTTCCTGTGTTTTGCCCTTGGTTTATTCCTCCCTGCATGTGATGGATAGTAGCTTTGGTTGTCTGGTAAAATCCAGCACATTGCAGTCACATGTGACCATGATAAAGGGACCCCAGTTCTTCTTGCTGTTTTTACCAGCATATACTTGGAATCTAGAGCATGAACTCATCCTTCTCATGAAGGTTTAGCTTGATGCATGGCACACAAGGATCACAACACCAAGAAATGGTCATGAGGGTCTCCAAGGCAAGTGGCTGCAACTGTATAGCACTGCCCTGGAGAAGTGTAATGCCCTGTACACACGATAGGATTTTCCGATGGAAAATGTGTGATAGGACCTTGTTGTTGAAAATTCCGACCGTGTGTGGGCTCCATCACACATTTTCCATAGAAATTTCTGACACACAAAGTTTGAGAGCTTGTTATAAAATTTTCCGACAACAAAATCCGTTGTTGGAAATTCCGATCGTGTGTACACAAATCTGACGCACAAAGTGCCACGCATGCTCAGAATAAATAAAGAGATGAAAGCTATTGGCTACTGCCCCGTTTATAGTTCCGACGTACGTGTTTTGCGTCACCGCGTTCAGAACGATCGGATTTTCCGACAACTTTGTGTGACCGTGTGTATGCAAGACAAGTTTGAGCCAACATCCGTCGGAAAAAATCCATGGACTTTGTTGTCGGAATGTCCGATCAATGTCCAACCGTGTGTACAGGGCATTACTCTGCTTCCTTATTTGCCTTTTAGCTTTCTCCTGATGTCTGTAATCTTTTCATAGATCTATAAATGTTATTCTTTATTATATTGTTCTGTAAACTACCTTAGTAAAGATTGTTTCATCCAATTAGAAGATCTCGATTAGTCACCATCTTTCTTTGTATGAAATTCATAGTTCTTCCAATACAGATATTGATGAGGAATTGTTAAGAAATGGTCACTCACCAGTTTGTGCTCTCCTTTCCCGGAGGTCATATTTGGGTCCTCTCAGACCAATGAGTGTAAAGACATGAATGGTGACATCCAGAGCCCCTTCTTCTCCATATGTGTCTATCAGGATGTCCTTGGTGGTGATCCAGTCTGCATTTTCTAGTCTTCCTCTGGGAAGGGGAGGTATATCCCCATAGGAAAAATCAGACAACTTGTTCCTAAATTTCTTGAAGTCACATCCTTTCAGATCCTCCAGAGAATATAGGATAAGATCCCCGGGGGTTTGTGGGCCATTCCCCATAATACCAGGAGCCAAACCTGCGGAGAGGACAATCAATAACCATGAAAATGTATCCCGATTGGACAGTTTAATGGAGAGAGTGGCTTCCTTCTACCTTCTTCCATGATAGTAACTTACCATTTACATTAATAAGAACAGGGGAAAACACTTAGGGGGTTATTTAGAAATGTTTTCACACAAGATTCACACAATTTATAATTAAATTAAATTTGAGAAATGTGTAAATCTTGGGCAATAGCTTTGTGTTATATATATATATATATATATATATATATATATATATATATATATATATATATATATATATATATATATATATATATATATATATATATATTAGCTATATGAATGGGAACACATAACTGTCATGGATACGCACACCCACCGCGACTAGCTAATCCCAAGGTTGTTCCGTGACTGGACGTATAAGAGAGAATAAGGGGGGACTTATTGGCTGTGGTTCTTTCACAGCCCACACTAACTTTGACCACCATTAGAGGGAGACTCCAGTCCAATTCAGCTGGCTGACCCCACACAGGCAGATACAAATCTTACATACAATCTGGTACACTGGGGGGCAGTCTAGCAGTTAACACACACTTCTAGGGTTCCTCCAGCTATCTTATAAGCTAGAACCCTGGTGTTAATCACTCATCCCACTGTCCACACACCCACACATCAGAGACACAACAAACGGTAGCTTGTCACCAACTAGCAGCTTGTCTGTAGTCTGGTCTGCTGGGCCACCACACACACACAGATCTCCATCTGGCAGATCTGCTAATTTACAATCTGCATGCAACACACAGTGCAATTGCATACCGATTGGCATGTAACTTAGACCGAGCACATAGACACTAAAATGCAATAATCTCTCCAGAGATATGAGCCCTAGCTTAGTACACAGAAGTAACTTATTAATTTTATAATTTAACCACTTACAGACCGCCCGCCATCATTATACGGCGGCACTTTTGCTAGCTGCCATAACCCCGGTATCCACTTCTTCAGTGGGTGGTCCGCTTCCAGATAAAAGTGGTCTCAGCAGCGGATTCGCTGCAAGATCACTTTTATCGGTGGTGACAGAGGGCCGCCGGCAGGGTACCGGAGCTGCTGGCAGCATGGAGCTGAGTGAGGGGAAGATGGCTCAGCTCCATACAATTGCAGGGCGGAAGCGACGTCAAAACATCACTTCCACCCATAGCTCTTAAAGGGACTTTTTTTTTTTCAAACAACTTTTTAGAACAGTTTGCGGCAAATTCGAAAGCCACGGAACACCCTTTAAAAGTCTATGGGAGAAATCAAAAGTGTTAATTTTAAAGGCTTATATGCATGGTATTGTCATAAAAAGTGTTTGGGGACCTGGGTCCTGCCCCAGGGGACATGGATCAATGCAAAAAAAGTTTCAAAAACGGTCGTTTTTTCGGGAGCAGTGATTTTAATAATGCTTAAAGTCAAACAATAAAAGTGTAATATCCCTTTAAATTTCGTATTTGGGGGGTGTCTATAGTATGCCTGTAAAGGGGCGCATGTTTCCCGTGTTTAGAATATTCTGACAGAAAAATGACATTTCAAAGGAAAAAAAGTCATTTAAAACTACTCACGGCTATTAATGAATTGCCAGTCCGACATTACACATAAAAGTTCATTGATAAAAATGGCATGGGAATTCCCCACAGGGGAACCCCCGAACCAAAATTTAAAAAAAAAATGGCGTGGGGGTCCCCCTAAATTCCATACCAGGCCCTTCAGGTCTGGTATGGATATTAAGGGGAACCCCGCACCAAAATTTAAAAAAAAAATGGCGTGGGGTCCCCCTCGAAATCCATACCAGACCCGTGGTGACGTGGTGAGTGCCATAAGTGCAGTTCAAGCTGGTGAGGTGGCAAGCGCAAGTAGTGTCCCGCTGCCACCAAGAAGACAGATGGGTCCATCGTGCCCATAGTGCCCTTCCTGCCCTTCCTGCAGAATTCGCCAATCCTAATTGGGAACCCACCACTTCTGTAGCACCCGTACTTCCCCCATTCACTGGCCAAGCCGGAATTCAGGTGGAAACAGTTTTTACGTAACTTGATTTTTATTCACTGTTTTTCACCGAAGATCTCTATATATCTATTGTGGACCAAAGTCATTTGTATGCTGGTCAATTAATCGCTGCTAATCCCCAGCTGACCCTTGCCAGAGATTGGAAACCAATTACGGTTTCTGAATTTAAGACCTTTCTGGGCCTATCCCTCAACATGGGCATAGTTAACCACTTCAATACAGGACATTTTCACCCCCTTCCTGCCCAGGCCAATTTTTAGTTTTCAGCGCTATCGCATTTTGAATGACAATTGCGCGGTCATGCAACACTGTACCCAAATGAAAATTTTATGATTTTTTTCCCCACAAATAGAGCTTTCTTTTGGTGGTATTTGATCACCTCTGCGTTTTTTATTTTTTGCTCTATAAACAAAAGAAGAGTAACAAGTTTGAAAAAAAACACTATTTTTTACTTTTTGCTATAATAAATATCCAATTTAAAAAAAAAACAAACATTTTTTTCCTCAGTTTAGGCCAATATGTATTCTTTTACATATTTTTGGTAAAAAAAAATTGCAATAGCGTATATTGATTGGTTTGTGCAAAAGTTATAGCATCTACAAAATAGGGGATATATTTATGGCATTTTTATTTTTTTATTTTTTTTACTAGTAATGGCAGTGATCTGAGATTTTTATTGCGACTGTGACATTGCAGCGGACATATCGGACACTTTTGACACTAACTTGGGACCGTTTACATTTATACAGCGATCAGTGCTATAAAAATGCATTGATTACTGTATAAATGTGACTGGCAGGGAAGGGGTTAGCACTAGGGGGTGATCAAGGGGTTAAATGTGTATCCTAGGGAGTGATTCTAACTGTAGGGGGAGGGGTCCCACAAGGGGAGGAGACCAATCGATGTTCCTCTGTACTGGGAACACTCTATCGGTCTCCTCACCTCTGACAGGATGTGGATCTGTGTGTTTACACACACAGATCCACATCCTTGGCTGTGTCACCGGCAATCGCAGGTGCCTGGCGGTGATCGTGGCCACCGGGCATGTGCACTGGCTCCCGAGCATCGCAGCGGGCACACACGCGCGCTGCCGGCAGCGTGCGCACGCTCCCTAGATGGCAGGGAAGCCCGTGACGTCATATGACGCCCGCGCCAGGATGGGAGACCGTTCCTGCGGATGTCATATGACAATAGCTGGGATGTGAAGTGGTTAAAATGAGTACGTTCTGGTCATATTGGTCCATTGACCCAATTTACCATATGCCCGTGTTCTCTGCCTCCATGGCCAGGGCACGATACGAGCAGATCTTGCAGTTCATGCACTTCAACAGCAACTCTGCCGTCCTTGTGGAGACCCTGGATACGATCGGCTCTACGAAATTCGGCCCCTCGTAAACCACTTCAACAAACGTTTTGCAGCCTTGTTTACTCCCCATGAAGTTGTCCGCGTTGATGAGTCCCTGATTACATTTTCTGGCCGCTTGTCTTTCAAACAGTATCTTCCCAGCAAGCGTGCCAGATACGGGGTCAAGATGTATAAGTTCTGTGACAGGTACACAGGCTATACATGGAGTTTTATGGTTTACGAGGGAAGAGATAGTCACGTAGAGCCAGAGAACTGCACAGATTACATAGGGAGTGCTGGTAAGATTGAGATTGGGCCCACTCAGACTGGCCAAGTGGGGGCTCATCTTCTACATTTCCGGCATGTCTGGGCGGCCTCAATCCAGGACGTCTGGACTGTCAGGACGGTTTCTTCAGGCCATACCTGGACCTTCAGCAGATCTCCCAGACTCAGGTGTGTTCCCACCTCCCTTCCAGCCTCAGAAGAAAAAAGGTTGATTCTTCTAACCTACGTGAAATCTTTATTGGCTCAAGGCGCTGCCATTCCCGTCCCAGATGAACAACGAGGCATGGGAATTTACTCTCCTCTCTTTATGGTCCAAAAGAAAAACGGGACTTGGAGACCTGTCATAGATCTCACCCATCTGAATCATTTTATCAAAAAAGAAAAGTTCAAGATGGAGATGCTGTCAACAATCCAGCAGTCGGTCCAATCAGGAGATTGGCTGATCACCATAGATCTAAAGGAAGCTTATTTTTATGTCCCTGTGGCAGAAGATTTTCAGCAATTTCTTCGCTTCTCTGTGGGCAAGTTGCATAAACAGTTCATGTGCCTACCGTTCGGGTTATCGACATCTCCCCATGTCTTTTCAAAAGTATTGTTAACTGTAGTGGCCCTCTTGAGAACCAAAGGGATCCGTCTCCATCATTATTTGGACGATCTTCTGCTGCTAGCCCAAGACAGAGACTGATTATTAATGCACAGGAGTCAGGTTATCTCCACCCTCCAGGAATTCGGTTGTATCCTGAACCTAGAAAAGAGTCAGTTAATACCATTCCAAACTCTCGTATTTCTAGGAGCCCTTTTCGATACGGTGAAAGGCACCATCTCACTTCCCGAGGAGAAGGTTTCAGTAATTCGGGACAGAATCCGGCCCTTTCGGCCTCCCATCTCCAGGCTCTCCAGTGTCTGAGGATCATCGGCACTATGGTGGCTACGATTCCAATGGTGAAGTGGGCTCAATGGAAGATGAGACTGTCACGGAACTTCCCTCACTCCACTTGAGTGCTTCCGTCAGTATACCGCTTCCTAAGTTCTGGAACACGAGTCCAATGGATCTGGCTATAGGAACCCCTAAGAACTAGACAACACCAGTCTTGGAGTACATCAGAACTAACTCTTTATTTGAGATCTCACACACATTTATAGCGCACGGCTGACTCAAAGCTAACCTAATTAACATGAGCTAATTTACTAAAACATTGCTCCTGGGGCCGCTCTCCCAGGAATGCCATCCGCAATGCCCGTTGGTCACTGGCCCGTTGCTCTTGGGTTGGAAAGCACTTGCCCTGTTTTATACCAGCGAGCTGGAGGGCTCCAATCCAGAGCTCCACCCGAATCTGCTGCCTGAGCTCCAGGTATTCATCCTTAGACACAGTCCTGGTGTATGTTGAAAGGATGATCCGCAGCAGCCCCGGGAATTCTGATGCCAGGTCCATATCTCCGCTGGGGTGACTGAAGTCTGCTATGCTGATCTTGGATCCAGTTGGAGGTTTGGATGTCCCAGACTGCAGGAAGCTATCCCACCGCTGCCACCAATGTCACGGAACATCCCTCACTCCGCTTGAGTGCTTCTGTCAGCATACTACTTCCTAAGTTCTGGAACACGAGTCCAATGGATCTGGCTATAGGAACCCCTAAGAACTAGACAACACCAGTCTTGGAGTACATCAGAACTAACTCTTTATTTGAGATCTCACACACATTTATAGCGCACGGGTGACTCAAAGCTAACCTAATTAACATGAGCTAATTTACTAAAACATTTACCCAGACCAGATGACAGACTTGTGGGCACCGAGCTTCACACAGTAGTATAAACACAATAGTTGGAGCTAATCACAATTAACAAACAACAATCTTCCCCCTCCTCAGCCTAGACAATTCGTCTCCTAGCCAGTGCTGGTGGCTAATGTGATCAGCTCATTCAATTAACATAAACACAGGTAGTTGGAGTTGATGACACCAGCATCTCCTCTTATCATTCTAATATGGCATATAAAGGGTTCCCAGAGTCTGTGTTTTTTTTTGGGGGACATGGAGCTGAATCCAAAGTAACACCAACCCCAGGGTCCCCAGGCATACAGCTCACAGAGAGCACCATTCCCCCAAATGCTAGGGCCCATAATCGGTGGGCAAGAGGCTTGCGTTCAGTCCCCTCCAATAGCCTCTGTCCCGGGTGAGTCTGTCACATTTCTCCCCCATCAAAGTTTGACTAACAAGGTCCCAGACCTCCACCTGGTCTGGACATGCGTTAATCAGGCAGAGTGAACTCACATAGTCTTCCCGCATGATCTCCTTTCTTGGCTGCAAGGAATAGTTGACCTCAGTAGGTGTGGGGCAGAGGTCATTTACTCTCTGTCTGGCTGCCAGGGCTTCAGCTGGATTGTTTTTAACATTCCTGGGCTCGGTCTGCTGCTGGGCAGAGGGGCCGATCACCCCAGCTTCCTGAAGCTGTAGAGAGACACTAGGTGCTAGGCAGAGGCCAGCGGCGCTCTGCCCTGTTGCCAGCGATTCAGCTGGGAGTAGCAGCTCCACTACATCAGCTTGTCGTCGGAGAGAGGGGCCAACTGCCCTGGCTCCCTGGAACTCCACAGTTGTTGCCGGTGCTGGGAAGAGGTTGGTAGCACTCTGCCCTGTTGCCAGCACTTCTGCTGGGGACTCCGCATCCTCCGCTCCAGCTAACCGTTGGGGCAGGAGGCTGGCTTCCTCCACTCCCAAACTGTGTAGTTGCCATTGGAAAAGGGAGCCGGCTGCTTCCTTTTCCATTCCCTCATCTGGCTGCTGGGACGACATGTCTGTGGTACTGTCTCCCAGGTGCACTGATCTTTGCTGGGGAGGAAAGTCCGCTTCCTCCACCCTGGCCAACTGTTGGGGAGGGACAACACACTTCTCCTCTCCCTTCTTCCCCTGAGCCTCCGAAACTGCCACAGGTGTGGGGCAGAGGTCTTGGACCCTCTGTCTGGTTGCCAGCACTTCTGCTGGGGGTTTGCTAGGTGGTTCCTCCTCTACAGAAACATCTATTAAATCCCCAGTCTCTGGAATTGCTAAAAGTGTGGGACAGAGGTCTTGGACCCTCTGTTCAGTTACCAGATCTTCAGCTGGAGAAGTTTGTTTTAACTCCATAGATGCTGCTGGCAGAAAATCACATGTCCCTGTCAGTGTTGTGGGAGAAAGGCCGACTACCTCTTCTCTCAAGAAGGCCGAAGCCACTGTTGGTGCTGGGCAGAGCACAGTGAACTTTGGCCCTGATAGCAGCTCTTCTGCTGGAGGCTCATCAGGTTGTTCTTCCTCAGCAGAAAAGTCTATCAAATCCCATGTCTCTGCAACTGATGTCTGGAGATAGAGGTTCACCATCTCCTGTCTATGGAACCCAGAAGATGTTATCAGTGCTGGACAGAGGTTAGCAGAGCTCTGCCCTGTTGTCAGCACTTCAGGTTTGGGGACGGCAATCTCTGGATTTTCCACTGCCAATTCCCTGGCATGCTGCTGAACGTGTTCTAGCAGTTTCCTATATGCCCTTTCCAGATGCTGTTCCTTCCTTAGCAAATGGTCCAGATCAGGTTTGAGCTCTGAGACCCCTGCAAGACCGAGCATAGCCTTTCTACATTCTCTCAGGTCCTCAAGGTCAGGTTCCCCTTCATCGCCAAACATAAAATGATCTGTAAGGCTCTCCCACAGCAATCCAGGGCCACCAAAGTCATATCCCTCCGGAAAGCATTTTATTGTCTCCCCTAAATACCCCTGCTTTGCGTGCCATTGCAGAGCCCGATAACGATTGTCCAGCTCTATCTCCTGCTGGACCAGCCTGTCCAACTCAGTCACCCATTGCTCCTGGGGCCGCTCTCCCAGGAATGCCATCCGCAATGCCCGTTGGTCACTGGCCCGTTGCTCTTGGGTTGGAAAGCACTTGCCCTGTTTTATACCAGCGAGCTGGAGGGCTCCAATCCAGAGCTCCACCCGAATCTGCTGCCTGAGCTCCAGGTATTCATCCTTAGACACAGTCCTGGTGTATGTTGAAAGGATGATCCGCAGCAGCCCCGGGAATTCTGATGCCAGGTCCATATCTCCGCTGGGGTGACTGAAGTCTGCTATGCTGATCTTGGATCCAGTTGGAGGTTTGGATGTCCCAGACTGCAGGAAGCTATCCCACCGCTGCCACCAATGTCACGGAACATCCCTCACTCCGCTTGAGTGCTTCTGTCAGCATACTACTTCCTAAGTTCTGGAACACGAGTCCAATGGATCTGGCTATAGGAACCCCCAAGAACTAGACAACACCAGTCTTGGAGTACATCAGAACTAACTCTTTATTTGAGATCTCACACACATTTATACAGCAGGCTGACTCAAAGCTAACCTAATTAACATGAGCTAATTTACTAAAACATTTACCCAGACCAGATGACAGACTTGTGGGCACTGAGCTTCACACAGTAGTATAAACACAATAGCTGGAGCTAATTACAATTAACAAACAACAATCTCCCCCCTCCTCAGCCTAGACCATTCGTCTCCTAGCCAGTGCTGGTGGCTAATGTGATCAGCTCATTCAATTAACATAAACACAGGTAGTTGGAGTTGATGACACCAGCATCTCCTCACAGGATGTGTCCCAACAGTATAATTCAGTTTTATCATTCTAATATGGCATATAAAGGGTTCCCAGAGTCTGTGTGTTTTGGGGGGACATGGAGCTGAATCCAAAGTAACACCAACCCCAGGGTCCCCAGGCATACAGCTCACAGAGAGCACCATTCCCCCAAATGCTAGGGCCCATAATCGGTGGGCAAGAGGCTTGCGTTCAGTCCCCTCCAATAGCCTCTGTCCTGGGTGAGTCTGTCACAGAGACCCTCCAAAAAAGGGTTTCTTCATCAGTGGTTAGGCAGCTCAGACTCAGCTCATTCGCATCACTTCTTTAATGAGGAACTCCCTTCCCTGGTGGCTCCAGCAGGAAAATCTTTACAACTGTCATTCCATTCTTCCCATGTCATGGATAACGTTAACAACGGATGCCAGAAACAAGGGCTGGGGCACCCACTGTTTGACAGAAGTGGCACAGGGTACCTGGGACTTTCCTTCCAGAAGAACGGTGTTGAACATTTTGGAATTGAGGGCAGCATTCAAGGTGCTACTAACATTTTGTCATCTGATTTCTGGAGCCTCAGTTCTACTCAGGCTAGACAACACCACGGCAGTGGCGTACATATGAAGACAAAGAGGTAATCAGAGTCTATCTCTACTTCAGGAGGTAAAGCCAATTATGACTTGGGCTCAGAGGAACCTGGTCAATATAACATCAACATATGTACCAGGGTCTCAGAATGTTCAGGCAGACTTCCTATCTCAAGTCCTTTTAGACAACAACGAATAGTCTCTCCACAAGGAAGTATTCAGTTGGATCCTGACCTTAGGGATCTCCCCAGAAGTCGAATTATTTGCCTCCCCTTGCAACAAGAAACTGACGAGATATTATTCAAACTTCCCGGATCCCCAGGCTTACGGAATGGACGCCCTGACGGAGCGATGGTGGTTCCGCAGAGCTTATGCTTTCCCACCAACCCCCATCATTCTCCAGTTTTCACGGAGACTCAGGTCGGAAGTTTTTTGGGGTTGGAGCGCAGTCACCTTTAACTTATGGTTTATTAACCTATAGGCATTGAACCCTATTATATGAGTCAAGTCTCTCTATTCATACATATTTTTATCCAGTTTTCTTGGATCACTTGTGATCCTTTCTTGAGTCACTCTATGGTATCAGGTTTTTGACCCAGTACTGTTTTCAGATATGCTGTGATTGGCCTTGGTATTCTTGCTGGAATTTGTGTGTCCTTGCCCCCCAGCATGGCCTTTGTCTTAGGTGAAGACATAGATCAAGAAATAAATCAGGCTTTCAAAAAAGATTCAGTTTCCATACCATCACAGGAAGAGCAGATAAAATCACGATTTAAAGACCATAAGAAACTGCTCATTAAACATTTAAATAGAAAATGGGATATCTGCTTTTTAGAAACATATATTGCTAATAAAATAGTTCCGAGAGGGTTGAGGGATAAAACAATACCTGCCGAACACCTTCATAGTCCTGGATTCCTTGAAAAATGGAAAGAGCTATGTATCAATCATGGAATCTCAGTGATGAAACTCATAGTAGAGGAAGAAAGGATCCAGCTTGGGGAGCTGGCGGCAGCCATTGCTGAGAGTTCCATAGGCTTGGATCCGTTTAAAAATCAGGAGGAATTTCAGAAACTGAATGACACATTAAAGAAAGAGATAGAGAAAACACAACAGACATTGAAGGCGACAAAACAATCAAAATTTAGGCGTGATCTCGGTGACTGGGAGAGAGGTGAGATTTTCGACCTCACACCACGTCGCAGTCGCAGTAGATCTAGACGCAGATCATCCTCAAGGGGCCACAAACCCCACAGTGACACTGATGAGAAAAATACAACTAAAAGTGTGACTTTTTTAGAACACAAGGGGGTAGTGGGCGAGGGTGGGGAGGACAGACAGGACGAGACACCGCACACACAGAGACACCAGGCCCCCAAAATAAAGAAAGGGAACAGGGAACGATACCCACACAGAGGAGGAACCCGCACCAGGAGCCAACAGAACTAACAGGACTAACCAGCAGAGAGGGACAGGCTGACATGAAAATTGTCAACCTTTCCAACTTTAAGCTTAAACAAAGACATATAGACCTCCTACAGCGTGGCATGTCCTTCTCACCCACAAACTGCATGGACGAATTCACAGTTTTTAAAGATATCTCCCTGTTTCTCCGCAAGGTCTTTTTTCGCTCTTTATACACACATGAACCCCGATCCGGAAATGAAGATGAGCTTCATAATAGTAAAGATAGGGAGACCCTGGAGATCCTTAATTCCCTCTTGGAGGAGAATGAGGAGACAGGGGAGGAGGACCGTGGCCCCTATAAGAGACCATCCAAACTCACAATACGATCTAACAAGATGCCTTCCTTAAGTAAAAACAAATGGCTGACTCTTTTCCTTGACCTTATACAGATTGATTTGGCTAAGGTTGACTGGGACTCTAAGACCACTGATAACCTCACACCTGAAGAACGAAGGGCTATTAGGGAGCTCACTGAAGCGCAGCAATTGATCATAAAGAACAGTGATAAAGGGGGCAATGTGGTTCTCCTCAATGAGAGAGACTATGAGAAAGAGGTGTTTCGACTCCTAGGAGACACTAATACTTACAGGAAAATGTCCACAGACCCCTTCCCTAACTTAATTCTCAACCTCAACACAATGCTGCGCTTTGCAGGTGAGGAGGGCCTATTAAGTAAGCGTGAACTAAATTACCTCCTAGTTGAGGAATACAACATCCCCACCTTTTATGCTATCCCCAAGGTGCACAAGTCCCTGATCAACCCCCCGGGGAGACCCATCGTTACGGCCATCAAGGGACCCCTTGAACGGGTGGGAAAGTACCTTGACAACCTCCTTAAAGACATGGTCATCGATCTCAGGTCATACGTCAGAGACACTGGTGATGTCCTCACGCATATTGCCCAGATCGACTTACCTGGGACCCCACTCCTTGTGGGGATCGACGTGGAATCATTATACACCTTGATCCCCCATGAGTGGGGTATAAAAGCAGTGGAGACGTTCCTTGAAAAACACTTCCCGAACAGTGAACCGCAAAATGAGTTCCTGGTGGACCTACTCACTTTTGCCCTCCAAAATAACTATTTTCAATTTTTAACCAACTTTTATCAACAAATTAAAGGCACCTCCATGGGTGCACCATGGGCCCCAGCATATGCCTGTTTGCACCTGGGACTGTGGGAGGAGGACCTGGTTTATACCTCGCCAATGTATCTGAGCCATGTGCACACGTGGCTCAGATACATTGATGACGTGTTTGTCATATGGATGGGTGACAAGAATTCCCTCAGGGACTTCATTGATACTCTTAACAGTAATGATCGGAATATTAAATTAACCTTTACATGTGATCATACAAGGATTCCCTTTTTGGACCTCTCCATTGGGATCGAGGACCTTTCCCTTGTCACCCGTACCTATCGAAAGGAAACTTCGGCCAACACGCTCCTGCGAGCTGATAGTCACCATCCACACTGGCTCAAGGATGGCATCCCAGTGGGTCAGTTCCTTCGCATTAAACGCAACTGCACCAATGCAGATGATTATAGACGGGAAAGCAATGATCTTTACCGACGCTTTCGTGAGCGTGGGTATTCCCACAAACAGATTCGTAGGGCCAAGCGAAAAGCGGCAGCACGTGACCGCTCGGCCCTCTTACAAAAACCAGACCAGGTTTATCCCTCCCCATACTCCTCTTTCTCCCCTTCCCCCCCCTCGTGTCTGATCCTGGACCGGTGAGGATCATTACACAATACGGTACCCAATGGAATACCGTCAGATCTATACTACAAAAACACTGGGGGATCTTGACCAACACTCCAGGCCTAGCACAAATAGTGGGACCCTCCCCGACCATGACAGCTAGGAGGGCACGCAACCTCGGTGACTATTTCATCCAATCAGAACACGTCAGGAGCCAGGATACAACCTGGCTCTCCCAGTTTCCCAGAACCAAGGGGATGTTCCCCTGTGGGCATTGCCAAGTATGCCCATTTGTTCATAGAACTGCGGTTTTTAGTGACTCCCAAAATAAAACAGAGTTCCACATAAAAAATCTAATTAACTGTGCCACCAAGAAGGTTATCTATATGATCACCTGTCCATGCAACAAAATGTATATAGGTAAAACAAAACGACAATTTAGAATCCGTCTTGGTGAACACATGAGAGAAATCGAAGAAAAAAATCCGGAGAAACCGGTAGCTAGGCACTTTGCCCAATTCCATTAGGGCAAAATCTCCGGCATGAAGGTGAAGGGTATTTATGTCCTCAATCTCTCCCCTAGAAGGGGCGATTTCGACCAGATACTCCAGCAACAGGAAAAACGTTGGATTTTCCGATTGGGCTCTTTAGTGCCTATGGGCCTTAACACTGAATTAAATCTACAGCCTTTCCTGTTGCCCTAGGTCTCCATACCCCTGGGGGAGATTTTCTACTAACCTTATATAATCCCATGCCGGAGCCCCCAACGACTAATGTGGTATTCTCTATTTTAGTCATATATGCACAGATGGGTGGATGGGCACCGCAATCGATTTGGTATACCCACACCCACATTGTACCATGGCCTGTTTCATGTATGTTCTAAGTATGTGGTCCCCATGGGTTTTTTCTTTTTTTTTTTTTTCTCCCCCTTCCTTTCCCTCTTCTATTTCCTTCCTTTCCCCTTCCCCCCTCTTTCCCTTCTCAACTTGGACATGCAATTGCCTTACCACCTGCTAACAATGGCCGATGGTAAACGTATCATGCCTAGCAATAACGTGAAATGTATCCCCCCGCTCATATCATGCCTGGGTCTTTTAAATTTAAATTTAATTCTTTACATGAACTTTGGGCTTGGAATTTGTTACATGATCGTAATAGCATTAACCACAATCAAGAGATTCCCAGATAAGTAACGCTGAGCGATCTACAGCAATCTGAGTAAAACACAGTACAGAGATAGCCCCTCCTTTCTGTCATTAAATCCTCCCAGGTGGGTGTAACCGAGGCGGGAACATCATTACATAAGGAGCCCTCGGGAATCACCCACTACGTCAGACGAAGCTACACACTCTCAGTTGTGAAACGCGTTACGTCATTTCCGCCCGGACGCCATGCTCAGGCACCATTCCCAATTGGTGCTCAGGGGCACATGACTACAGCGGAGGATCCCGATCATGTGACCATCGGTTACTGAGGAGGAACAGAGAAGGGGACCGCTGAGACTGCACACCACAATGACCAGCTGACCTGCTGAGCCTCTCAGGAATACTGGACTCCGTGCACTTGGCACTCAGCGCAACGACCCTGAATACCACACAGTGGTGCAGTGATCCCGCGCGGAGGATGCCTGCCTCTTTACACGCACGATGGTATCCACATGAGATGGTAAAGTAACCAGGTCTTTCTATTATCTTGTCCAAATAGCCTGGAGCATTGAACTTATTACAAGCTGACATCTGTTTTCCATAACTTGCTGCCACGAGTGTGATGTATTTCCACACAGCAGGACACCCAGTCACTACATGTCTCTTGGTCATAAAATATATGGACATAATATCTGATGTACATCAGTAGGATTACAAGCTTTGCTACTATTATCAACTCTCAGATGCTTGATGGACTTTTCTAATATCTTTTTCACAGTCCTTAGTCAGCCCCCCCTCCTTCCCCTCCCTTCCCCCCTCCCCGTGCCCTTCCACCCCTGGGATTGATGTCGGCCCTGTAACCTCACCAAGCATTGGCTCCTCACGCCCTATTGGACTACAGGACCGACATCAACTTACTGTGCGTCCGGACGCTGGTTTTTGTTTTGTTCTATGTTTTTTGTATTTTGTAAATTTGTTCCCTCTGTTTGTGGATGCGGCAGATCCACCTCTACAGGTGGTCGGTGCCACTTTTAACATAACAGTACTGTACCGGGTCATTACCCTGTTACCTGCTAATAAGTGTTCATGTCAATAAATTGCTAATTTTTCTATTCAAACTTGGTCACTGCTTCTCCATTCAGCCCCGCTTTTCTTTTTTTTCCCCACCTGTTTGGGATATCTCTTATTGCATAGTTTTTTGGGGTTGGAGCGCAGTCACCTTTAACTTATGGTTTATTAACCTATAGGCATTGAACCCTATTATATGAGTCAAGTCTCTCTATTCATACATATTTTTATCCAGAAGCAGCAGAAGTGATAGCCATAATACCTTACTGGCCCAACAGGCCCTGGTTTCCCCTGGTAATGCTTCTCAGTGTCAGGGATCCGATCCCCTTACCTCTGAGACCTGATCTTCTATCCTAAGGCTCGAATCTACATCCCTGCCCAGCTCATCTGCGCCTGAGGGTCTGGTTTTTGAGAGGGGAAGGTTAGACGCTCTGGGATGCCCCAAGGAGGTCATTCCTACTCTCATGAGTGCGAGGAGAAGAAGTACTAATCGGGTATATGAAAGGATATGAACTAGATTTACAAACCACATGTCCTCCGGGTCCAACTCTGATGGTAATCTGACAGTTCAGGATGTCTTAAGGTTCTTGCAAACTGGTTTAGATGTCTCCTAATCTGTTAGCGCTCTCCGTGTGCAAGTTTCAGCAATCCCAGGTTTTTCTGGAGTAACATGGGCCAAACATCCTTTGGTTCAACAATTTTTCAAGGGAGCAGTCAGGCTCAGACCTCAGAGGAAACCTAGATTCCCTAAGTGGGATCTACCACTAGTCCTTCTTCTCACAACTGGACAAGCCTCTCTCAGTCAGAGAGCTTACCCTCAGGACTTCCTTTTTGGTAGCCATATCTTCGGCAAAGAGAGTCTCTGAAATCCAGTCTCAAAGGAGCCCTTTCTCACATTTTTCCCAGACAGAGTGGTCCTAATTCCGATGCTAGGGTCAAATCCCAAGGTCACTTTATTCTTCCACGAAAACCAGGATATCACACTCCCTACTTTTAATTCTGCTGGAAGTCTGGAGACACACCCCCTCGATATGGGAGTTACCTTGAAGCAATACTTGGAGGCTACAGCTTCGGACTACCTTTGTTCTGTTCCACTGGAAAAGCAAGGGTCTCAGGGCTTCTGTCAGATCCATTGCAGCTTGGATTGTTCAAGCTATCCAATGGGCTTACAGAGAGAAGGGCTTGGCTCCTCCTGAGGAGGTTACAGTGCATTCTACGAGAAGTCTCTCTACTTTCTGGGCGGCTTCACGTCATGTGGCACCTGAAGTTATCTGCAGAGCAGCTTCCTGGTCAACAATTCATACTTTTATGTCTCATTATTGTGTTGAACCAGTGACTTTATCTTCTGTCAATTTTGGTTTGAAAGTTCTGTCGGTTGACAGTGTTTAATAAATCTTTTTTGTTCAGCATTTATGCCCACCTGGGTGTGTATGGCACGTTATTTCCCAAACGTTGCTGCCATGGAGTCTGTCAGGAAAATGGAAAATTCCTATCCAAATACTTTCAGTAATTTTCCTTTCCTGATGGACTCCATGGCAGCAGGAGATCCCTCCCAAATGGCTGGAGTAGGCTAGTTATCGAACACAGCCATGGGCAGGGAGCAAAGATTTATGGGAGTAGTGTCCTATAGGGTAGTAGAGGCGGGACTTAACCCACACGTTGCTGCCATGGAGTCCATCAGGAAAGGAAAATTACGGTAAGTATTTTGATAGGAATTTTCCATTTTGTTTTATTGTTAACCATCATTTGCTTAGCAGGTACGCCATTCAGTTGCAGCGCGGATTTATTTCTCTTGACAGCAACAGCGTTTGCTCCCACGATACATAAAGCCATGACTCCAGCGCTGTAGGAGGTGATTTCACCACCACAGTTAAAAAAAGAGCATATATGCCGAAGCATGGGGGCAGCAGGGGTGGAGGAGCGATTTGCTTCTAACTTTTGAAGGATGCCCCCATGCTTCGGCATATATATATATATATATATATATATATATATATATATATATATATATATATTTTTTTTTTTAGGCACAGATTGCGTTTAAAAATGTTTTATTTTTTTACTATGTTTTTTTTGTATTTGCTTTGCAGGTATGGTAAGTCTTACTGTTATACTGTAATGTTACTTTGTTTTATTGTTAACCATCATTTACTTAGCAGGTACGCCATTCAGTTGCAGCACGGGTTTATTTATCTTGACAGCAACAGCGTTTGCTCCCATGATACGTAAATCAGCGATTCCAACTCTGTAGGAGGTGATTTCACCGCCACAGTTAAAAACAAAATGGTGCATGTATGCCCATCATTAGAAGTGGGTGGATGAAGGGAGTTATTCTAATGGTGGGCATACCCATGATCAATCTCTTTTTTTCCTTCAGCCCACAGGCTGCATGAAAAAAAAGATTACAATTTATGCCCAACAAGGACTGGACTTTGAGTGGTTATACCAGAATGATGCCTGCAGGTTTAGGTATCATCTTGGTATAGTTCTTTTTAGCCAGCGGTCGGCTTTCATGTAAAAGCAATCCTAGCAGCTAAATAGCCTCTAGACTGCTTTTACAAGCAGTGGGAGGGAACGTCCCCCCCTCCCACTGTCTTCCATGGTTTTCAGGCAACAGGCAACTTGAGAATGCAGCCGGTGGTTCCGCCAGCTGACCATAGACCTGAGCAGAGACCAGAATGAAAGGAACAGTTTAAAAATAAAATAAAAAAGCAAAGTAAATAATAAAAAAAGCACCCCTGTCTTGCGCAAAGGTGAACGCAAGCGTCGGTCTGGCGTCAAATGTAAACAGCAATTGCACCATGCATGTGAGGTGTCACCGCGAACGTCAGATCGAGGGCAGTAATTTTAGCAGTAGACCTCCTCTGTAAATCTAAAGTAGTAACCTGTAAAGGCTTTTAAAGGCTTTTAAAAATGTATGTAGTTTGTCGCCGCTGCACGTTTGTGCGCAATTTTAAAGCATGTCGTGTTTGGTATCCATGTATTCAGCCTAAGATCATCTTTTTTATTTCATCAAACATTTGGGCAATATAGTGTGTTTTAGTGCATTAACATTTAAAAAAGTGTGTTTTAAAAAAAAAAATGCGTTTGAAAAATCGCTGCGCAAATACTGTGTGAAAAAAAAAATGCAACACCCACCATTTTAATCTTTGCTTTAAAAAAATATATAATGTTTGGGGGTTCAAAGTAATTTTCTTGCAAAAAAAAATATTTTTTTCATGTAAACAAAAAGTGTCAGAAAGGGCTTTGTCTTCAAGTGGTTAGAAGAGTGGGTGATGTGTGACATAAGCTTCTAAATGTTGTGCATAAAATGCCAGGACAGTTCAAAACCCCCCCAAATGACCCCATTTTGGAAAGTAGACACCCCAAGCTATTTGCTGAGAGGCATGCCGAGTCCATGGAATATTTTATATTGTGACACAAGTTGCGGGAAAAAGACAATTTTTTATTTTTTTTGCACAAAGTTGTCACTAAATGATATATTGCTCAAACATGCCATGGGAATATGTGAAATTACACCCCAAAATACATTCTGCTGCTTCTCCTGAGTACGGGGATACCACATGTGTGAGACTTTTTGGGAGCCTAGCCGCGCACGGGACCCCGAAAACCAATCACCGCCTTCAAGTCCTCCAAATGTGTAACTCAAAGGGAAACATCCATTAAGATCCTCATGTTTTGGTATAAAACTCCTGATGTCATTCACAAATATGATTCCTCAGTTTCGCCGCACTGCTGGTATTGCGGAACTGACACAGGTTCTTTATTTCATATTTTTTGGCAATGTTCCCTGATTCAACCCTTTTGGCTCGGTGAGTGAGGCCTGGAGCGAGAATGACTAAAAGGAGGGGTAGTGTAGGGCCGGGCATGACAGTGTGGCTAAGGGAGACACAGAAGGGGTTAATATTGAAGGAAAAATGTGGTAAGAAAAGGGAGGTAAGGAAGCAGTCTTTTGGAAGGAAGGGGGAGGAGTTATATTTATAGGAGGGGTGGAGCAAGGGATCAGTGTGAGATAGTTTTAGACGGAGGAGGCAGTTTTTGTCACAATGGCCGACATAGATTTGATCCTTGCAAGACTGAGGAGGGCAGCTGCTGAAAAGGGTCTGGAATGGCTGCAGAGTCAAATCGGGGACCTCATCACAGATGAAGCGGACGGATCCACTTCAGGTGAGGTGTCCTATCGCGTGCGGAGGTCACGACCTCCGGCGCGCTTCTCACCAGGGCCTGCACCTCAGCCTGTTCGGCTCCCCAGAAGCCCGGTGGAGGATTGTTCGGTCCCCCGGCTAAAAGAAAGCAGCAGGATTTAGCAGCAGCCCCCGGGCGGTCTACGTGCCGCCGGCCGGGTTTCGGGGGGTGGGGCCACGGGCCGTAATGGCGCTGGTTCCCCGCCTGAGAATCGTGGGTCAGTTCGCAGAGCATCCCCCCTCAGAGCAGCGATCAGACAAGGGGGGGCGAGGAAGGAAGGGGAGACGAGGAGGATCAGTGCAGGAGATGCCAGGCTGGCCAGAAGAATTGGGAGGGGGTGGGGCCTACTGGCACAGCGTGCTGCAGGACAAGATGGCGGAGATGAACTCACACATGTCAGCCAGGAGGCCGTCAGGTCAGGTAATAGATGCCTGTCTGATGGTAGGGGACTTCAGATCGCCAGCCAGGAAGCTGCCAGGTCAGGTCAGCGATGCCTGTCTGCAGGAGGCGGAGTTTCGGGGGTGACGAGGGCCCCACCAATATCCCACAATATGGCCTCAGGGGCATCATCTCCTGGGAGGCTTGCAATGCCGCCCATACTGGAGCAGGATGAATGGTCGGAAGGAGAAGTGTCGGAGGTTGAAGAACAACAGGTGCCAGCGAGGGAGACCAGCGTTGCGGCTGTGGGGCGAGTTCCCAGTCAGCTCGGTAATTTAAACACTAACTTGTATTTATCTGATGCTTTGCAGGATTTGTTGGGGGTGGTTACAGCGGGTTCGGTAGGGTCAGGGGGTACTGGGGTACAATCAGGAGGGGTCCTGCCGGACCAGCAATTGGCGGGGAATATGTCTGCCAGTGCGGGGTCCGGTTCGCAGCTGTCCGATTTATTGAAGGGGCTGCGGGCACCACTCGGTAGATTTTAAGAGGGACAGGGGCAGCCACCTCAAGTGGCCCCATGGACAGCACCGGTGAGTGGTTTGGTAGATGTGGGTACTGGAGGTGCGGGGGTGGGGGTGACGCTGGCGAGCGTGGACCCCAGCCAGTCTGGGGAAGGAACCGAGAAGGCAGGGGAAAAGGGGGCCACAGAGAGGACTGACATGGTCAGTATTGCAGACGCGGCAAAATGTGAGGTTTACATCTGCTTCGAGGGCCCCTTGGGAGCCCATCTGAAACAGGAAGTCCATGACAAGATTTACAAGGGTGAGTATGTGGAGATATTTTCGCTACTGCCTTTGGAAAAGTTTAATTTGGATAGGGTAAAACCTGCGGATTCAAAGAAGAAGGATGAGGAGAAGAGGAGGTACCGGCTGATCCCACGTACGTTTGTTAATTGGCTGCAAGCGTTCACCATTATGGTGAGCGTGGTGGGAGAAAAGAATCCAGAACATTGCTCAGCTTTGTTCTGTTATATGGACGCGATTGGTGAGGCGCATAGGGTGTACAGGGGGTTGGCTTGGCTGCGTTATGATGAGCAGTTCAGACAGCGAAGAGCTGTCCGCCCGTCATTACGCTGGGACCACAAAGATATTAGCCTCTGGATGAGGCATATGTCCTCAGCGCGGGCCCCGCCCCAGTTTTACAAATTCCTCAGGACTGCCGGCCGGAAAAAAGTGGGGTGTGTGCTGGCAATATAATGAAGGTTCCTGTAAATTTGGGGGGGGCCTGTAAGTTCAAGCACGAGTGCTCAGGGTGTGGGGGAGCCCATACACTGATTAGATGTTTCAAGAGAGGGAAGCGTACCAGTGACTCTACTCAAAAGAGGAATGACGCCGGTGAAGGTGAAAAAGATGCTGTCTTTTCTAAGTAAGTATCCGGATCAGGGAGCAGCGAGGTTGTTGGCGGCGGGGTTTACGGATGGTTTTAGGATCCCCTGTTCATTGGCGACGGTTCCGCCAATGGCACGGAATCTTAAATCTGCAATGCAGCATCAGGATGTGGTTAGGGAAAAATTAAACAAGGAATTGGCATTAGGGCGCATGGGTGGGCCGTTTGCCAAAAAACCTTGGCCAGACTTAGTGGTGTCACCTTTGGGGGTGGTGCCCAAGAAGGAACCAAACAAGTTCCGATTGATACACCACTTGTCCTTCCCAAAGGGGGGTTCAGTCAATGATTTCATTGACCCTGAAGAATGCACAGTGTCCTACACTTCAGTTGATGCGGCGGTCAAGTGGGTGAAGAAGTACGGTCAAGGTGCACTCATGGTAAAATCGGATATAGAATCGGCGTTCCGCTTGTTGCCAGTGCATCCGGAGAGCTACCGGCTGCTGGGATGTCACTGGCAGGAGCAGTTTTATGTTGACAAATGTTTACCCATGGGCTATTCTGTTTCATGCGCTATGTTTGAGGCGTTTAGCTCGTTTTTGGAATGGGTGGTTAAGGAGGTTTCGGGCCTAGACTCAGTCATACACTATCTAGATGATTTTTTGTGTATAGGCCCCCCTGCTTCCGCTGTGTGTGCGATTCTGCTTTCCACGTTGCAGCACGTTGCAGGCAGGTTTGGAGTGCCTCTGGCGGCTGAGAAAACGGAAGGCCCATCATCAGAAATTCGTTTTTTGGGGATAGTGATAGACTCAATTGCGATGGAGTGCCGCTTGCCCAGAGGTAAGTTGGAGGATTTGCAGAAGGAAATTTGGGAGATCCACGGATTGCGGAAGGTTCAATTACGGGCTCTGCAATCATTGTTGGGTAAGTTGAATTTCGCCTGGGAAGGGTTTTTTGCCGACGGCTGTCGGCAGCTACAGCGGGGGGTAAAAGTCCCGACTCATTTTATTCGCTTGACAAGGGATCACAGGGAGGACTTAAAAGTTTGCTACGAGTTTTTAGTCTCGTACAACGGGAGGGCGGTGTGGATGTCTGGCCCGGTGAGCAATTTCGATGTGGAATTGGTCACTGATGCGGCGGCTCCACGGGCTATGGCGCATTTTTTCAGGGGCGATGGAGCGTGGAGCCCTGGCCACAGTCCTGGGAGAGGGCGGGGTTCCCCGGAAATTTGGTGCTGCTGGAACTGTTTCCGGTGGTGCTGGCCTTGGAATTATGGGGAGAGGCATGCCGGAATTTAAAGCTGAGGATAAATTGTGACAACATGGGTGTAGTGCAGGTGGTTAACCGCATGTCAGCATCTTTGCAGCCGGTTATACGGCTGCTGAGACAGCTGGTGTTGAGGTGCTTGCGATTGAATATTTTTATTTATGCGGTTCACATCCCAGGTGTTGACAATTCGCTGGCTGACTCCTTGTCTCGGTTTCAGTGGGACAAGTTCAGGGAACTGGCTCCAGGAGCAGACAAGGAAGGAGTTCCTTGCCTGGATTGGATTTGGGAGCTGCCATTGGAGTCACCGCGGGATGGATTCGGCAGTCAGTGAGTGATTCCACTTGGACAGCCTACAGGAAGGTATGGAAAGAATGGTCGGTTCTGGTGCAAGAAGCTGGGGCAGTGACAATCGGGTCAGAAGAGCGGTTACTGGTGTTGTACTTGGTAGCGAGGAACATGGAAAGGGGGTGTGCGGTATCGTCTATTGATCAGAAATTGGCAGGCTTGTCATTTCTGTTCAAATTAATGGGTGGGGAAGATTGGACTAAAGATTTTTGGGTACGGCAGGCCTTAAAGCATAAGAAAAGGGACACGAGATGGCCTGTAACGTTCGCGAATTTGATGTTGATATGTGATATGTTGAGGTACGTATGTATATCGCATTGTGAAACTTTGTTGTTTACGGCGGCGTTTTTGGTGGCCTTTTATGGGATGTTTAGGATAGGAGAGTTAGTTAGCCCATCTAAGTATCTGGTGGGGGGTTTGTTGGATCAGGATGTGAGGTTAGAGACGGATAGGGTGGGTTTGCAGTTGCGGAGGTCAAAAACTGACCAGCAAGGGAAAGGGGTGGATGTGCCCCTATTTGCGTTAACGGGGTCACGGGTGTGCCCGGTGGAGGTGGTGCGTGAATTTAAGACATTCAGGATGGATGGGGCAGGGCCATTCTTGAGGCATGAGGATGGGTCTTATTTGTCCAAATTTCAATTTATATCAATTTTTAGGAAATGTTTAAAAAGGGCTGGATTGGACGAGGCGGAGTACGCTTCACACTCCTTTCGCATAGGGGCAGCTACAGAAGCTGCCAGATGCGGTTTGAATGAGGCTGCTGTTCGCAGAATTGGGAGATGGGAGTCCAGGAGATTCCAGTCATATATTAGACCTAACTTGGTTGTGGAATAAAATGAATAATGGGGGGCGAGAGTGGTTTAACATTTTGTACTATTTTAGTGTTAGGAACGGGTGTGCTGCTATCTTTGTGTGTTTTGTTTTTCATTTCAGATGGAGGTTCAGTACGCCTCGTCTGTATCATAGGTCACTCCTATGTTTGTTGGGGGGCCAGGAGAGGAGACGTACTTCCAGATGGCAGACAATTGGGGATTTCCAGGAGGGAGGCTTACATACGCTGGTTGGGTAGACCAGGGATGTTGTGGGGTAGAGTGTTGGAGGACATGGAAAGGTATGTAAGGCTGGACAGACCTCCTGACATGTTGGTGATTCATGGGGGTGGGAATTTGGGGATTCGGACAGTCAGGGACCTTCTTGCAGACATAAAAAGGGATTTTATGCAGTTGCGCGTAAAACTCCCGGGCACCCTTTTGGTATGGTCTGACATAGTGGCTCAAACAACATGGCGGTGGGCTAGGTCAGTAGTGAGGAGGTTTGTGGTGCAGAATGAAGGTATTGTTATCCGGCTCAGAGAGCTGGAAACGAATGTGGGTCTCTACTTACGGAAAGATGGTGTTCATCTCTCCGATGTAGGGATTGACTTATGGTCCATGGGTTTGCAGGAGGGGATACAACAGGCCCTGAGGGTGTGGAGGGGGCCCTCAAGTGTAAGGTTGTCACGCTTTCGGGCTGTGGCTGTGTTTTTCTGGTGGTCTTTGATGGGGGTGGTAAAAGGAAGGATCAAAAGGGGTGGGGGGGCTCATCGTTAGCATGTGCCCCTCTGGTGTATTCCTGAACGGTGGATGGAATACTGGATTTTGTGGCGCTGCGGGAAGGGGTTGTCTCCGAGCGGCTACAGCTGGAGGCCTATTAGTTTGGTAAAGGTACCGCAGTGCGTTGGTGTTATACGATGGTATACGTGGTTATATATTTGGAAAAAGGTGGGTCACCGTCAGAGACCATCAGACTGGGGTTAACAGGTTATGTTATTACGTTATTGTTTATGTTTATTGGTTATTTATTGGAGTTATTTATTTGGAATTGTTTTAATAAAAGAGGCTGTTATGGCCATTTTACTCCAACAAATAAAAGGTGTGGTCTCATTATTTTAGGTGGGTTAAGGTATGTCCAACACACCTCCTTCGTGGTCCAGATTTCTTCACCTGGTGGCTGAGATTCGGAGGATGGAATTTTTAATGGCCTCTGTACATAGGTGTGCGCAGCCTATTGCATTAGGGTGTGCACCCAAAAGCTCAAGCACACATACGTGTGTATATGTATGTATGTATGTATATATATATATATAGAGAGAGAGAGAGAGAGAGAGAGAGAGAGAGAGAGAGAGAGGGAGAGAGAAAATTGGGACATGAACTTTAATGCCATCTCAGTCTTAGTCCGTAGGGATCAACATTGAGTTGGCTCCGCCCTTTGCAGCTATAACAGCTTCAACTCTTCTGGGAAGGCCGTCCACAAGGTTTAGGAGGGTGTCTATGGAAATGTTTGACCAATCTTCCAGAAGGGCATTTGTGAGGTCAGGCACTGATGTTGGATAGGAAGGCCTGGCTCGCCGTCTCCACTCTAATTCATCCCAAAGGTGTTGAGGTCAGGACTCTGTGCAGGCCAGTCAAGTTCCCCGACCCCAAACTCGCTCATCCATGTCTTTATGGACCTTACTTTGTGCACTGGTCCAAATAATTTGGTGGAGGGGGGGATTATGGTGTGGGGAGGAGGAAGGATTATGGTGTGGGGGGGATTATGGTGTGTGGGGGGATTATGGTGGGGGGTTGTTTTTCGGGGGTTGGGCTTGGCCTCTTAGTTCCAGTGAAGGGAACTCTTAAGGCGTCAGCATACCAAGACATTTTGGACAATTTCATGCTCCCAACTTTGTGGGAAGAGTTTGGGGACGACCCCTTCCTGTTCCACCATGACTGCCCACCAGTGCACAAAGCAAGGTCCATGAAGACATGGATTTAGCAGGGATGGTGGGAAATTAACTTCAAGTGCAAAAATTCACATTATAACCGTAACTAAAACATATAAAATTAAGTGTAACACTCTAAAAAATAAAAAGTGCTATAATTGTGGGAACCTCCCAACTAAAAAGTTGTTGCACTTGAAGGTAATTTGTATTGTAATTATCTGAAGAGGGGTTTCCACCATCCCTGCTAAGGCAGCACTGATAGGCACTGATGGGCACTAATAGGCTGCACTGATTGGCAGGGTTGATGGGCACTAATTGGTAGCAGTGATGTGCACTGATAGGTGGCACTGATAGGCAGCACTTATTGGCACTGATAGGTGGCACTGATGGGCGGCACTGATTGTCAGCACTGATTGGCACTGATATGCATCACTGTTGGGCTCTGATTGGTAGCACTTATGGGCACTGATAGGCAGCACTGATGGGCACTATTTGTCAGCACTGATTGGCACTGATAGGCAGCACTGATATGCAGCACTGATGGGCACTGATTGGCAGCACTGATGGGCAGCACTTATGGGCACTGATTGGCACTGATAGGCAGCACTGATGGGCACTGATATGCAGCACTGATAGGCAGCATTGGTTGGCACTGATTTACAGCATTGGTTGGCACTGATAGGCAGCACTGGTTTGCACTGATAGGCAGCATTGGTTGGCACTGGTTGGCACTGATAGACAAAATTGCTTGGCACTGATAAGCAGCACTGGCACGGATAGGCAGTACTGGTTGGCACTGATAGGCAGCATTGGGTGGCACAGATAGGGGAGAGGGGGAGTTTCACATTCAGGAGATGTGAGAATTGCCGGAGCTGTTCAGTGTATGAAACTGTCAGATAATGACACTGCATGCAGGGAGAGACACCGGCTGTTAAAAGTCAGTGATGATGTTGGAGGTGGGCGGGACTGAACAGTTACCAAACACCAGTCAATAGGATGGGTCTGGGCGGGCCGCTACATTTCTCTGGCTCTGCCCCCTCTCTGAAGCAGCCCAATCATTGGCTGGTGTAGGCGCTTGGTCCCGCCCACCCCGACATCACGGCTGAGTTGTGATGACTTACAAATCAGCCACTTTGTCGGGGGGTGGGCGGGACCAAGCTGAAGCAGCTCAAACACCAGCCAATGTTTGAGCTGCTTCAGAGAGGGGGCGGGGCCACATAAATGTAGCGGCCCGCCCAGACCCAACCTATTGGCTGGTGTTTGGTAACCGTTCAGTCCTGCCCACCCCCGACATTTTCCCGACATTTTGACAGCTGGTGTCTCTCCCTGCATGCAGTGTCATTATCTGACAGTTTCATACACTGAACAACTCTGGCAATTCTCACGATCTGCTGCCTGTGAAACTGTTTCCCAGGCAGCGCGGGCCACACACTCTCTTGGGTGCAGCATTTTGGGGCAAATCTCTGGAGACAGCACGGGGTGATTAGGGTGTGCCCAGGCACACCCGGCACACCCCGTGCGCACGCCTATGCCTCTCTACATGATTCCATCTCCCAATTTGATAAAGTTTGGGAACCTTGGGATCGATCGGAATATGGGACCCCTATGCCAACTGCCACATCTTAAATTGTATTAGCATTACAATATTTTTGATTGTATTCCCTTCCTCCCCCTCCCATTTCTATATATACCACTTGGTGCCTTCTTGGATTTTATGTTATCTATCATATACCCTCCACAAAAACCTTTGTCTTTTTATCTTTATAACTGTGTTTTGGTTTTGAGTTCTATTATTTACCTATGATTTGTTTATTTTATACATTACATGTATGTAAACTGTGTATCCATCTTAGAATAAATATGTATACGTGATGTTTATGAGAAGTTAAGTTTCATGTTTTAGCAAAACATCTGATTTCCCTGAAATGACGTGCTAGCCCTTTTCCTGTTAGCCTTTTCTTGTTATTAGTTTCTATATGAGTTATTAGGGCGTCATATTGTTTTCTGCATGTACTCAGTAATGTTCTATTTTTGCTTGTTTTAGAACATCCTGTTTGTCTGTATCTTTACCATATATTAATGTAAGAAGAGTTGGACCTTCGTTGTGATGTCATTTTGCTTATATAAGCTGAAGTCCGGAAATAAATTGTCAGATCACTCTGAAAACTGCATGTATTGAGTGCGTGTCATAACTTCCTATCAGAGTGGTCTCCAGGTCTGTGGGTTTGAAGGAACACTCTTGGCAGAATATCATACGAGGGTTCACTTGCTTCTAGACTACCCTAAATCCCAACAGCTTTTGGTGGCAGTGGTGGGACGTTCATCTAAGTCCGGTAAGTCTGATCTAATAATTATTATTTCTCTTACCATGACCTCTAGTTAAAAGACTGATCCCTACATGGGGCTAGTAGAAGGTGTAGTGTTAGAAGCATTCATGTAAATGTATGAACCTCGGTAGAAGTCCGTTCGGGTGACGGCAGTCTAAGGAACTCTGAGATAGTTCTGGGGTTCTGAGAAGCCCCAAAGTATTATAGTACAGTACTGTAAGAAGTTTGATAAAGATATCTGATAGAGTGTGCCAGAAAAACCCAACCTCTTTGCTTGTCTTTCCTGTCGCATAGAAGTAAATAAGATAGTAAATAAGATAATCTGTCCTCCACGGTGTTATTATGGGTCAGCTTTCGGGGAAGAAGATTCCCCCTCCAGATGTAGGAGAGACATGAAAATGTTATGTAGCCCGAATATGTGGAACTGATTATGTATATATTAACCCTTGGGTAGATAAACTGGCGGGATGGACTGAAACCATGAGGAGTAGTAACCCATTTCCTTGACAGGGTGATAATGATACATTCGATATGGATACGATCAAGGGTCTTTGTTTGGAAGATAGGGAAGCCTTCCCATAATACACGGGAGACCCCCAATGGGACAAGGACTATATGAGGAAAGGCGGAGAAAACTGGTTATTGTATGCCCCCTATTGGTATGAGAGAGCGGATAAGAAAATAAGAAAGAAAAGTCTGAATCCAAGTGACAAGGAAGCCCCGGGGTTACACGCTTGTGAGAAGAGACTTAAATCAGGTTTCCCATCCCTAGCTCCCTGTGCCCCGCCACCTCAACCTTATGTACCGCAGCCAAACAGGGGATCACCTAAACAAATATACCCCTCATTCTCAAAAGAGGATATGGAGTTTTTGGCTGCAGTTGCAGCAGTGCGCCCATTTGAGAATAGAGTGGCACCTGCCCTCCCTGCCCCCGTTCAACAGCAGGCCGCAGTGGTGGATCAGGCACTGCCTGTGGTCCTACAAGAACCACAGGTTGCCGCCGTAATAGATCAGCCACTGCCTATCGCTTCACAAATACAACAGCTGACCCGTGCTGCCTCCTCCATTATGGATGAGGAATTACCCAAGGCTGAAAAGACACCTGCGGAGGAACATAAACCAAAGATGCCCCGCGGACCCCATAGAGAAGATCCTGCCCAAACTAGGAGTGTAACGCAGAAGTTAAAACAGGCTGCAGAGGCTGCACACGCTGCAGAGGGTCCGAGTACAAAACACGCAGTTTTAAAACAGGCAGCTGACAGAGGGAAGAAGAGGAAGTAACTACGCAGTTAGTTATGCAGAATTTTCCTTTCATGACTGTGGGTGACGTTTTGGTAATGAAGTCTATTGATATTGAGGATATTAATCGTATTATCAAACATTGCCCCAAACCCTCCACATCAGCTTTGGGGGCGATAGCTTATTTAAAGAAAGCTTGTAAGGCTGCAGCATGGAGTAGGACGTGTTGGACCAGAGCTCCGTCCAGTACTCCTTAATCCTTACCCATCCTGCTTCCCAGCACCATCATCCAGCAAACTGAGGTACCTCCTGAGCCCCCTGTAAACGTATTGACATGTTCCTGCAGGTCTTTGATCGGACAGGCGTCCGAACCGGCACGGAGCTCCTCCGCGGCGGCAGCCGTAACTACAGGCCGCGGCTTCGGGCCTACTGGAATCCGGAGGCCATCCTGCCCTCCTTGGCCTCCCGGGTATCTGGCTCTCCTCCCGCCCACGGACCCTACCCTGAGGGCTTCCAGAGGAGTCTCAGGCGGAGCGGTACAGGACCGCACGGCGGTAGCCCCAAATTTAGGCCGCGGCTTCGGCCTAGTCCGGAGCTCCGGCGGCCATCTTGCTCCTCCAGGCCTCTCCGAGGGTGCTACGATCTGGCCCCTGGGACACCTGGCTTTCCTGCTACCAGCTGACCCCCCTGCATGGGACCCTGAGAGGAGTCTGATTCACATAGTGCCCCCCCACACAGTGACAGTCTCAAATCCGAACTGGGGATCTGGCCTGGTCCCGGCGGCCATCTTGGTGCTCTCAGCCTTCCCACCAGTATTGCATCCTTACTTCCTGGGCTCTGCACCCTGCACTATCCGACCTGAAAGTGGACACAAACGGTACCGGAGCTTCTCGGGACCGGTATGACCGGAGGGAGACACTCCCAGGCATCTCGCAAGCCTAGGAGTACTCCGAAGAAGCAGGCCTCCGTGGTGCGCTTGTCTCCCGCCACGGCGGCCAGTATGGCGTCTCAGGCAGAGGAAGGAGAGGCAGCTCTACGGGAACAAACTAACTTTGAAGCCCTCATGCAGGCTATTACTACCTGCCAAACTACCCTGACGGGGAAAATAGAGTGCATGCAGCTAGACATCAGCCTCATTCGTAGAGACATGGACTGTTTCCGCTCCAGACTCACCGAAGTTGAAAGAAGAGTGGGGGAGGCAGAAGATATACTACAAGACCAGAGAGTCTCACTCCGCACGCTGCAGACCAAAATAAAAGTCCTAGAGGCTCGTGCGGAGGACGCAGAGAACAGAAATCGAAGGAACAACCTCCGGATAGTGGGACTGCCAGAGGGCGCAGAAGGTAAAGATCCTACGACGTTTACTGAACGCTTGCTGTGCACCCTTCTTCCAGATGCCAAGTTCTCTGATGTCTTTGTGGTGGAGAGGGCACATAGAATGCCTGCTACCCGGGGGCCCCCGGGAGCTCCTCCACGCACATTTATTCTGAAACTCCTCAATTTTCGGGATCGAGATCTGGTTTTGCGGGAGGCGAGAAAGATCGAGGTGCTTCGCCATGAGGGAGCGAGACTCATGATCTTCCCAGATTTCTCCATCGATACACAAAAGGCAAGAAGATCGTTTGATCAGATCAAATTGGATCTCCGCAATCGCAAGATCAAATACAGTATGCTATTTCCCGCCCGTCTGAGAGTGCAGGATGGAGAGTCAGTGCGGTTTTTTTACATCTCCAGAAGAAGCATCCAGGTGGCTTGAAACAGTACCACGAGGCTGATCCGATCGCTCTTACTAAATCCCCTTATAACATATGTTTTACTGCAACAAAGATCACCTTCATCTGCTGACTTCACTACAAGCCCGAACCCTTTACCTCGACTTGTCCAACTAGATCAGAATAAGTCACTTCTATATTCTCCCTAAGATCCGGTTCTGTGAGTATATATGCCTACTAGTTACAGAACATTTACGCAAAAAGAGATGAAGAATTGTTTGTGATCGTGCTTAAATATATGGTGAGGGGACCGGAATCTTCAGTTTGCAACGTGTTTCAATTTAAGAATAGTACCCCCAGACTTTTGGGAGACAGTTTAATATGCTGGGATCGTTTATCCGGGTATTTTGGGTCTTGTTGGCTGCTCTTTATGAACACAGACTAAGTCGCTCCGATGGCTCACTGTTCACGAGCCCCATGGGTAGTTGCCACAATTAGTTTTGGGGAACGAGCATCCCGAAGTTTGGGGGGTGGTGCGGGGAGGGGGGAGGGGGGGAAAGGTTGGTGCTGGGGTTCTCACCCCAGATCAGTTTCATGTTATGTTATTTTACTTTTACTTGTTATACATTTGGCACTTATCTGCTCCAGATTGTACAATCAGTGCACTACTCAAGGCAAGACATGCAGTATTAATCTGCTAATACTAGAGAGGGAGGGTTATTCGGTTCACTGTATTATCACAAATGTGTATCTCACTAAGAGTATTATGTTGTCATGTGGGCTCTGTATGGAGCGTATGCTGTACCAATCCTGTGGCACATGTATCAGGGCACCAGAATGAACCTCCTTAATGTTATGTCCTGGAATGTACGGGGCCTAAATTCTATGATAAAACGCTCCTTGGTTTTTACTTACGTAAAAAAATACAACCCCCATATCTGCATTTTGCAGGAGACTCACTTAACGGGGAGCAGGACGCTGGCTCTAAAAAAGCCCTGGGTGGGTTCATATTATCATTCTACATACTCTACCTATTCTAGAGGAGTCAGCGTCCTGGTCCATAAATCACTGCCCTTTACACTGCTTGATCTCCACCTAGATCCCGAGGGGAGGTATGTGGTCGTGCATGCCATGTGCGACAGGACTGAGATGGTAATAGTGGGTTTATATATTCCACCCCCAGCCTCAATGGCGATTTTACATAAACTGACCCCTATATTGGCTCAATACCCGGCTGCAGCCATTCTTCTGGCTGGAGACTTTAATATGCCACCGGACCCCAGTATGGATAGGCTGGGTGACGATGGAGCTTCTGACTCTCCACTGAAGAGATGGGCGGAGGGATATGGCCTTAGTGATGTGTGGAGATGGCGTCACCCCAGGGATAGGCAATATACTTGTCACTCTGCCACGTATGCCTCCTTCTCAAGAATTGATCTGTTCTATGCTGGGGGACCCATTCTCTCCCGTGTCCAGGAGGTTAAGATTCTGCCGCGTGGCATTTCTGACCATGCTCCCCTCCTTTTGCAACTAAACACGGACTCGCCAGCGGGCTCCGGCCTGTGGCGGGTCTCGGGTTTTTGGATAACGGATGAGGGTGTTGCCCCTGAGATAGAGGGAGAGATGAATACATTTTGGTTACAAAATAAAGCAACGGCCTCCCCTGCAATGGTGTGGGATGCCTTTAAGGCATATACACGAGGTCAGTACCGCATGGTTATAAAGTTAGGAAACTCAATAGGCTCGCACTGGAGGAGGCTGAGGGACGGGCTCAGAGTTTGGAATCCAGCTATGTGACCACCAAAGACACGGGAACTTATACCACGCTTCAAGCTCTCCACCGTGAGATTGCGTTGTTGCGAGCAACTGCGACCCGCAAGCTACTGCTCTCACAGTCCCAGAGAATATTCGAACAGGGTGAGAGATCGGGGAGGCTGCTGGCGTGGCTGGCCAAGGAGCGCTCCACCATAGCACACATTGCCAACATTAAAGATGACATGGGAACCTCTTGGCAGATCCCGCTAAAATCAATGCCAGATTCGCACAATTTTATGAACACTTATATACATCCAAAACTGACTACACCCTAGATACCTTGCAACACTTTCTAGGTCAAATAGAGTTCCCAGTCCTCTCGGAGGAAAATAAAACTAAATTAGATGCACCCATTACCCTCAAAGAAGTACAGACGGCAATCTCTTCACTGCAATCTGCAAAGTCCCCAGGCCCAGACGGTTTACCGGCTGAGTTTTATAAAACTAATAGTGAGTCATTGGCCCCTCAGTTTCATGAACTTCTTCTGTCTATGCTGGAGGGTCAAAACCTTCCTCCATCAATGTCAGAGGTGGTGATTGTTGTAATACCTAAGCCCCGCAAGGACCCCGAGCTATGTGAGTCATACCGGCCCATTTCGCTATTAAACGTCGACGCTAAGATCATCACAAAAATTCTAGCGAATCGGCTTAATACTGTTATCCTTACTCTGGTTCATGGAGACCAGACGGGTTTCATGCCAGGTAAGGGAACAGACATCAATTTGCGACGATTGTATACAAATATATCCCACGCCCTTGCCAGAGGTACCCCCGGAGTAGTGGCCTTCCTAGACGCCGAAAAGGCGTTCGACTCGGTCGAATGGGAATATCTTTGGCATGTCTTGGAAAAATTTAATATTGGGCCTAGGTTTATCTCTTGGATAAAACGGATGTATGCTAACCCCACTGCCAGAGTCAGAACCAATGGGTCCCTCTCACCCCCCTTCAAATTACAAAGGGGTACTAGACAGGGATGTCCGTTATGCCCAGGTTTGTTTGCCCTAGCTGTTGAACCTCTTGCTATCCTTATTAGGTCCTCCGTAGCTGCAGGGGGGATGGAGGTGGGCCCTCTACGGGAACAGATCTCCCTCTACGCGGATGACGCTCTTCTTTATCTCCCAGATGCTTCCCACTCCCTCGAGGAGACCCTAAGGATCATAGACTTATTTGGCTCCTTCTCAGGTATACGCATAAACTGGAACAAATCCATGCTTTTCCCGATCTCCCAGCCGCCCCTACTCCCCCCCCACCATATACCCCTGCAAACGGTCACTAAGTTTCGGTATCTGGGCATTGAAATACAAAGGGATCTCTCTTGTTATCTGACAGATAATGTATACCCCATTCTACAGCAACTAATAAGACGCTGCTTAACATGGAAGTCCCTTCCCCTGACACCGGTGGGTAGGATAAACCTTCTCAAAATGATATTCCTCCCCAAATTCCTGTATGTATTTAGAAACACTCCAGTACCTATCCCTGAATCATTTTTTAAGCAACTAGATCGGGTGATTACTAATTTCATTTGGGTGGGACAGACCCCCAGGGTTGCCAAAACGGGCCTGCAGCTTCCCCTATCTGCGGGTGGGCTGGCATTGCCGTGCTTCAGGAAATATTATTGGGCAGCGGTGCTGGTGACGGTGCGCTGGTGGTTTGTTCAGTCACGACATAACCCAGCGGTCAATTTAGAAGCAGCCATATTGGGGTCATATTCAGCATTGAGCAACCTGGTATTCAGGGGTCCAAAAGCACAAGGCAATATGACCATCCCCATGCGCATGACCGCCAAAATTTGGGAACAGCTGACAGCTAAGCTCAACCCACCACAAACTTATTCACCCTATACACCACTCTGGGGTAACCCTAAACTACCACATCTCTTAATGATCCCAGACCCAGCAGTCTGGGCTAAATATGAAATTAAAATCTTACAGCATATTATGCCAGAGGGTAAACTCCTTACATTTGACGAACTGCGTAATACCTTCCAACTCCCTACTAAAATGTTTTTCCGCTATTTGCAACTGAGACACGCAACTCAGGCTCAATTCCCTTCAGAAATTCAACTACAATCACATATGGTGGAGTGCTTCCTTATTTCCAAGCATGTGGACCGTGTCCTTTCCTCTTTGTATCTCCGGGTGTCCCTGGGAACTGATAACCAGGGGACTAGGCTATTTAACAAATGGAAGCTGGCTGTGCCCTCCCTGACGGATGACGATTGGGAAGAGGGAGTCCAACAATATATTCCTTTGATGATATCCGCCAGGGACAGGTACATCCAGTTAAAATTCCTTCACCAGGCATACTACACACCCCAACGGCTTGCTAAAATATATCCCTCTCACTCTGATAGGTGCCCAAAATGCAATACGGATATAGGTACTTTCTTACATGTGGTGTGGTCGTGCCCCCTTCTTCAACAGTTCTGGAGGGAGGTGGTGCAATACATCAACTTAATTGGGAACCTGACACTTACACTGGATCCCCGGGTCCTTCTCCTGGGGATCTGTGATACCCTCATCGCGAACACCCATAAGAGGCTATTCGTTTTCTATGCTCTATTCTATGCAAGGAAAACCATCTTATTTAAATGGAAACAGACAGACCCCCCAACAGTGGGACAATGGAAAACACTCATTGATAAGACCCCCCCTCTATATAAGCTCACATTTATGAGCCGGAAGTGTCCCAAAAAGTTTGAAAAAATTTGGGGTCCATGGGTGTCTAGGTGATGGCCACTGATGCGGATCCCCCCAGGAGAAATCGCTGAACTTATACACCACTAGATCGATTAAGAAATATTTAGAATACACTTAAAATTACCACTAAAATATACCTTCCCCCCCCCCCCCTTTTTTTTTTTTTTTTTTTTTTTTTTTTTTTTGCTTTGAGGAGGAGGTATTGCTCCTAAAATACAACTTTGTAGTGATATGAATACTTGCAACTAAGATCTGAACTGATGTGCCTTGCTTTTTGATGTAATACTTGAGACTATTTAACTTAGATTGTCACTTTCCTTCTGGAAATGGTTCTTCTTTGCCTCTTTTATGTAATCCTCTCTTATTGTGCCCCTTTTATATTTCTATGTATAGTTATATGTACATTTATATATATATTTGTGAATGTACGTCTTTTTTATCTTTGTACTGAAACTTTTCTCCTTTGGAGATGAATAAAAACGTAACTGTCAAAAAAAAAGAAAGCTTGTAAGGGTAGAAATTATACGCAAGAAGACATAAGGTTCATTATAGATAGTTTGGTGGGAACTACATCCCCTTGGGATTGGTCCAAAGTGCCCACCATAAATGTCCTAGAGGCACCCACCATCAAGGCAGAGGCTTATTCACTAAACACTGTTGAAGGAAGGAACCTTATGTGGGAAGAGCTAGAGAAGGAAATGAAAAGAGTTTTTATTAACAAGTCATCACTCAATACTGCAGTAGCTTGCAAACAAAAATCATCAGTCAGTGTTGGAATTTTGGAAAAGATTTCAGGAAGTCTGTACACAAGATGCCGGACTTAACACTCAAGATGAAATGCACAGTCTTCTAATGCCGCGTACACACGACCATACTTTACAGCAGACTTGGTCCGGCGGACCGGAGTCCGTCGAATAATTCGATCTTGTGTGGGCTCCAGCAGACTTTTTTTTCCCAAAAGTTCGACGGACCTAGAAAGAAACATGTTTCAAATCTTTCCGATGGACTTGAGTCCGGTCGAAAAGTCCGCTCGTCTGTATGCTAGTCCGACGGACAAAAAACGACACTAAGGCAGCCTTTTGGCTACTGGCTATCAACTTCCTTGTTTTAGTCCCGTCGTACGTCATCACGTACGAATCCGTCGGATTTTGGTTGATCATGTGTAGGCAAGTCCGTTCATTCGGAAAGTCCGTCAAAGTCCGTCAGACCTAGTCCGTCAAAAATTCCGCCGTGTGTACGTGGCATTGTACAGACTTATCTTAGCAGCCTGACCCCTAAATATGCACTTACCGTGAGACAGCAGATATCAGACTGGGCTACAAAGAGTATGACTGACTTTCAAAAAACATTGACTGAAAAAGAGGCCGCGGGGTGTTTTGACATCCCCAAACAAGCACCAGTACCGACACATTACCAGGATAATTTCTCAGGAAATCAAAGGGGAAACTTTTACAAGAAAAGGGGACAGAACAGAGGGGGTTATAGAGGTGGATAGAGGGGAAGAGGATGGCCACAAAGAGGGGACTTCCAGCAAAGGCAACCTAAGACGGGGTGTTTTAACTGCGGAGACCCCGGACACTGGAAATCCCATTGCCCCTGGTATGACCAGGAGTGTACAAATTCAGGGCCACCCGCTGCCCCCACTCCCCCTCAGGCACCAACCCCAGTACAGCAGCAACATGGTGTTAAGTACCCCATTACTTGGAAACAACAGCAGTCACAATAAAGCTGCCCGGAAGGTAGTATCCCGGCATTCCCACTTGTCTCTCATTCTTATCATGAACAGCCTATAATTTCATTGCTTGTAGACGGGCATG
Source organism: Aquarana catesbeiana (assembly GCA_037953035.1). Lineage (NCBI taxonomy): Eukaryota > Metazoa > Chordata > Amphibia > Anura > Ranidae > Aquarana > Aquarana catesbeiana. Next base: position 1,164,503 of record JBBHAA010001782.1, read on the forward strand.
AGGTACCATTCTTGCCCGATTCTGGAGCTACGTGTAGTACCATTAGCAAGGATTTTTATAGGGGAGAGGTCGTGGATGCTAAGCCTTCAATGGGAATAAATGGGATACTCACCAAAACTTTTAAAACACCCCCGCTTTCACTAAGCACCCGTACTGGTGCTGATTGTGATCTGCAACATTTCAGAATTATTCTCGATTGTCCCGTGAGTCTTTTGGGAAGGGATTTGCTGGGAAAATTAGGCATTACAATGAAAATTACTGCAAAGGGAGGTTTGTATGTGAAATCTGACAAGATTCACCTCTTTACATTACTCTGACGCCCAGAAGAGGAAGATGTCAAATTGAGTGAGGAGGGAGTATGGGCAGTGAATCCTCTTGATGTAGGGTTCATTTCCTGTACGCCCTATAAAGCCACTTTGAAACCAGGAGCTTTACCTGTGTATCATAAACAGTACCCCATAGCCAGAGAAAAAGAGTAGGGTATAGAGCCCATTGTGGAGGACTTCTTAAAGAAATGTATTTTAAAAGAAATCATCTCCCCCTACAACACTCCTATCAACCCTGTTAAAAAGCCGGATGGCAGTTACAGGTTTGTACAGGATCTCAGGGCCATAAACAATTTAGTGGTACCAATTGCTCCAATAGTGCCTGATGTGCCATCTTTGCTCACCTCCATACCATCTAATGCTGAGTATTTTTCTGTTATTAATTTGTCACTTTTTAGCGTACCTGTGGATGAGGACACACAGCCACTCTTTGCATTTTGCTTTAAAAACGGCAGTTGATCTGGTGTAGATTTCCCCAGCGCTATATAGACTCACCTGTGGTCTCTTCTATTGTCCTCCAAACAACTCTCAGAGCTTGGACACCCAGACATCATTCAGTCCTACTGCAGTACGCAGATGATCTCCTCCTCTGCAGTTTCACAAGGGAGGCCGTCCTGGAGGATGGGGGATCTTTTGAAATGTCTATTTGAAAGTGGTCATAAAGTGTCAAAGAAAAAGTTGCAATGGTGTCAGAAAACAGTTGAATATTTAGGGTTTGTGCTCACAAAAGGAGAAAGAAGAGTCAGTCATAAAAGAGTTACGGCTCTGATGGGTCTGCCCCGCCCACTCAATAGGAAGGACATGCTCACCTTCCTAGGTATGATTGGTTACTGCCGCCAATGGATACCTGCCTGCTCTTACTATGACAATCTCCTGAGACAGGCCACAGGTTCAGATAGGCCAGACTGTGTTAAATGAACAAATGAAATGTGTAATGCTTTTGTGTATTTGAAAAACGCTATGGTAACAGCCCCAGGACTTGGCCTCCCCAACTACAATGTGGCGTTTTATTTGTATGCCAGGGACAATTGTACAACTTTGGCAAGTGTCCTCGCTCAGGAGCATGGAGGCAAGCTCCGCCCTGGTGCTTTTTCTCAAAGGTGGTACCGGTTAGAGGTGTGCATCTTCAGTGGTTTCACGATTCAATTCGATTACAATTATCATGGGAACAATTCGATTCGATTCCACGATGCATCACGATTACTGCCGATAGTTTTAATCAACATATTCAAGCAGTCAGAACTGAAGGATGGAAGGATGGAGGAATCTGGGGATAGGGAAGGATAAATCCATGAATAGGAAAGGAAGGATGAAGGAGTCTGGGGATAGGGAAGGAGGAATCCATGAATAGGAAAGGAAGGATGGAGGAGTCTGGGGATAGGGAAGGAGGAATCCATGAATAGGAAAGGAAGGATGGAGGAGTCTGGAGAACTAACCGATGGAAGTGTCCGGGGATAGAAGAAATGAAGGATGGAGGTCAAGGGATAAGAATTGAAAGACGGTGAAATCCATGGGTAGAGGATGAAAGAGTCTGGGGATAGGGAAGGAAGAACCCATGAATAAGCAAGAAAGGATTGAAGAATTTGATGAATAGGAATGGAAGGCTGGAATAGTCCAGGAATATTATTCAATAGAGGAGTCTGGGGGGGAGGGGTGATTGAAACTGAAGGATGGAGGGGTCCAGAGATGAGAATGGATGGGACCTCAGATTGTTCAGGGTTGCATGAAATGGGGTTGGAGACTGAATGGAGGTGGGTGGGTGAGGGTGGTGGGCATTGGTTTGAATGGGGAGGTGGAAGAGGAATGGGCCAGGTGCCATGTCCATCTGATGTGGAGTTTCAGTGATCTGGGGTTAGCAATAGTGATCGGGAGCATTTTGAGACATATAGGGGGGTTGAGCGAGAGACAGTGGCAATTGAGGGAGGAGGAATGGGTTGTGGAGGACATCAGGCAGTTTGACAGCCAGCTGGGGAACATGCTCTCATATCTGCATTAAAAAACAAAATAAAGTAGCACTGTATGATTAGTTAGCTACCGTAGCACACGGTGAATATACAACCAATTACGCAGGGCCCTCTCCTCCTCCCCCAACCACCTTCTCCTTCTCCAAATGGCCACCCAGGGGCCCTCTCCTTCTCCCTTAGCCACCAGGGTCCCTCTCTTTCTCTCCCAGCCACCCAGGGGCCCTCTCCCTTAGCCACCCAGGGGCCCTTTCCCTTAGCCACCTAGGGGCCCTTTCCCTTAGCCACCCAGGGGCTCTCTCCTTCTCCCTTTAGCCACTTCCTTCTCCCCCTGCTACTCAGGGGTCCTCTCCTTCTCCCCCTGCCACCCGGGAGTCCTCTCCTTCTCCCCCTGCCACTCGGGGGTCCTCTCCTTCTCCCCCTACCACTTGGGGGTCCTCTCTTTCTCCCCCTGCCACCCAGGGGTCCTCTCCTTCCCCCACTGCCAATCAGGGGTCCTCTCCTTCTTCCCCTGCCACCCAGGGGTCCTCTCCTTCTCCCCTGCCACTCAGGGGTCCTCTCCTTCTCCCCCTGCCACTCAGGGGTCCTCTCCTTCTCCCCCTGCCACTCAGGGTTCCTCTCCTTCTCCCCCTGCCACTCAGGGGTCCTCTCCTTCTCCCCATGCCACTCAAGGGTCCTTTTCTTCTCCCCCTGCCACTCAGGGGTCATCTCTTTCTCCACCAACCATCCTGGGGCCCCTCACCACCTTTCCTCAGTATATGTGACCAGGCTGCAGTTAGGGGCTTGGTTACCTGCATGTTGCCAGGCCAGTGCAGAGATCTCCTCCCGGGAGAAGGTGTACTGTGCACTTATCAGCCCCATGTCCCTGGATCAGAGCCAGCAGGATCCTGATCACCGCCACCAGTGCGGCAGCCCTCACAGCCCAAGACTCCGAATAGCCCATAACGCAGAGTGAGCTGACAGACCGAGCAGCTTCCTACTGATGCAGGGACACGCCCACCACCCGACTCCTTCACATCCTCAGATTCCTCCCCGCGGCCCCCTCATCTGCCTCTGCCTCTCTACCCGCATCTCCTCCGGCCATCCCCCATGGTCATACCTCTGGCTGTGAAACCCGCGGCTGCCCTGAACACTTTCGGTGTCTTGGCTCTGCTCTCCTCCCCGGAGCTCCATGCTTCACAAGCCCGGCCGCTGTCACTCTCATCAGTTTCAGTGCCAGCATGGACAGGCTGAGCCGCCCTTCAGCTCTGGCCCTCCATGTACCCGCCAACGTGTGCGCACAGCGTGGCTCCTTGCGGCCATTACAATAAATGTGACAAGGGGAGGAGCCGCAATGACGTCAGCACACATCGCAATTCGGGTGCTCTATGCATCGATGCAGAATCGTGCAAGGCCAAATCGCGATGCATCAATGCCCCGATTATATTCAGCAGCCCTAGTACCGGTACAGGTTCAGGGCATGCCTGCGTGTCTCAGAGCTTTAGCATCTTGTTCTATGGTGGTGGAGATGGCTGCAACTTTCATTTTGGGCCATGATACTACCTTGTATATTACTCATAATGTATGTACATTATTGAGGAATATACATACGCAACACATGTCCGCCCAAAGGTTGAGCGGCTATGAGGTGATACTGTTGTCAAATCCAAAATTGCATATAAAATATGCTTACCCTAATGCGGGTCCAGCTCCAATTTTAAATGCCCTGCTAGGGTTGAAAGGTGAACAGGATGAGGTGGTGCCAAAGCATGATTGCATCAACCTCATCCATTAGGACACATCTCCCAGACCTGACTTGTCCCCTACCGCTTTGCCCAATGTGCAAAATGTGTTTGTGGATGGATCTTGTTCTAAGCCAAATGATCACACATATCATGCAGGATATGCAATTGTGCAACTTCCAGATGTCATACTTGAGGCCACACCTATTTCATATCAATCAGCACAAGCTGCAGAATTGATTGCACTCACTAGAGCATGCCAAATATTTGAAGGTCAAGATTAGGGATGAGCCGAACATCCCCGGTTCGGTTTGCACCAGAACCTGCGAACGGACCAAAAATTCACGCAAACTTTAGAACCCCATTGAAGTCTATGGGACTCGAACGTTTGAAATCAAAAATGCTATTTTTAAGGGCTAATTTGCATGGTATTGTCTTAAAAAGGATTTGGGGACCCGAGTCCTGCCCCAGGGGACATGTATCAATGCAAAAAAAAGTTTTAAAAACGGACGTTTTTTCAGGAGCAGTGATTTTAATGATGCTTAAAGTGAAAAAAACTGTGAAATATTCCTTTAAATATCATACCTGGGGGGTGTCTATAGTATGCCTGTAAAGTGGCGCGTTTCCCATGCATAGAACAGTCCCTGCACAAAATGACATTTTTAAAGGAATAAAAGTCATTTAAAACTGCTTACGGCTGGGGGCAGGAGGCGGAGCCTAGCAGAGCAGACATGCATTGTTAGAGCTCCACACCGCTGAGGAGAGAAGAGAAGGACAAAGCGGAGCCTGCAGGCTCAAAAGGTATCCATTTGAACCTTTTTGCCCCAGGGAACAAACTGTGAAAGTTTGGGCAGGAAATATGGTACTGGGAGGAAGCCGTGGCAGAAATAAAATTCACCTCACAAAGAGCTCACAGGCACTCACTGCAGCTGAAGCAGCTCCAGTCACCTCACAATATACAGCACCAGGGCGCTCTCACAGACAGAAAATGTCACAGCAAGACTTTCCATTTGAGTCAGGTACAGAACAAATCCTCTCACAAACTTCTCCACAAGCCTCCTCAGCATCCCCAGTAATATTATTACAATTTGAAAAGATGCTTCATAAGGCTTTAAAACAAACCTCAGACCAAATAACAAAAAGCCTAACCAAAGAAATAAGAGAGCTGGGAAACCGCACCGCAGCCTTAGAAATAAAAATGGATGAAATTGAAATTACAACCCAAGAAAATATAACAGAATTGGAACAATTAAAAAAAGAGAATTTAATACTTCAAACTAAGCTCGAAGATTACGAAAATAGAGCCAGACGTTCAAACTTGCGCATAAGGGGAATACCTGAAACTGTGACAGACCTGCAATCTACTATTACTGCTCTATTACAAGAACTAAAGCCAGATATCCCTATTGAACGTTTAGAACTGGACAGAGTACACAGAGCCCTCACAGCCAAAAAGAAAGATGGACCCCCACGTGATATAATCACAAAATTTCATTATTACAGAACGAAAGAACAAATACTAATTGCTGCAAGAGAAAAAAAGGAACTTAATTTTCAAGGACACAATTATCAAATTTTTGCTGACCTATCCCAACTTACTATTACTAAAAGACGATCCATGAAACCCCAACTAATGGAACTGCAACGCCACAACATTATGTATCAATGGGGCTTCCCCTTTTCAGTCAGATTTAACTACCAAGGTACAATTTACAGAAGCAGATCAGCAGATGAACTACAACAAACCCTTTTAAAATTAAATCTGACAGAACCCACAAGCAGCAACACTCCCACACGCAGAAGAATGGCATCATCTTCACCTTCAGGCAGCACCCAGAAAATTTCAGAACAAAATGGGAATCATCATTCTCACAAAAGAGGCCGTTATGCCACATCATCCATGGACCAAGAAGATTCAATGGACTGACATCCTAATTCCTGATAGCTCTTCATTTATTATACTAAGAGATGGTTCTCTATAAAAAACCTATATTTATAACTGAATGTAATTGCATTCTGATAGTCACACACTGTGTGGGATCATGTTACATTCCAGTTATATTTCTTATTACTTCTGATTCATATAGCCTTAGAATATATAAGTGAAATAAGGAAATTCTTGTTCAGTTATATATTATCAGGTAATAACAATAGATTTATTACTTTTTAGGACAAATATGTTCAATAATCCAGAAGTAATGGAAGCTTTTTCTTTCTTTTCTTAAAACAAATATATTATTACCTAACTAGTTCCTAGAATTATGTTTTTGTTTATTCTAATCTGAAGCAATACAACCTCAATTTTATGAGTTAACATATCTAAACAGTTACATATGAATAAAATATGTAATTGTTTACTCTAAAAGGGTTAAAATCCCAAAATAATTCAAACTATCTTCATCAATACCAAAGTTATTAACAGTACCTTTCTAACTGAATTATTTAGCCTAGGGCAAGACTAACCATATACAACCACCCTGGAATAAATAATTTCAACAAAAACTATATTCTGCACTCCAATTAATGAAACATCATTTTGATGTCTTTTGACATAGCACTTCTCTCCTGTAAGCGGAAGATCCGTGTACCCCCATTAGCCCTCCTCATTCTCCCAACCATATTATGTGGGAGTGTGACGAAGGCACTTATTCCCCTGAGAGAGATATTTATTCTCTTTCACGGGTAAATTGTGATTACTTGCAAAAAATAATTTATACAATGTATCATCTAATCTCATATGTTTTTTGTTTACTCTTTACTCCAGAATTCACTGGTTTCTTTTCTATCTATTCATCTCTTCAGTCCACACAGGTTGATCTGCGCAGTCAGCTCTGCATAACAAAAAGTAAGTCAAAACTATTTGATCTATTGCCATGGCACCACTGAATATACTTTCCCTGAATGTTCAGGGAATAAATGTCCCTCAAAAAAGGACCAAAGCCTTCCGTACTTTCCATAACAAGAAGGCTCACATAGTATGCCTCCAAGAAACACACTTCACCAAAGATTCTACTCCAAAATATATTTCTCCTTTTTATCAACAAATTTACACGGCTTCTGCCTGTACCAAGCAAAGGGGAACTCTAATTGCATTTCACCGATCCACACCATTCACCTTATCATCAGAAATTAAAGACCCAGAAGGTAGATACCTGATACTCATGGGTTATATAATGGATACAGCAATCACGGTGATTTCCTACTACGCTCCTAACAAACAACCTACACCATTCCTCTCACATATATTACAAGTGATTAATACACACAAAATAGGAACAGTGATAATGTGTGGGGATTCGAACCAGGTCCTCCTCCCATTTCTAGATAAATCACCTTTTACACCATCCAAAATAACCTCTAGATTACCTTTTTCTCAACTTCTTTCCAAATACAATCTGGTAGATTCATGGAGAGAAAGTAACCCAATGAAAAAGAAATTCACTTATTTCTCGCACCCTCATCAAACCTTCACCAGAATAGATCATATTTTTTTAACAATAGGAATGATACCAGAAATTATTGCATCAGATATAATTCCGATTCCGTGGTCTGACCATAATGCAGTATACACTACTATAGCCTCAGCCATACCAAAAGCGCATGACCCAACGTGGTACTTACCGGACATAATGCTCAAACACCCACTACATCAGATGGCCATTGAACAAGCTTTAAAGGAATACATATCAATTAATAATACAACAGACATCTCCCCAATAACACTGTGGGAAGCTCATAAGCCTGTCTTGATCCCGGCTAGGGCTGCACTCCCATTCACATGGGCAGAAAAATCAATCCCATATCTTGGAATTCATTTAACAGCATCTCATTCTGACTTATTCTCAACCAGTTATCCTCCTGTATTAAGACAGATCACAAATCTAATAAAACAATGGTCGCAACTTCCTTTATCCTGGATAGGGAAGATTAATGCAATCAAAATGACTATTCTACCCAAATTGCTTTATCTATTCAGAGTCCTCCCTATTCCAATTCCTTCCTATTTTTTGAGAATAGTACAAAAAAGAGCAACTTCGTTTATATGGGGCTCTTCTAAACCACGTATACCTATACACACACTACATCTTCCCAAAAATAAAGGAGGCCTGGGATACCCTAATTTTACTAACTACTACAGAGCAGCACATTTGGCCAGTCTGTCCAAATACCATGCAAAACAGGAAATCCCATTATGGGTATTTATAGAGGCTTCAGAAAATGACCCTCTATTAATATCAAATTTATTATGGCTTGATCCTAAAGACCGCTTTAAAATTCATAATCCCATAACTAAACACTTCTTATCTCTCTGGGATAAACTAAAAACCAAATATCAGTTACAATCTCCACACAATCCTCTCCTTTCTTTTATCAGAAATCCGGCCTTTTATCCGGCATGGATCTACCCAAATTCTTTTAAAGCTTGGACAACATCAGGCATTCAGACGCTAAATGACTTCATAGCATCTAAATCATTTCTTTCATTCCCATCGCTTAGAGAAAAATATGATCTACCAAACTCTGAGATATTTAGATATCTCCAAATCAAAAATTTTTATACACCATTCCTAAAGGGGGATACACCATTATCCCAATTATCCATTTTTGAATCAATCTGTACAAAAGATCCATTTGCTAAAGGTACAATTTCATCACTTTATAATCAATTATATGGAGTAGCAAATCTTAATAGACCCTCTTACTTTCAGAGGTGGGAGGAGGACCTGGGACGAACTTTAGAAGACACGGACTGGTCTAACATATGGCTCACATCTAAGTCATCTTCACCCAACATCTTAGCACTGGAGACAAATTATAAAGTCCTAACTCGCTGGTACCTTGTACCCGCTAGAGTGGCAAAATATTCACCTAATACCTCAGCTCTTTGTTTTCGAGGATGCCCAGAAATAGGCACATATTTACACATATGGTGGACGTGCCCAGTAATCCAAACCTTCTGGAAGGAAGTCTTCGTGATTGCATCTAAAATATTTTAAAAAATGATACAACCAGATCCATATTTAACTTTACTTAATCTAAAACCGGAATGGTTAACACTCTCTCAATTCAAACTTATGATCCAACTAATAACGGCTGCAAAACAAACAGTGGCCAAGGCATGGAAATCTCCTACATTGGTACTAGCAGAAACAATTCACAGAATGAATAATACAATGTCCCATGCTAAGATGGTAGCCATCGTTCAAAATCAAATTCCAAAATTTGAAAAACTTTGGCATCCTTGGATAAAACAACAGTTCCTGTCAAACTTCAATGACTCTGTCCTGTTGCCATGGTAACAGATTAAATGACTTACAGAGACACCCATTCTAAGGCTTCAAAGAGAACTAAAAAGAATAATAAACTGACGAGCGGGACAACCTTGTGGACCATACCTCTACCTTTCAACCCTTTTTCTTCTTTCTCTTTCCTTTTCTCCACCTTACGATTAAAGCTCATTATCAGAATTTATTTGACCTATATACACTCTACTTGTAAACAATATGTATAGTAGGTATAAATCATTTAAATACCTACAAAAGTAACTAAGGAAATTATATATATCTTTAATTTAGGTTTACGTGAACCCAATGTTTAATATTTGAAATTTCATGATATTTACCTATATAAACCCTACTGTAAAACAATGAGCTTACTTTATAGATCCTTGTAAACTTACTTTATGTATCTTTATAACATTGTATACTCAATAAACTTCTTTTGACAAGGAAAACTGCTTACGGCTTTAATGTAATGTCGGGTCCCGGTAATATGGATGAAAATCAGTGAGACAAATGGCATGGGTACCCCCCAGTCCATTACCAGGCCCTTTGGGTCTTGTATAGATATTAAGGGGAAAAAGAAAATAAATATTTTTGCGCTACTGAGAAAAAATCATATGAACATAATGGCAGCCAGCATCACCAGTGTAGTAACCGTGCAATGAAAATAAAAATAAATGAATGCAGCGCTAAGTGAAATGAGAGCAGAGGGGTGGAATAACACCCCATGTACATATATATTGTGTATGACAGCAAATATTTCCACGTAGTAGTAATTATAGGCCACGACAGATAAAGTGAAAAAAAAGCCTCCAGTTGCTGGAGGCAGTGTCCATAGTGAGGTAAAAGTTCATCAGCATAAACACCGTGATATTTCTAGTGAAAGAAAGGAGGAACATATGTGGATGATGTTCTTAGATCAAATAAGTGGTCTTTATATACTCACGGTCCACACGTAAATAGAAGGGGTAAATAAGCTTACCAGAAAGGGTGGACACACTCACCATACGGCGGAGTGTCATTCAGGCTTATGGATCAACCGATCCTAGGGGTGCTTGCTGGGAGGCGCTGGTAGTAGGTTCCAATGGTCCCATCCAGGGCAACCGTGGGTAGAAGATTGTGCTTAGATCCCCAATGGATGGATGGATTCACCTTCATAGCGAGCAGGCAGCTGGAGGATGCAGCTTTCACCACACCGGATGTGGGTTCATACAGAGAAAGAAAAAGGTCTCCACATAGGGTATTGATCCTGGCTGGCAACCCTCCTTGATCCACGTTACAAGGGTAAGGTTGTGAACCTTATCTTGCTGTCACAGAGGGAGCAGAGGATGAAACATCTTCGGGAGGCCTTGCAGAAAGGTCTGTGCAATGCATTCCCAGAGGGTTGCCAGCCAGTATTGATCCCTCTCCTTGATACCACGAATATGAGGATCCTTCTGCAGGCTTTGCAGGATCAGGGAGGCCATGCAGCGTAGGTTTGCTAAGTCATTCGGTCCAGAGTCCTCTGGGTCACTAAGGACGACATGATCCGCAGTCACCTCCTCCCAGCCACGTACAAGTCCATGGGTTTCTTGGGACTGTAAATGATCCCTTAAAGACTGCTGCTGATGCTGAGTGCCAGGCTCCACCTCTGTGCTGACACAATCCTCCTCCTCTTCCTTTGTGATCGGCGGGCACGCAGTAACACTGTCTGGATAAAGGGGGCTTTGAGAGCTAAGGAAGTCCTCCTCTTCCTGCCTCTGTTCTGCCTCAAGTGCCCTGTCCATTATTCCACGCAGCGTGTGCTCCAACAGGTGGACAAGGGGGACAGTGTCATTAATGCATGCACTGTCACTGCTTACCATCCTCATGGCCTCCTCAAATGGTGACAGGACAGTGCATGCATCCCTAATCATGGCCCACTGGCATGGGGAAAAAAAACAAGCTCCCCTGACCCTGTCCTGGTGCCATAGTCGCACAGGTACTCATTGATGGCCCTCTGCTGCGTGTGCAGCCACTGCAGCATGGCCAACGTTGAGTTCCACCTGGTGGGCATGTCACAGATTAGGCGGTTCTTGGGCAGGTTAAATTCCTTTTGGAGGTCTGCCAGCCGAGCACTGGCATAATATGACCGGAAGAAATGCATAAGACTTTCCTGGCCTGCCCCAGGACATCCTGTAAGCCCGGGTACCTGCCCAAGAACCGCTGCACCACCAAGTTAAGGACATGAGCCAAACAGGGCACATGGGTCAGCTGTCCCTGTCGGAGGGCGGAGAGGAGGTTGGTGCCATTGTCGCAAACCACCATTCCTGGCTTAAGTTGGTGTGGCGTCAACCACCTCTGAACCTGCCCCTGCAAAGCTGACATAATCTCTGCCCTGATGTGGCTCCTGTCCCCCAAGTACACCCGCTCAAGCACCGCATGGCATCTTTTGGCCTGCGTACTTGCGTAGCCCCTTGAATGCCTACGAAGCACCGCTGGTTCCGAGGACAAAGCACAGGAAGAGGCCATGAAGGAAGAAGAAGAGGAGGGGGTGGAGGAGAGAGGTGTTTCAGAATCACCAGTAGTGGCATTTTGGAGGTGTGGTGGCGGAACAACCTCCAACACTACTGCATCTTGTCCTGCATCATTCCCAGCTGCCACCAGAGTCACCCAATGCGCCGTGAAACTTAGGTAACGTCCCTGTCTATGCCTGCTGGACCATGAGTCAGCGGTAATATGCACCTTACCGCTGACCGCCCTGTCCAGCGAGGCCAAGACATTGCCTTCCACATGCCGGTAGAGAGCCAGAATTGCCTTCCATGAGAAAAAGTGGCGTTTGGGAAGCTGCCACTGAGGAACCGCACATTCCACAAACTCATGGGAGGGGCAGAGTCTACCAACTGAAAAGGTAGCAATTGAAGTGCTAGCAATTTTGCCAAGCTAGCGTTCAACCGCTGGGCATGTGGATGGCTGGGAGCGAACTTCTTTCTGCAGTGCAGCAGCTGGGGCAGGGAAATTTGCCTGGTACAATCTGATGTTGGTGTACCGATAGCAGATTGCCCGCAAGTACTTGGCTCTGACACACCTAATTCTACACCTTTATTCCTCTCAGTGCAGGTCTCAGAGAGGACTTAAAGTTTAGTGGGGTTGGAGATCCCAGCTGATGAGGAGCAAGGAGAGGTCCTCTTTGTTCTTTGGTGTGGGTCTTTTAGGTACGCTTGCCGACGAAATGCATGGCAGGTCGACATATGTCTGGTCAAGCATGTGGTGCCCAAGCGGGAGATGTTTTGGCCATTCGTGATACACGTTAGATATATGTTGCAAATAGCAGCGGTGGGATCTGATGCACTCGTCTCAAAAAAGGCCCACACCAAAGAACTTTTGGAATAACACGCAGAGACAGCAGCGCCCTGCACATGTGGAGCTCTGCTGTGTGATGCAGTCAGTGTGCTGCCCTTAGGCTGGCCCCTGTAGGGCACCCTGCCTCGTTGGTGATGTGCCTCCTCCTCCTCCTCTCTCCTATCAGGCACCCACATGGAATCAGTGACCTCATCATCCCCGCCTTCCTCATCACTGGAGCAAACCTGGGAGTATGCTGCAGCTGGGGGAACATGACTGCCAGATCATGCTATCCTACTTTGGCCCCCCCTCTGTCTGGGCTCACGTTACTGCCTTCCTCTAGCTGAGTACCATCATCGGAGCCTTCAAAACGCTGGGCATCCTCCTGGAGCATGTACCCAATACTGTGGTCAAACAGTTCGGGGGACTCCTCAGGAGGACATGGTGGGGCTAGGGAAGGAGTCACTGATGAAGCAAAAAATACTCTTGCGCACAGGTGTGTTGGCTAAAAAGTCCCAAGGGTTCAAAAAGGACTATGGATTTGGGCCTTGCTGCTCTCAAAGGATGGGATTGTCCTAGTGTTAAATAAAAAGAAGAGAAAAAAGAGCGCACCAGCCTAGTGCATTATCCTTGACAGATTTATTTAACCACTTAACAACCGGCCCATAGCCAAATGACGGCTGCAGGGCGGTTGCTTAACTCTGGGAGGACGTCATATGACGTCCTCTCAGAATTCCCCTCTCGCGCGCCCCCTGGGGCGCGCACCCGAACACATCCGTGACCGCCGGGTCCTCAGAACCCGGCGCATCACGGATCCCGGTAAATGCCCGCTGATCGCGGCCATTTACCATGTGATCGCGCCGTCAAATGACGGCGCGATCACATGTAAACAGACCGGCGGCGTCTGATGACGCCGGTTCCTCTCCTCCCCTCCTGTGTACCGATCGGTACACTGTGGAGGAGAGGGAGATGGATGGATGGCTGCAGCGCTGTGGGCTGGTTGTGTAGTGCCCACAGCGCTGCACAGAGACATACAACCATCCATCCATCCATACTCAGCCATCCCCACTACTCTGCAATACTCTGCTATGCCCCACCTTACTCTGCAATACCCCAATATTACTCTGCAATACCCCCACATTACTCTGCAATACCCCCACATTGCTCTGCAATACCCCCACATTACTCTGCAATACCCCACAATACTCTGCAATACCCCACAATACTCTGCAATACCCCACAGTACTCTGTAATACCCCACAATACTCTGCAATACCCCGCAATACTCTGCAATACCCCGCAGTACTCTGCAATACCCCGCAGTACTCTGCAATACCCCGCAATACTCTGCAATACTCTGCAATACTCCGCAATACTCTGCAATACCCCGCAGTACTCTGCAATACCCTGCAGTACTCTGCAATACCCTGCAATACTCTGCAATACCCCGCAGTACTCTGCAATACCCCGCAGTACTCTGCAATACCCTGCAGTACACTGCAATACCCCGCAATACTCTGCAATACCCCGCAGTACACTGCAATACCCCGCAGTACACTGCAATACCCCGCAATACTCCGCAATACCCCGCAATACTCTGCAATACCCCGCAATACTCTGCAATACCCCGCAATACTCCGCAATACCCCGCAATACTCTGCAATACCCTGCAGTACTCTGCAATACCCCGTCGTACTCTGCAATACCCCCCATACTCTGCAATACCCCCCATACTCTGCAATACCCCGCCATACCCAGCCATACCCTGCCATGCTGAGCCACGCTCGGCTGTACTCGGCCTCTGTATGTGGCCAGGCTGTGGAAGTCTCACACATGTGGTATCGCCGTACTCAGGAGGAGCAGGAGAATCTATTTTGGGGTGTCATTTTTGGTATGTACATGCTATGTGTTAGAAATATTGTATAAATGGACAACTTTGTGTTAAAAAAAAAAAAATACGTTTTAACCACTTCCCGCCCGCCGACTGTCATACAACGTCCTTGACTTTGTGCGGGGATATCTGAATAAAGCCTGCAGCTACAGGCATCATTCAGATATCAGCTTTTTCAGCCGGCAATTCCCTACACCATAAGAATGATCATAGCGGCTGTTCCACTGCTTGATCATTCTTACGGGAGGCGAGAGGGGATGTCCCCCCTCCCGCCGCACTCCGCTGCTTCTACCGACTCACCGCTACGATCGAAGCCAGGATCGTTTTTTTTTTTTTTTTTTTTATTTCAGGCTTCCCAGCCTAGAGGTGAGATGTGGGGTCTTATTGACCCCATATCTCATTGTAAAGAGGACCTGTCATGCCATATTCCAATTACAAGGGATGTTTACATTCCTTGTAATAGGAATAAAAGTGGTCAAAATTTTTTTTTTTGTAAAAAAGCATCAAACAAAAATAAATAAAGTAAAATGAACAATAAAAAAAAAAAAAAAATTTTAAAGCACCCCTGTCCCTGTGTGCTTGCATGCAGAAGCGAACGCATATGTAAGTCCCGCCCACATATGAAAACGGTGTTCAAACCACACATGTGAGGTATCACTGCGATTGGTAGAGCGAGCGCAAAAATATTGGCCCTAGACCTCCTCTGTAACTCAAAACATGTAACCAGTAAAAAATTTTAAAGCGTCGCCTATGGGGATTTTTGAGTAGCAAAGTATGGCGCCATTCCACAAGCGCGTGCAATTTTGAAAGGTGACATGTTGGGTATCTATTTACTCGGCGTAACTTCATCTTTCACATTATGCAAAAACATTGGGCTAAATTTACTGTTTTGGTTTTTGTAAAGCACAAAACAGTTTTTTTTTCCAAAAAAAAGCGTTAAAAAAATTGCTGCGCAAATACCGTGTGAGATAAAAAGTTGCAACGACCGCCATTGTATTCTCTAGGGTCTTTGCTAAAAAAAACATATATAATGTTTTGGGTTCTATGTAATTTTCTAGCTAATAAATGATGATTTTTACATGTAGGAGAGAAATGTCAGAATTGACCTGGGCACTCCAGAATGCCTGAAGGTGCTCCCCTGCATGTTGGGCCTCTGTATGTGGCCACGCTGTGTAAAAGTCTCACACATGTGGTATCGTCGTACTCAGGAGTAATAGCAGAATGTGTTTTGGGGTGTAATTTGTGGTATGCATATGTGGAGTGTAAGAAATAACCTGCTAATATGACAATTTTGTGAAAAAAAAGTAAAAAAAAAAAAACTTGATTTGCAAAGAATTGTGGGAAAAAATGACAACTTCAAAAAACTCACCATGCATCTTTCTAAATACCTTGGAATGTCTTCTTTCCAAAAAGGGGTCATTTGGGGGTATTTGTACTTTTCTGGCATGTTAGGGTCTCAAGAAATTAGATAGGCCGTCAGTACTTCAGGTGTGATCAATTTTCAGATATTCGCACCATAGCTTGTGGACGCTATAACTTTCACAAAGACCAAATAATATCCACCGATTTGGGTTATTTTTACCAAAGATATGTAGCGGTATAAATTTTGGCCAAAATATATGAAGAAAAATTACTAAAAATTTATTTTTTTACAGAATTTTCGGTCTTTTTTCTTTTATAGCGCAAAAAATAAAGAACCCAGCGGTGATTAAATACTACCAAAATAAAGCTCTATTTGTGTGAAAAAAAGGACAAAAATTTCATATGGGTACAGTGTTGCATGACTGAGTAATTGTCATTCAAAATGTGAGAGCACCAAAAGCTGAAAATTGGTCTGGTTAGGAAGGGGGTTTAAGTGCCCAGTGGTCAAGTGGTTAATTAAAAACAAGATAAAAACTACTCACAAAGGTCGAAGAAAAAATCGGAAAACTGCTACCACTGGAATAATTGCCTCTGTGCCATTGCTATGCGATTTTTTCTTCGACCTTTGTGAGTAGTTTTTATCTTGTTTTTAATTAAATAAATCTGTCAAGGATAATGCATTAGGCTGGTGCGCTCTTTTTTCTCTTCTTTTTATTTAACACTAGGAGTCACTGATGCCATTGAGCCGAGGGAAGAGGCTGGGTTGGCAGCTGCTTTGCCAGACAAAGTACCCTGAGCCTGGGTGAGAGAGGATGAGGAGGATGAGGACGGCTTGGTCATCCACTCGACCAAGTCTTCCGCATGTTGCGGCTCAACATGGCCAGCTGCCGAAAAAAAGGCCAAGCTTGTCCCACGGCCACGTGCTGATGAGAATGTACCGTGTCCACGACCAGCACTGTTGCCTCTAGACACAGAGCCTGCTTGCCCTCTTTTATTGGCTTGTGACTGTCTGGCTCTCCTTGTTGGCCTTCCAGACATACTATTGGCTTGCAGTGAGATGTAGCTGCACTGGGAAATATATATATGCCGATTATACTGCAGCTAGCAGAATCAACTGCCTGCCTGTAGTATTATTAGTATGAGAACACCTGCACTTGTCTTAGAGTAGCCATACTGTAGGTGCAACTGTGCAGGGTACACAGTACAGTAACTGGAAATACGTCAAGAGCATACACAAGCACCTGGCTTCAGGTAGTTATACTGTAGGTGCAACTGTGCAGGGTACACAGTACAAAAACTGGAAATACGTCAAGAGCCTACACAAGCACCTGGCTTCAGGTAGTTATACTGTAGGTGCAACTGTGCAGGGTACACAGTACAATAACTGGAAATACGTCAAGAGCCACCACAAGCACCTGGCTTCAGGTAGCTATACTGTAGGTGCAACTGTGCAGGGTACACAGTACAGTAACTGGAAATACATCAAGAGCCTACACAAGCACCTGACTTCAGGTAGTTATACTGTAGGTGCAACTGTGCAGGGTACACAGTACAGTAACTGGAAATACGTCAAGAGCCTACACAAGCACCTGGCTTCAGGTAGCTATACTGTAGGTGCAACTGTGCAGGGTACACAGTACAGTAACTGGAAATACGTCAAGAGCCTACACAAGCACATGGCTTCAGGTAGTTATACTGTAGGTGCAACTGTGCAGGGTACACAGTACAGTAACTGGAAATACGCCAAAAGCCTACACAAGCACCTGGCTTCAGGTAGCTATACTGTAGGTGCAACTGTGCAGGGTACACAGTACAGTAACTGGAAATACGTCAAGAGCCTACACAAGCACCTGACTTCAGATAGCTATACTGTAGGTGCAACTGTGCAGGGTACACAGTACAGTAACTGGAAATACTGTAAAAACACCTGCCTGCCTGTCAGTATATTAGGAAGAGAAGAACAGGATCTAGCTAAACTGAATACAGTGTGTATATATATATATACATATATATATATATATATATATATACATACACACAGACACACACACAACACCTGGGATGCATATATATATACACAATACACTGCAAGTGCAGCTAACTGACTCGACCTGCCTACTCTATCTAACTTAAATCAAATGACACTGTCTCTCTATCTCTCTCTCCAGTCTTCACCGCAACACACTAAACAGGGCTGACCTGCAGGTGCAGGCGGCCTTATATAGTGTGGCGTATATTAAACCCCCTGAGCCATAATTGGCCAAAGCCTCCGTGGCTTTGGCCAATTACGGCTCTCTGTACACACGGCGCTGTGATTGGCCAAGCATGCGGGTCATAGTGCATGCTTGGCCAATCACAGCCAGCAATGCACTGCGATGCCGCAGTGAATTATGGGCTGTGATGCAACACTCGAATTTGGTGCGAACGGCCCATAACATTCGTAATTCAGCAAACGACCGAACATACGATGTTCGAGTCGAACGCACAAAGCTCATCCCTAGCGGTGACATAGTACAGAGGCCATCAATTTGCCGAACCAGACGAGCCATTCTACACACAAAACCCAAAAAAACGGTAAAAATCTTTAATCTGTCCAACCACATCCTGTCCTCTGCCGACACGGCACTCCTTAGCCGTGGCCTAAACTTTGCTCCCATCAATAGGCCAAACCCTTTTTTGCTTTTTAAAGATTTGAATTGCTATATTAGGAATTTAACTCTTCAAAGACACTTTAATATTAAAAAAGCCAAAGATCTACAAACCTCTACCGAACAGGCCAACACCACTTCATCTTCACCTCCACCTGAAGATGTTGACAACATCTCTGACATCTATGACTATGACTGCCCAGATATTCTACATACTAAGGACGACATTCCATGTACAGAAGATGACCTGTCTAGGTTACTCACACAACACTTTGCTACCTCCCCTCCCATCATACATTCTGGTTTAAAGCCCAAATCTATTTTCTTTCCCACACACTCGAAAGGGCCCTATATAGAGAATTTCTACAGAGTGGTCTTTTCCGACATGACCAAACTCTGTAACTCCACAAACACTAGTAAATCACAAAATCTCTCATCGTCCGAAACCAGATCTCTACAACAATTCATCCAAGCGGAAGATCTCATTATTAAGCCTGCTGATAAAGGAGGCGGCATCATCCTCCAAAATAAAGTTGACTACATTGCTGAGGCTAAAAGACTTTTGTCCAACCACACTACTTATATGAAACTTCCCAAAGATCCTACCAACGATTTCACTGTAGAAGCGGAAGTTCTGATCTCCACTGCCCTCAGTGATAACATCATCTCTAAGGTAGAAAGCCTCTTTTTCCGTAAACCTTTTTATTCCATCCCTTACTTCTACCATCTACCGAAAATCCACAAGAACCAACATAATCCCCCAGGTAGGCCAATAGTGGCCTTGATGGATAGCATTACCTCAGGCTTCAGCCTATATGTCGACAGATACCTACAACCCTTAGTTCACCAACTTCAGTCTTATATACGGGATGGGACACACCTTTTGGAACAACTCTCACCATACAGTTGGGAACCCACGTATTCTTGGCTATCTCTAGACGTCAGTTCCCTGTACACTTCTATCCCTCACGACTTCGGTATCATGGCCCTCGAGTACTTCCTTTCTACAGACCCACTTACTAATCCCCCCCAGACCACTTTCATCATAGAAGCCACCAAGTTTTGTTTAACACACAACTATTTTACATTTAATGGTGACTTCTATTTACAGTTACAAGGGACTGCGATGGGGGCTAATTTTGCCCCCTCGTACGCGAACTTGGCTATGGGGTTCTGGGAACAACAGTACATTCATCACAACAACCCTTTCTCGGCCAACATCGTTTTTTTCGGTGGATACATCGATGACATCATAATCATCTGGGATGGACCACTAGATCTCATTCCATTATTCACCTCATATTGCAATAACAACAAGTACAGATTATCTTTCACATATGACAGTAACCAGACTTCTCTAGCTTTCCTGGATTTAGAATTAAGACATGACAACCAGGAGATATATGCCAAGAACTATACCAAGCCCACTAGTGGCAATTCATATCTTCATTTTAAGAGTTGCCACTATCCTCCATGGATTAAAAATATTCCCAAAGGTCAATTTTGTCGGCTGAGACAAAACTGCACCAGAAAAACCGATTACATAGAAGCCAGTATCCACCTCAAAAATAAGTTTTCCGAAAAAGGATGTCCGGAAGATTTAGTTGAGACAGCCTATGAATCATATCTTCACGGAAAAACTCCACGCAGTAATACGCCCCCCACAAATTGCCCCATCCGGTTCATCACTACCTTTCACTCCCAACACAGTAGAATGGAGAAGATCCTTCGGAAACACTGGGATATCCTCCAACAAGATCCCCATCTCAGGCCCATTTTCCCTACACATCCACAGGTTATCTATCGAAAGGCCCCCCAATCTCAAAAACAAAATTGCTCCCAGTAAACTCAAGACTACCTTGGCCTTTCCGTCCATTACTCCACTCATCCCTCCAGTAGGGATGTTCCAATGTCGAAAAAATTGTGTAAGACCTGTCACTTTGTCCAACATGGCCAAAAATCTTTTTCCACCAAAGGCCAGACATACATCCTGAAAGACTTCTATAACTGTTCATCCGACTACGTGGTGTATGGTCTGATTTGCCCCTGTGGCCTCATATATGTCATCCGCACCATCCGGCCGCTGAGACAACGGTTCGGGGAACACAGGAGATACATAGAGGGTGGCACAGACCCCCATAGTGTACCGAAACACTTCGCTGTAGCACACAAGGGCTCCACCCATGGACTGTCAGTTTGGGTCATAGAACAGATCCCTAGGTCTCTCTCGCCCGCCGAAAGGTTCAAAAAATTATGTGCGAGGGAGACCTATTGGATCTACCGTCTAGATATCCTCTCGCCTGGAGGAATTAATGAATGTATCGAAACTTCATCCATCTTGTAATATCCACATCAATACTAGCCTACATGATATCCACATGTTCACCTTTTTAAAAAAATCCCCATTATCCCATTGATTTTAACATAATCACTACTGTTTTTATTTCATTTTTTAGTTTTATGGATAATGACTTTTTTTTATTAAGTTTTTAATGTGGAAAATATATGTTGATAATATGTATACATGCACTTCCCTACTTTCCCCTTGTTCTATACCTTTGGTTTACTCCTACCTGGACTCTGTAAACTAAAATATGTACAGGTGCCATCAGTCCCTTTCCTCCCCCCCTTTACATTTCTCTTATTCATTTCCCCTCCCCTTCCCCCCCCTTTCCCCCCCCTCTTCACATTTCTCTTTTTCATTTCCCCTCCCCTTCCCCCCTTTCCCCCCCTCTTTCCCCCCCCATCCCCCCCCTTCCCCCCTCCATGTCCCACTTTACCCATGTGGGTGTACGTCATAGCATGTATATACCACTTAGCCATATCTATACTTGTTATCCATTCTAAGCGGCCACTAGTTGCTCTTTATTTCTTGTAACCCACATATAATTTCTGATCGTTTACTGATGTGCTAATATACAACTAATATATAGCACATATTACACTGTCCTTGTATCTCTTCCCCATCCCCCTTCCCCCCCCCCCTTCCCATAGGTATATATACATATGTTTATTCACTCTTCCCCCTGTGTCTATCATAGGACATACATGGTCATAGTTCATTCCTCATAATTTTCTTTAGTTTTACTTTCCAGCTGTTCTTCTATGTCATTGTCTTTCCCTTTTTCTCTCCTATAACCAGGTTTATTATCATTTCTTCCACTCCCCCTTCTCCGTTTTCTCCCCCCCACATCATTCCCCTCCCCCTCCCATTTCCGTTCACATCCTTCCTCCCAGTCCGTTCCATGTTCTTTTATTGCTGCCTCTCCCTGATTCCTACCACTGCTGACACTTCTACACACAGAGTTTCAGGCCACTCCCCCCCTCTCCTATACTATTCCGCTCTCCTCTCTCTCACTGCTCTCCATATATAAATCCTCTTCATCTCCCAGCCAATCATCTTGACAAAGGAGCGCCGCCGTCACACCACTCATGTCGTGCCAGCTCAGGAAACGCGTCGCACATCGTGTGACGTCATCATCCTGTGTCTGGATCGGCTGCTAACCAAGCCTCTCTTTGGTGCCTGTCTCCAGATGTGTGTCTCGGCCGTCCACATCCAGCGTTCTTAGACTGCCCAGAGTTTCCCAACACCTACCAGCCGAGAGATGACTCCACGGATCCCCTGGATTGCCCTGGGACATGTTTAATGCTTGAAACTTTCTACTCAAATGTGAGTGTATTACCAACTGTTGCTGTTTTTTAATAAATTGTTTTAAAAGTCTGCACCCAGAGGCGCCTCCTCTTCCTTGTCTTACAGTGCATTGGGATAATGGCTTTTACTCCCTTCGGAAGGCTGCCTTGAATGTGGATTCTACACATTACCCCTGCCTCTTCCACCTGCAGTGTCACATCACGGACTTACCCTCCACTTATTGCTATTATGAACTGTTAACCTTTTCATTTATTTTTTATGTGCATCATTGTATTATTGGATTTTGCTGTCCATCGTTGCGCCGAATACTTGTTATACATCAATTTGCCTGCCCTATTATTTTGGGAGTAATAATTCAATTTCAGTTGTTTGAGGTATTTGTCATGGTTAGTTAATAAAGTTGACCTAAGCTCATTCCTTTTGTTGTTGATTTTTTGGAATTAGTTAGAATTATCTGGATATTGTTTATGTTATTTTTCAAGACTAGATATATCTTTTAAAAGGGTATTAACCAGGGCTTTTTTTCTCAGAGAAAAAGTGGTGGAACTCACACCCCCTCCCCTGGCCGCACCCCTACCAACCCCTAGGACCGCCCCCTAGAACCGCCCCTTTAGAGAACAGTGATGCAAGTAAAATGTGCAGCACAGAGACATTCCCAAATGTGCAGCACAGAGACATTCCCAAGTGTGCAGCAAAGAGACATTCCCAAATGTGCGGCACAGAGACATTCCCAAGTGTGCCGCACAGAGACATTCCCAAATGTGCGGCACAGAGACATTCCCAAGTGTGCAGCACAGAGACATTCCCAAATGTGCGGCACAGAGACATTCCCAAATGTGCGGCACAGAGACATTCCCAAGTGTGCAGCACAGAGACATTCCCAAATGTGCGGCACAGAGACATTCCCAAATGTGCGGCACAGAGACATTCCCAAGTGTGCGGCACAGAGACATTCCCAAATGTGCGGCACAGAGACATTTCCAAGTGTGCAGCACAGAGACATTCCCAAATGTGCGGCACAGAGACATTCCCAAATGTGCGGCACAGAGACATTCCCAAATGTGCGGCACAGAGACATTCCCAAATGTGCGGCACAGAGACATTCCCAAGTGTGCGGCACAGAGACATTCCCAAATGTGCGGCACAGAGACATTCCCAAGTGTGCGGCACAGAGACATTCCCAAGTGTGCGGCACAGAGACATTCCCAAATGTGCGGCACAGAGACATTCCCAAGTGTGCGGCACAGAGACATTCCCAAATGTGCGGCACAGAGACATTCCCAAATGTGCGGCACAGAGACATTCCCAAGTGTGCGGCACAGAGACATTCCCAAGTGTGCGGCACAGAGACATTCCCAAATGTGCAGCACAGAGACATTTCCAAGTGTGCGGCACAGAGACATTCCCAAATGTGCGGCACAGAGACATTCCCAAATGTGCGGCACAGAGACATTCCCAAATGTGCGGCACAGAGACATTCCCAAATGTGCAGCACAGAGACATTCCCAAGTGTGCAGCACAGAGACATTCCCAAATGTGCAGCACAGAGACATTTCCAAATGTGCGGCACAGAGACATTCCCAAATGTGCGACACAGAGACATTCCCAAGTGTGCGGCACAGAGACATTCCCAAGTGTGCGGCACAGAGACATTCCTAAATGTGCAGCACAGAGACATTCCCAAGTGTGCAGCACAGAGACATTCCCAAATGTGCAGCACAGAGACATTTCCAAATGTGCGGCACAGAGACATTCCCAAATGTGCGGCACAGAGACATTCCCAAGTGTGCGGCACAGAGACATTCCCAAATGTGCGGCACAGAGACATTCCCAAATGTGCAGCACAGAGACATTCCCAAGTGTGCAGCACAGAGACATTCCCAAATGTGCAGCACAGAGACATTCCCAAGTGTGCAGCAAAGAGACATTCCCAAGTGTGCAGCAAAGAGACATTCCCAAGTGTGCGGCACAGAGACATTCCCAAGTGTGCAGCAAAGAGACATTCCCAAGTGTGCGGCACAGAGACATTCCCAAGTGTGCGGCACAAAGACATTCCCAAGTGTGCGGCACAGAGACATTCCCAAGTGTGCGGCACAGAGACATTTCCAAGTGTGCGGCACAGAGACATTCCCAAGTGTGCGGCACAGAGACATTTCCAAGTGTGCGGCAAAGAGACATTCCCAAGTGTGCGGCAAAGAGACATTCCCAAGTGTGCGGCACAGAGACATTCCCAAGTGTGCGGCACAGAGACATTCC
Organism: Aquarana catesbeiana; assembly: GCA_037953035.1. Taxonomy (NCBI): domain Eukaryota; kingdom Metazoa; phylum Chordata; class Amphibia; order Anura; family Ranidae; genus Aquarana; species Aquarana catesbeiana. Next base: position 1,188,902 of record JBBHAA010001782.1, read on the forward strand.
CAAGTGTGCGGCACAGAGACATTCCCAAGTGTGCGGCACAGAGACATTCCCAAATGTGCGGCACAGAGACATTCCCAAGTGTGCGGCACAGAGACATTCCCAAATGTGCGGCACAGAGACATTCCCAAGTGTGCAGCACAGAGACATTCCCAAGTGTGCGGCACAGAGACATTCCCAAGTGTGCGGCACAGAGACATTCCCAAGTGTGCGGCACAGAGACATTCCCAAGTGTGCGTCACAGAGACATTCCCAAATGTGCGGCACAGAGACATTCCCAAGTGTGCGGCACAGAGACATTCCCAAGTGTGAGGCACAGAGACATTCCCAAGTGTGCGGCACAGAGACATTCCCAGTGCATTAGAGACAGCCATAGTCCAGCAAAGAGACCGTCCAGTCCAGCAAAGAGACTATCCAGCAAAGAGACCGTCCAGTCCAGCAAAGAGACTATCCAGCAAAGAGACCGTCCAGTCCAGCAAAGAGACTATCCAGCAAAGAGTCAGTCCAGTCCAGCAAAGAGACTGTCTAGCAAAGAGACCGCCCAGCAAAGAGACCGTCCAACTTAGTCCAGCAAAAAGACCACCCAGCAAAGAGACCGTCCAACTTAGTCCAGCAAAAAGACTGCCCAGCTTAGGCCTGTGACTCACATGGACCAAAGCATGCATCCCCATATATTGAGCAAAGAGACATTCCCAAATGTGCAGCAGAGAGACATTCCCAGCAAAGAGACCCCCAGCAAAAAGGCCACCCAGAATAGTCCAAAGAGACCGCTCAGCCCAGCAAAGAGACTGTCAGCAAAAAGACCGTCCAGATTAGTCCAGCAAAGAGACCACCCAGATTAGACCAGCAAAGAGACCACCTAGATTAGTCCAGCAAAAAGACTGCCCAGTAAAAAGACTGCCCAGCAAAGAGACCGCCCAGATTAGTCCAGCAAAAAGACTGCCCAGTAAAGAGTGCCCAGGAAAGAGACTGCCCAGCAAACAGATGGGATGGATGATCCGGGGTGGGGATGAGGATGATGGAGAGGGATGGATGATCCGGGGTGGGGATGAGGATGATGGAGAGGGATTGATGATCCGGGGTGGGGATGATGGAGAGGTATGGATGGATGATCCGGGGTGGGGATGAGGGAGAGGGATGGATGATCCGGGGTGGGGATGAGGGAGAGGGATGGATGATCCGGGGTGGGGATGAGGATGATGGAGAGGGATTGATGATCCGGGGTGGGGATGATGGAGAGGTATGGATGGATGATCCGGGGTGGGGATGAGGGAGAGGGATGGATGATCCGGGGTGGGGATGAGGGAGAGGGATGGATGATCCGGGGTGGGGATGAGGATGATGGAGAGGGATGGATGATCCGGGGTGGGGATGATGGAGAGGGATGGATGGATGATCCGGGGTGGGGATGAAGATGATGGAGAGGGATGGATGATCCGGGGTGGGGATGATGGACAGGGATGGATGGATGATCCAGGGTGGGGATGAGGAAGAGGGATGGATGATCCGGGGTGGGGATGAGGATGATGGAGAGGGATGGATGATCCGGGGTGGGGATGAGGATGATGGAGAGGGATGGATGATCCTGGGTGGGGATGAGGATGATGGAGAGGGATGGATGATCCGGGGTGGGGATGATGGAGAGGGATGGATGGATGATCCGGAGTGGGGATGAGGATGATAGAGAGGGATGGATAATCCGGGGTGGGGATGAGGGAGAGGGATGGATGATCCGGGGTGGGGATGATGGAGAGGGATGGATGATCCGGGGTGGGGATGAGGATGATGGAGAGGGATGGATGATCCGGGGTGGGGATGATGGAGAGGGATGGATGGATGATCCGGGGTGGGGATGAGGGAGAGGGATGGATGATCCGGGGTGGGGATGAGGATGATGGATGATTCGGGGTGGGGATGAGGGAGAGGGATGGATGATCCGGGGTGGGGATGATGGAGAGGGATGGATGGATGATCCGGGTGGGGACGAGGGAGAGGGATGGGTGATCCGGGGTGGGAATGAGGGAGAGGGATGGATGATCCGGGGTAGGGATGAGGGAGAGGGATGGAGGATCAGGGGTGGGGATGAGGGAGAGGGATGGATGGATGATCCGGAGTGGGGATGAGGATGATGGAGAGGGATGGATAGGGATGGATGATCCGGGGTGGGGATGATGGAGAGGGATGGATGATCCGGGGTGGAGATGAGGGAGAGGGATGGATGATCCGGGGTGGGGATGAGGGAGAGGGATGGATGATCCGGGGTGGGGATGATGGAGAAGGATGGATGATCCGGGTGGGGATGAGGATGATGGAGAGGGATGGATGATCCGGGGTGGGGATGAGGATGATGGAGAGGGATGGATGATCCAGGGTGGGGATGAGGATGATGGAGAGGGATGGATGATCCAGGGTGGGGATGAGGGAGAGGGATGGATGATCCGGGGTGGGGATGAGGGAGAGGGATGGATGATCCGGGGTGGGGATGATGGGGAGGGATGGATGATCCAGGGTGGGGATGAGGGAGAGGGATGGATGATCCGGGGTGGGGATGAGAGAGAGGGATGGATGATCTGGGGTGGGGATGAGGATGATAGAGAGGGATGGATGATCCCGGGTGGGGATGAGGGAGAGGGATGGATGATCGGGGATGGGTATGATGGAGAGGGATGGATGATCCGGGGTGGGGATGAGGGAGAGGGATGGATGATCCGGGGTGGGGATGTTGGGGAGGGATGGATGATCTGGGGTGGGGATGAGGGAGAGGGATGGATGATCCGGGGTGGGGATGAGGGAGAGGGATGGATGATCCGGGGTGGGGATGATGGAGAGGGATGTAAAAATGCATATAAAAGCAAAGGAGAAGGCCTTCAAAAAATACAAGGTTGAGGGATCATCCTCAGCATTCAGACTTTATAAAGAATGCAACAAGAAATGTAAGGATGCAATTAGGACGGCTAAGATAGAACATGAAAGACACATAGCGGAGAAGAGCAAAAAAAATCCCAAGAAATTCTTTAAGTATGTAAACAGTAAAAAAGGGAGGACAGACCATATTGGCCCCATAAAGAATGAGGAAGGACATCTGGTTACAAAGGATGGGGAGATGGCAAAGGTATTGAATTTATTCTTCTCCTCAGTCTTCACGAGTGAATCGGGGGGCTTCAGTAACCAAAACTGCAGTGTTTATCCTCATGACACAACACACGAAGCACCTCCATGGTTAACAGAAGACAGAATTAAAATTAGACTTGAGAAACTTAACATTAATAAATCACCGGGACCAGATGGCTTGCATCCGAGAGTACTTAGGGAACTCAGTCAAGTGGTTGCCAGACCGTTGTTCCTAATTTTTACAGACAGTCTATTGACTGGAATGGTACCAGCTGATTGGAGAAAAGCCAATGTAGCACCAATATTTAAAAAGGGCCCAAAATACATCTCTGGGAATTACAGACCAGTTAGCCTAACATCAATAGTATGTAAACTCTTGGAGGGGATGATAAGGGACTATATACAAGATTTTAGTAATAAGAATGATATCATTAGCAGTAATCAGCATGGATTCATGAAGAATCGTTCTTGCCAAACCAATCTATTAACCTTCTATGAGGAGGTGAGTTGCCATCTAGATAAAGGAAGGCCCGTAGACGTGGTGTATCTGGATTTTGCAAAAGCATTTGACACAGTTCCCCATAAACGTTTACTGTACAAAATAAGGTGCGTTGGCATGGACCATAGGGTGAGTACATGGATTGAAAACTGGCTACAAGGGCGAGTTCAGAGGGTGGTGATAAATGGGGAGTACTCAGAATGGTCAGGGGTGGGTAGTGGGGTTCCCCAGGGTTCTGTGCTGGGACCAATCCTATTTAATTTGTTCATAAACGATCTGGAGGATGGGATAAACAGTTCAATCTCTGTATTTGCGGACAATACTAAGCTAAGCAGGGCAATAACTTCTCCGCAGGATGTGGAAACCTTGCAAAAAGACCTTAACAAATGAATGGTACATGGTAAATGAGGTTCAATTTAGAAAAATGTAAAATAATGCTTTAGGGTGGCAAAAATCTGAATGCAATCTATACACTGGGGGGAGAACCTCTGGGGGAATCTAGGATGGAAAAGGACCTGGGGGTCCTAGTAGATGATAGGCTCAGCAATGACATGCAATGCCAAGCTGCTGCTTACAAAGCAAACAGAATATTGGCATTAAAAGGGGGATCAGCTCCAGAGATAAAACAATAATTCTCCCGCTCTACAAGACTCTGGTCTGGCCGCACCTAGAGTATGCGGTCCAGTTCTGGGCACCAGTCCTCAGGAAGGATGTACTGGAAATGGAGCGACTATAAAGAAGGGCAACAAAGGTAATAAAGGGTCTGGAGGATCTTAGTTATGAGGAAAGGTTGTGAGCACTGAACGTATTCTCTCTGGAGAAGAGACGCTTGAGAGGGGATATGATTTCAATTTACAAATAATCACACACATAATCACACACATAGGTTGGACTTGATGGACTTGTGTCTTTTTTCAACCTCACCTACTATGTAACTATGTAAATACCGGACTGGTGACCCCACAATAGGGATAAAACTTTTTCGCAGAAGAGAGTTTAATAAGACTCTGGGCCACTCATTACAATTCGAAGAAAAGAGGTTTAACCTTAAACTACGTAGAGGGTTCTTTACTGTAAGAGCGGCAAGGATGTGGAATTCCCTTCCACAGGCGGTGGTCTCAGCGGGGAGCATCGATAGCTTCAAAATACTATTAGATAATAACCTGAATGACTGCAACATACAGGAATATACAATGTAATACTGACACATAATCACACACATAGGTTGGACTTGATGGACTTGTGTCTTTTTTCAACTTCACCTACTATGTAACTATGTAGTGGCTCCTTTGGAGCGACAATGTAAAATTGACACCTTGGCTCTAATGCATTTTCTCGCAGAACAAGGACACGAGGTCAGCAAAGACAAATTGCAACTGTGGAAAGAAAGGTGAAATGCCTGGGTTACATTTTATCTCAAGAAGGCAGACTTTTGCATTATATCCGAAAAGAGGCCATCCTTCAAGCCCCCAAACCACGTACCAAAAAAGAAATGATGTAATCTCTTGGCATGGCAAATTTCTGTAGAGCATGGATAGCAAATTATGCTATGGAGGCGGTGCCTCTTTTTGATCTCATCTATGGTTCACTAATGTCTGCAAAAGATCCCATCCAGTGGAATGTGCAAGCAGAGGATGCATTTACGAAGGTAAAGCACCTCATTGTGGGTTCCTCTGTGCTTGGCCTTCCGAATTACAGTAAAACCTTTTATCAGACTGTTCATTGTAAGGAAGAGTACATGACTTCTGTTCTCACATAGGTTTATGGGGACAAGCACAAACCAATTGCATTCTATTCAACTAAATTAGATCCAGTGGCCCAGAGTTTTCCCCACTGTGTACAAGCTGTAGTAGCAGCCTCATTGGCCATACGGTAATCTGCACTGATAGTACTGGTCCACCCCCTGGTTCTTAAAGTCTCACATGCCATTTCAGTAATCTTACTACAAGACAAAATCTCCTATTTATCTCCAGCCAGGCATCTATCATGTATGACTACTCTTCTGGGACAGCCGCACATTACAATCGAGAGGTGTACAACATTGAACCACGCCACAATGATATAAACACATAGTGATGGGGATCCACATGATTGTATAGCTCAAATTGATGAACGGTTACTCCCTAGGAGGGATCTCACTGATATTCCCTTTCCAGATGCTGACATTACCTTTTGTGTTGATGGGTCTTGTAAAAAAGACGATAAAGGGGTAAATCAAACGGCTTACACTATAGTAACATATGACCAGGTCATTGAAGCCAGAACCCTTCCCTGTTCCTACTCTACACAACAAGCTGAAATTGTTGCCCTATCCAGGGCCTGTAGCTAAGGGATAAGGGGTAAAAAAAAAAAAATATATATATATATATATACACACAAGTATAGAAGGTAAACCCATCTTACCTACATCCCTGTTTAGATATACTGCATTATTGAGCCATGGGCAAGCTCATATCTCAAAAGGAGGGATGGTACAGGTGATCAACAAGGTGTTCACAACATATGGGTTTACGAACGACAAAATTTTTTCCTCACGTTTGCTTTGTAACAGATACCATTCTCAGGGTGCCCTAAGACCTTCAAGGGGTCATTTCCCACAACCCCTGTATCGCTTTCACACAATATGCATGGATTTTATGATTATTGTTGTTTACAAAATGGGTGGAAGCTTTTCCTATGACACACCCAAATGGGCAGTCAGTAGCCAAAGTACTAATCAAAGAGGTGATTCCACGGAAGGAATCCCCTCTGTGATTTACAGTGACAACGGCTCCCATTTTGTAAACCGAACAATACAACAAATTGGTAAATGGTACAATATTGACCTAGAAAACCCACTGTGTCTACCACCCACAATCTGTGGGCACAGTGGAGAGACACAATGGTACCTTAAAGAGTAAACTAAGAAAATTGTTGGAGGAAACAGGAAAAAAATGGGTTCAGTGTTTGCGAATGGCATTGTTGAGTATAAGAATTACCCCTACTGCTAAAGGACTAACACCGTATGAAATGTTGTATGGTAAACCTTATTATATTCCACAACTAGCCACCGTTCCTCTCCCTAAAGAGGAAATAGACTTGACTTGTATAATAAGAATGTTTTCATAAAATATTACTGGGTCAGAATGTGTAAATGAGAAAAATTGCTACCCTAAGGGCCCTTTCACACTGGGGCGGTGTACAGGCGCTATTGCGCTAATAATAGCGCCTGCAAACCGACCCGAAAGTGCCGCTGCTTTCATTCCAGTGTGAAAGCCCCCGAGGGCTCTCACACTGGAGTGATGCGCTGGCAGGACGGTAAAAAAAGTCCTGCCAGCAGCATCTTCAGAGCGGTGAAGGAGTGGAGTGTACACCGCTCCTATACCGCTCCTGCCCATTGAAATCAATGGGACGGCGCGGCTATACCGCCGGCAAAGCGCCTCTGCAGAGGTGATTTGCGGGGGTATTTAACCCTTTCTCGGCCGCTAGCGGGGGGTAAAACCTCCCCGCTAGCGGCCGCATACCGATGGTAAAACGCCGCTAATAATAGCGGCGTTTTACTGCCGACGCCGCCCCCCGCCCCAGTGTGAAAGGGCTCTAAGACTAGAATGCAAAGTATACCCCCATCAGTACAAGCATTACCAGGAAATATTACTTGTTTCTCTAACAATGACAGTAATGGTACAAATGTTGGCACCCTGTTCCCTGAATACTGTGCAACTACAATCCTTACTACAGACATTAAGTACCAACTAAAATGGTTTCAGGAACAAAAACAGCAATTGGCTGATGTTTGGTGTTTGTGTGTAGATAAGAGACTAAGGCCCAGACTACCACCTAGATGGGAGGGTAGTTGTGCCCTTACCCGATTGCTGCTTCCCTTTTATATAGTTCCTATGAGTGATAAATCAATGAAACTACCAGGTAAATACTTTTTTAAGCGAATGAAGCGAGAAACACCACAAGGATCATTTGACAACCGAGTATATATAGACGAAATAGGTGTTCCACAAGGAGTTCCAGGTGAATTTAAAGCGCAGAATCAAATAACAGCAGGACTCACCTCACTCTTCATATGAGTCCAGCCCAACAAGAACGTCGACTGGATAAACTACATCTACTACAACCAGCAGAGGTTTGTGAATTACACCAGAGATGCTATCAAAGGTATAGCAGCACAATTGGACGCCACCTCTTTGACAGCGTGGCAGAACCGTATAGCGTTGGATATGTTGCTGGCAGAAAGGGGCGGGGTATGCAAAATGTTCGGCACCTTCTGCTGCACTTTTATTCCAAACAATACGGCACCTGATGGAAGTATCACCAAAGCCTTACAAGGCCTACAAATGCTATCTGAAGAATTAGCTGAGAACTCTGGTGTAGAGAACCCCCTGACAGGACTTTTCGAAAAATGGTTTGGTAAATGGGGTGACCTTGCAAAAAGTTTGCTTATCTCTATTGTCATGGCAGCCGCAGTTCTTACATTGTGTGGATGTTGCTGCATTCCCTGTATTAGGGGAATTCTTCATAGACTGATTGACACACCTTTAACAAAAACTATGCTCCTCCAGAGCGACACGGAACTATACTCGGAACCTGATGATGAATTTACAACTCTCGCTAAGGACTCATCTGTCTAAATGATAATACCTGGTAAAATAAAAAACCTGGATATTTGAATTATTGACATTATGAGTATAAAAGGAGGGAGATGTTAGAGAAATTATACTTTAAATGTCCTCTATGAAAACGTCATTTGATATGAATATGGCCTTATTCTGTAGCTCTAGTTAGAATATGCTTAGACTAGCATTATTTGAAACATCCTGTTGTTTGCAAATGACTTAGGGAGTTTATCAAGTCAGTATCGTGTATAACAATTATGAATGTAAAAGTCTGTAACGGAAACTTCCACCTTTCCTGTTGTGTTCAGAATAAAGTTGAAAATAACATATGACTGCACATTTTTCTAACAGGAAATGGGGGTGTCCAGGGCCTATAAAAAAGACATGTATTACAATATTCTCTTCAGAAATGACCAATGACTGCATTAACATGTAATGCAATTCATTTCTCTTGCATATGCAATAAATATTATCTTGATTCCCGAGGACGGTCTGAAGCGGTGATTTATATCTGTGACAGCTGTCCCTGCCCAGACACACCCATACGACTCCCCTAGCCATCATTCATTGGTTGTTTGTATAAACTCATCCTGTTGAAAGGATTTCCTGTGTGGAGGTAATTTCCTGTGATGTCATTTCCCATGGAGGAAGCGATTGGATGTTGGAGCCATCACTTCCTGTTTGTGATTGCTTTTGTTGTGCTTGAATAAAAACCAAGGGAGGTGCTGGGGAGAGGTGTTCTGTCATTTGCTCCAACTCGTCATATTTTCCAACATCTGCTCCTGTGCATGCGCGAGCTCGTGCACAAGAACGCCAAACTGATCCACGTCACCTTCCAATCATAATCTCCAACTTCACACTGCACCTGCGCGGCCTTTCATTAACACGCTAATCCCCTGAATGTATTAAATAGATTAATACCACTCGCCGCTGCATTGCTCCTCTCATGTACGAAATTCAAAACAATGCATACAAAGCACTGCACGGTACACTAACTAATGCACAGGGACGCAATCTCCCCTGGGGACCACTTTACACTAAGTAATGCACAGGGACGCCATTTCCCCTAAGTACAGGGACCCTGTCTCCCCTAGTACAGGTACCCCATCTCCCCTGGGGCCTGGGACGCCATCTCCCCTGGGGCCTGGGACCCCTTCTCCCCTGGGGCCTGGGACCCCTTCTCCCTTGGGGCCCCATCTCCCCTAAGGACAGGGACCCCGTCTCCCCTAAGGACAGGGACCCCATCTCTCCCGGGGACAGGGACACCCATCTCCCCTAAGGACAGGGACCCTGTCTTCCCTGGGGCCTGGGACCCCTTCTCTCCTAAGGACAGGGGCCCCATCTCTCCCGGGGACAGGGACACCCGTCTCCCCTAAGGACAGGGACCCTGTCTCCCCTGGGGCCTGGGACCCCTTCTCTCTTGGGGACTGGGACGCCTTCTCCCCTAAGGACAGGGACCCCATCTCCCCTGGGGCCTGGGACCCCTTCTTTCCTGGGGGCAGAGATGCCATCTCCCCTGGGGACTGGGACCCCTTCTCCCCTACTGACTGGGACCCCCATCTTCCCTGTAGGCCCAGAGACATATCCAGAGGATACATGGGATAGATTAGAAGGGATGGAGGCCCAGAGACATGTCCAGAGAACATAGAGGATACATGGGTTAGATTAGAAGGGATGGAGGCCCAGAGACATGTCCAGAGGATACATGGGATGGAGGCCCAGAGACATGTCCAGAGAACATAGAGAATACATGGGTTAGATTAGAAGGGATGGAGGCCCAGAGACATGTCCAGAGGATACATGGGATAGATTAGAAGGGATGGAGGCCCAGAGACATGTCTAACCCGTATCCATGGACATGTCTCTGGGCCTCCATACTTTCTAATCTAACCCATGTATTCTCTATGTTCTCTGGACATGTCTCTGGGCCTCCATCCCTTCTAATCTAACCCATGTATCCTCTATGTTCTCTGGACATGTCTCTGGGCCTCCATCCCTTCTAATCTAACCCATGTATCCTCTATGTTCTCTGGACATGTCTCTGGGCCTCCATCCCTTCTAATCTAACCCATGTATCCTCTATGTTCTCTGGACATGTCTCTGGGCCTCCATTCTTTCTAATCTACCCCATGTATCCTCTATGTTCTCTGGACATGTCTCTGGGCCTCCATGCTTTCCAATTTTAACCCATGTATCTTCTATGTTCTCTGGACATGTCTCTGGGCCTCCATCCTTTCTAATGTAACCCATGTATCCTCTATGTTCTCTGGACATGTCTCTGGGCCTCCATCCCTTCTAATCTAACCCATGTATCCTCTATGTTCTCTGGACATGTATCCAGGCCTCCAGCCTTTCTAATCTAACCCATGTATCCTCTATGTTCTCTGGACATGTCTCTGGGTCTCCTTCCCTTCTAATCTATCCCATGTATCTTCTGTGTACTCTGGGCGTGTCTCTGGGCCTACAGGGAAGATGGGGGTCCCAGTCCCTAGGGAAGAAGGGGTCCCAGTCCCTAGGAGAGATAGGGTGCCCCTGTCCCCAGGAGAGATAGGGTTCCCCTTTCCCAGGGGAGATAGGGCGTCCCTGTCCCCAAGAGAGAAGGGGTCCCAGGCCCCAGGGGAGACAGAGTCCCTGTCCTTAGGGGAGATGGATGTCCCTGTGCCCAGGGGAGATGGTGTCCCTGTCCCCAGGAGAGATGGGGTCCCTGTCCTGAGGGGAGATGGGTGTCCCTGTCCTCAGTGGAGATGGCGTCCTTTTCCCCAGGAGAGAAGGGGTCCTAGGCCCCAGGGGAGATGGGGTCCCTGTCCTTAGGGGAGAAGGGGTCCCAGGCTCCAGGGGAGATGGGGTCCCTGACCTTAGGGCAGATGGGTGTCCCTGTCCCCAGGGGAGATGGGTGTCCCTGTCCCCAGGGGAGAAGGGGTCCCTGTCCTTAGGGGAGAAGGGGTCCCTGTCCTTGGGGGAGAAGGGGTCCCTGTCCTTGGGGGAGAAGGGGTCCCTGTCCTTGGGGGAGAAGGTGTCCCTGTCCTTGGGGGAGACGGGGGATGGGGTCCCTGTCCTAGGGGAGATGGGGGTCCCTGTCCTTAGGGAAGATGGGGTCCCTGTCCTTGGGGGAGATAGGGTACCTGTCCTAGGGGAGATGGGGTACCTGTCCTAGGAGAGATGGGGTACCTGTCCTAGGGGTGACGGGGTCCCTGTCCTTATGGGAGATGGGGTACCTGTCCTAGGGGAGATGGGTTAGGGGAGATGGGGTCCCTGTCCTTAGGGGAGATGGGGGAGATGGGGTCCCTGTCCTTAGGGGAGACAGGGTCCCTGTCCTTGGGGGAGAAGGGGTCCCTGTCCTTGGGGGAGAAGGGGTCCCTGTCCTTGGGGGAGACGGGGGATGGGGTCCCTGTCCTAGGGGAGATGGGGGTGCCTGTCCTAGGGGAGATGGGGTACCTGTCCTAGGGGAGACGGGGTCCCTGTCCTTATGCGAGACAGGGTACCTGTCCTTAGGGGAGATGGGTGTCCCTGTCCCCAGGGAAAATGGGTGTCCCTGTCCCCAGGGGAGAAGGAGTCACTGTCCTTAGGGGAGATGGTGTTGTGGAAAATTTTATGAAGATGTATTTTAATGTATTGTCATAAGTCCCCAGTGTCCGTTCCCTCGCAGCCCACTCTAAAGAGCTGACTGGGGCAGACTGACACTGGTTGAGACCTGTTAGGTAGTGGAAAACTTCCTGTTGTTTGCGGAGAGTTGTCTGTGGAGTGAGGACATGTCTGCCAGCGAAGGGCCCCTGTGCAATGCACGGCATGATCGTCTGGGGGGATTTGTTCGCCCTGCATACACATTATCAGTTTTAGTGGATGTGCACTCTTGTCACCCCTGTATGCCTGATCAACATATTTGGGGTGCCATGACGTACACCTGCAGATAGCCTCCCATCCACAAGGAACTGTAGTAAAGGATTCCTATCTGAGGAATTGTAGTCATCGTATTATATATATTCATTTATCCTGTGTTACATCTTTAATTGGTCATTCACATCCTGTGTTGCTCATTTCCTGTGAGGTCACAAACTTTGTAGGAGGTGTTTGGCTGTTGGAGGCACACCCTCAAGTTTGGGACTTCCTGTTGATATGTAAATAAAAGGAGATGCTTGGCTCAGAGTGAAGCAGCCATGCTGAGATGAGGACATAAGAATGTGGTAATGTCCGATTACTTGGATGAGTGAGATTTTATGTAAGATGCATTATATCATTAAGACGGAAATGGGTGCTTATTAGCACAAGAGATATGGCTGTGTGCATAGCATACAGCCATCTTTCTACCACAATGGGGGTCCCTGTCCTTAGGGGAGATGGGGTCCCTGTCCTTGGGGGAGATGGGGTCCCAGTCCTAGGGGAGCCGGGGTACCTGTCCTAGGGGAGCCGGGGTACCTGTCCTAGGGGAGATGGGGTCCCTGTTCTTAGGGGAGATGAGGTCCCTGTCCTTGGGGGAGACGGGATCCCTGTCCTTGGGGGAGACGGGGTCTCTGTCCTTGGGGGAGACGGGGTCCCTGTCCCTGGGGGAGACGGGGTCCCTGTCCTTGGGGGAGATGGGGTCCCTGTCCTTGGGGGAGACGGGGTCCTTGTCCTTGGGGGAGACGGGGTCCCTGTCCTTGGGGGAGATGGGGTCCCTGTCCTTGGGGGAGACGGGGTCCTTGTCCTTGGGGAGACAGGGTCCCTGTCCTTAGGGAAGGCGGGGGAGATGGGGTCCCTGTCCTTGGGGGAGGCAGGGTCCCTGTCCTTAGGGGAGATGGGGTCCCTGTCCTAGGGGAGAAGGGGTCCCTGCCCTAGGGGAGATGGGGTCCCTGTCCCTAGGGGAGATGGCGTCCCTGTGCATTACTTAGTTTAAAGTGGTCCCCAGGGAGATTGTGTCCCTGTGCATTAGTGTACCGTGCAGTGCTTTGTATGCATTGTTTTGAATTTCGTACGTGAGAGGAGCAGTGCAGCGGGGAGTGGTGTTAATCTTTAATGTATTCAAGGGATTAGCCTGTTCATGAAAGTGGTACGCCACACAAATGTTTTATATTTTTTTACTGTTATATTGTTCACCCTTTCCTGTTTTTGCTGTGCGTAAACCATATCTCCTGTGCTACTAAGCACACATTCCGTCTAATGGTATAATGCATCTTACCTATCACTCTATTTCCTGTATACCCCCAAGTAAACAGACATCACCACAGCTTACGTTCTCAGCATCATGCTCTTCTGGGCCTCTGTTCTGTCATTCGCTCCAACTCATCATATTTTCCAACATCGGCTCCTGCGTATGCGCGAGCGTGTGCACGAGAAAGTCAAACTGATTCACGTCGCCTTCCAATCATAATCTACAACTTCATAGGCGCAGTATGAAGTTGTAGATTATGATTGGAAGGCGACGTGAATCAGTTTGACTTTCTCGTGCACACGCTCGCGCATACGCAGGAGCCGATGTTGGAAAATATGATGAGTTGGAGCGAATGACAGAACAGAGGCCCAGAAGAGCATGATGCTGAGAACGTAAGCTGTGGTGATGTCTGTTTACTTGGGGGTATACAGGAAATAGAGTGATAGGTAAGATGCATTATACCATTAGACGGAATGTGTGCTTAGTAGCACAGGAGATATGGTTTACGCACAGCGAAAACAGGAAAGGGTGAACAATATAACAGTAAAAAAATATAAAACATTTGTGTGGCGTACCACTTGAATAAACGTGGATGTTATATACAAACTATTAGGGATGAACCCGCTGTTCAAGTCAAACGTAAGTTCGACTTGAGCATCGGGTGTTCGCCAAATACCGAACTTAATGGGGAATTTGCGGGAAATTTGAGCGCCCACGGAACGCGCCATAATGAACGACGAGACCGTCAATGCACTGCAAGATCGCAGTGCATTGACAGCTGCTAATTGGCCAAATCATGCACCTGACCTGCATGCTTTGGCCAATCAAAGCATGCTCTGCTGTGAGAGCCATGATTGGCCAAAGGCACCCCTACCCCTGCCCATTGGCTGAGATACCCCATATACCCATAACCTGACCCTGAGTTGCCCTTCTCATATCTAGTACCACCAAATACCCGGCCACCTAGTGGTAGAAGAAAAAAGTGCAATAAGGCCAAACTTAGGGAGAAATCAATGGATCTCTACCAATCAACCAGGTGAACTACTCCTAGCAAGTAAATTTGTGAGGAGCATCCCTGCCTAAACTCCAGCGTGCTACCTTATATTTTTTAAATACACTGTTAATGCCGCAACCCCTCTGTGATGAACCGTACAATGCTTCCTCTGTCCAGAACCAGCACTGTCCAAGACCCTTTGCTAACCCAGTCACCAGCCATACTTGTAGGGTGAAAACAGCAGACTCTTTTGTTCAAGCACATGTTACAACAGATATATAACTCAGAGACACTCCCTCCACCCTTGGATTCAAGGTGGGCTAAACTGGCCAATAACAATAGACACACAGGTCAGGTGTATTCAAACTTCTCATCAGTAAACCGTCTTATCAGCAGGGAGAGCTGTTGGAGGAATCCGCCCCTCTTCTCTCCACCCTGCCCCCAGTCTACATGCCAGGAACACAAATACAAATATCCATCCCATAATAACTTTCTCCTAAGGCAGACAGACACAACAGAATAGTGAAATACAACCACACCCCAAATAACCCAGCAAAGAGTACACAACAAAATGAGACAATATACACACACACACCGTTCCAGTATGGCTGTACAGTGAGTCTGATTAGTACAGATCATAGTGGGGTTCTCAGTTACCCTGTGCCCCTAATGGACAGAGGGTGATTTACACATAAGAGGGGCCAGGGGAGCTGTATACAGTTTCCAGAGCTCTCCAAGGTAAGCTGAGTTCCACAAACCCCCCACCCAAAGTCACTCCCGTCACACCCTCTTTGGATTATTTTTATATATACTTTCTATGGCCTTTTTGATGGCACCCACAAATACTCTGATGTGTTACTCACCCAATTTCTTATAATAAATAAATATAAATATATGTATTTATTAGTGACTGAGAAACTTTTAATGCTTTTCAAATGTTGGCCTCCTACCCCCAATACCTCCCTGAACCTGGACAGAAGCAATTATACAGTGAACATCTAACATCCTGAATAATGTGTCTGCTCAGTGTGAACTAACAACTTAGATTACCCCCAATTTTCTCAGCAGTATGTGTCATATAACATGGGGCTGTTTTCAATTTAGGATTATAGACATAGGACTCCCCGACCCCTACACAAATAACCATAAAATTTGGGGTCATCCAGTCATTATGGATCACTGGGCCATCTCAGGAGATCATTTCCATCAATGATAAATAAAATCTGAAGACACCGAAATGTGATTGTGGAATTGATAAAAAGATCCTGAACTCTAAAGGGTGGACTGACCTGATGTCTACAGGAAATGTCCAGACTACAGAAACATAGGACGTTCTATCATGTAATTCCAATCTCTTGAGATGTGAGATAGAGGAAAACATTGGAAAGGATTTTTAGGGTCAGCAGTCATACCTTGTGAAGAGGAGGAAGAGGAAGAGGTCTCCATGACATTAAGAGATGACCGGAGATTACATCACCTGGAAGGAGCACAAACAATAATAAACTAATTTGTAGTGTGATTATTATTCAGGATTTATATAGCACAGTTAACAGTTTGTGCAGTGCTTTACAACTTGAGGGCAAGCAGTACAGTTACAATACAATTCTATACAGAAGGAATCAGAGAGCCCTGCTTGTTAGAGCTTACAATCTAGAAGGGAAGGTCAAGTGATACAAAAGGTAATAGCTGCGGGGGATGATCTTATGTAGAAAGTAAAAGTACAGTTGCTAGGTGGGGGCCGGATAGGCTTCTCTGAAGAGAAGGGTTTTCAGGGATTGTATAAAAGCAAGCAGAGTAGGAGATAGTCAGACAGATTGGGGAAGGGAGTTCCAGAGGATGGGGGCAACTCTGGAAAAGTCCTGGAGGCGAGCATGGGATGAGGTGACGAGAGAACTAGAGAGCAGGAGGTTTTAGGAGGAATGAAGGGAACGAGTGGGTTGGCGTTTTGAGACTAGGTTAGTGATGTAGCTGGGGGCAGAGTTGTGGATGGCTTTGTAAGTTATTAGAATTTTTTATTTAATTTGTTGGGTGAGTGGAAGCCAGTGAAGGGATTGACAGGGAGGGGTAGCAGACACTGAGCGGTTGGTAAGGTGGATGAGCCTGGCAGCAGCACTCATGATGGACTGAAGGGGGGATAGCCTGAGTGAAGGTAATCCAGTGAGAAGGGAGTTGCAGTAGTCGAGGCGGAAGATGACCAGGGCATGAACTAGGAGTTTTGTGGTGTTATTGGTTAGGAAGGGGCGTATTTTGAGATGTTGAGACGGCAAGATTTGGAAAGTGTTTGGATGTGGGGCTGAAAGGATAGTTCCGAGTCCAGGGTTAAACCTAGAACCTTGGCATGCAGGGACAGGCTGATAGTAGTGCTATTGATTTTGACAGAGCGATTGGGGCAGAGGCACATGGGGGAGGAAAAATCATGAGCTCAGTTTTGGATAGATTGAGTTTGAGGAAGTGGTGTGACATCCAGACTGATATGTCTGTTACTATAACTAGGATAGGCTGCGCTGCTGATATGTGAACGTGATCATAGTTAATTGATGTGACCACCCCTAAAACATACTTATGTAAGTGAAACACAAATCAAATTGAAACAAATCAATAATTGCTAATAAACAATAAAAAACTTGGGTCATACAAATTAAAACATTCCAGTAAGAAAGATAAATTGATGGAGAATAGGAATCAGTAACCAAAAGATTGTATTAAGTCCATATAGTCAAAAAAGAGTCCTTGTTGGTAAAAACTTCTCTAATAGAGGGAGAAAACACCTTTCTTCAAACAGTGTGAGGCATGCAAAGACTGTTTCCCTGGGGAGCGTGATGTGTTAGGGAGTTCCTCCACCTCAAATAAATCAGCCCCTTACCAGATCCACAGATCTCCTGTCACAGAGATCATGTGAGCAAGTGGCTGTGTCCCCCAGCCACTGGGTCTCTGTTAGGATGTCTCTCACAGGTCACCACTCCGGAGATCAACTAAGTAGAGGTGTTACCGCTCACATCCCAAAAACATGCATAAAAAGAAATGCTCCATAGCGTAATACAGTTGACGTTTTATTGTAATAAAAAGGATAAGAAATGCAGAAATAGGGAGGAGCGGCATGCTGACGTCACCACCACATCACGCTGATCCCGGAAGGAACGGGCAGCAGCTGAGAGCCGGCCGGCACATATTGTTTTTAGAGGCGAATTTGTATCGCATACACTGTAAGTGCATTTCTTATCCTTTTTATTACAATAAAACGTCAACTGTATTACGCTATGGAGCATTTCTTTTTATGCATGTTTTTGGGATGTGAGCGGTAACACCTCTACTTAGTTGATCTCCGGAGTGGTGACCTGTGAGAGACATCCTAACAGAGACCCAGTGGCTGGGGGACACAGCCACTTGCTCACATGATCTCTGTGACAGGAGATCTGTGGATGTGGTAAGGGGCTGATTTATTTGAGGTGGAGGAACTCCCTAACACATCACGCTCCCCAGGGAAACAGTCTTTGCATGCCTCACACTGTTTGAAGAAAGGTGTTTTCTCCCTCTATTAGAGAAGTTTTTACCAACAAGGATTCTTTTTTGACTATATGGACTTAATACAATCTTTTGGATATTGATTCCTATTTCTTACTGGAATGTTTTAATTTGTGGGACCCAAGTTTTTTATTGTTTATAAGCAATTATTGATTTGTTTCAATTTGATTTGTGTTTCACTTACATAAGGATGTTTTAGGGGTGGTCACATCAATTAACTATGATCACGTTCACATATCAGCAGCGCAGCCTATCCTAGTTATAGTTATTGAGGTGAGGGTTGTCTCACATTTAAGGTTGCAGCAGCACTTAGATTTTTCTGTTTTTCACTAGACACACTTCTAGAATGTCTATTTGACTTGAGGGATAGCGCAATATTTTTCTTTTTGATTTTGATATGTCTGTTAGTAAGTTATTGATGCATGAGGAGACTGAAGAAGTGAGCTGAAGGGTAGAGAGATAGATTTTGGTGTCATCAGCATAGAGATGGTATTTGAAGCCACGCGAGGCTATTACCTGACCCAGGAAGGAGGAGTAGATGGAGAATAGGAGAGATCTAATAACAAAACCTTGGGGGACACCAACAAGAAAGGGAGAGGAGAGAATCAGTAGAGTTGTAAGTGATACTAAAGGTGCGGTTGGATAAATAGGATGAGAACCAGCAAAGAGTACAGTCATGGGGACCAAAGGCGTGGATTTTTTTGAGGAGGAGGTGGTGCACTGTCTCAAAGTCAGCAGAGAGGTCTAATGCCCCGTACACACGGTCGGATTTTCCAACGGAAAATGTGTGATAGGACCTTGCTGTCGGAAATTCCGACCTTGTGTAGGCTCCATCACACATTTTCCATCGGATTTTCTGACACACAAAGTTTGAGAGCAGGCTATAAAATTTTCCGACAACAAAATCCGTTGTCGGAAATTGCGATCGTGTGTACACAAATCTGACGCACAAAGTGCCGCGCATGCTCAGAATAAATAGATGAAAGCTATTGGCTACTGCCCCGTTTATAGTAACGACGTACGTGTTTTACGTCACCGTGTTCAGAATGATCGGATTTTCCGACAACTTTGTGTGACCGTGTGTATGCAAGACAAGTTTGAGCCAACACCTGTCGGAAAAAATCCTAGGATTTTGTTGTCGGAATGTCCGATCAATGTCTGACCGTGTGTACGGGGCATTAGAGTAGGAGTACAGAATGGAGTCCATTGGATTTAGCTGTTAGCAGATCGTCTGTGAGTTTTAGGAGAGCAGTTTCCGTGGAGTGTTGAGGGCAGAATCTAAACTAAAGGTTATTCTTGGCGAGGTTGGTTGTAGACCAGACGTTCAAGGAGTTTGGATAAAAAGGGAAGCAAGGAGATGGGGCGTAGGTTGTAAAGATTGGTGGGGTCTAGTGAGGACTTTTTAAGAATGGGGGTGACTAGTGCATGTTTTAGAGAGTTTAGGAAGCTATACAAATAAAAAAGTGCAGCGCTAGAAAAACATAGAAAAACATGCAATGGTAAACATGTAAATATAAGGCAAACACACATTCAAGTGCAAAAAGTGTAGGAATAAAAATGAAAAAAAAAATAATGAATGCCCATTTGTGAAACATGAAAATATGAAAGTCCACATGTGAAGTAACAGTGAAGGGATATCTCCTCAAATTTCAAAGCAGAAGTGAACACCAGAAAGTGTATGGATATTCAATAAGGAAGGATGAGTACCCTTACCGCATCAGTAGGACGCACATACCATATAGCAGTGCGTCAAAAAAGCATAGGGAAGATCTCCCGTGATGTCCAGCCAGGCAGTATCTTGTAAGCCATGAGCACCGATGGACACAAGAGGGAAGGTGATCCCAGACGAATATTCGACAGCTGTCACTCACAATGCCGTTTCCAGGAAAGGATGGTCCAGGGATGGTTATCAGCATTCAAACATGGGGAAAAGAAAAAGGGGAACTCCACATGGTGCAGGTCAACCAAATTGGGATGGGACATGCTCATGTTGAAGACTTTTCAGTCGAATCGCGTAGGGATAGCATCTTTAGCTTCCCACATTGCCATTTTTATTATTTTTTCAGTGATCACTTTTTATCCTTGTATGGTGTTTTATTCCAATAAATCCCAATTTGGTTGACCTACACCATGTGGAGCTCCCCTTTTTCTTTTCCCCATGTTTGAATGCTGATAACCATCCCTGGACCATCCTTTCCTGGAAAGAGGCATTGCGAGTGACAGCTGTCGAATTTTCGTCTGGGATCACCTTCCCTCTTGTGTCCATCGGTGCTCGTGGCTCCCGGCGCCATTTTTAAATGGAAGCCTGTAGCACTAGCACAGCCATAGCGGTGTTCGTTCTCGGCGTGGCGGTGCCACTGGCTCGCGAGTCGCTCGCTACTAGCTGCCACAGGAGCTGAGAGGAGCTGAGCTGAGGAGAGGAGAGGATGATACAAACCTACAAAGATGGCAGAGGACTCGAGGTGGACTGGAGGTGAAGCTGTGAAGGGGGCAGAACAGGACACTGATGTGCCTTGCCCTATGGAGAGGTGAAAGGGGCACAGGAGGAGGAGGAGGCTGTCACAGCCTGTGAACTAGAGGGGCACAGAAGAATACTGAAGGGGGACAGATGAAGAACCTACCATGTCCGCACCCTGTGTCCTCTACCAGTCCTGTACCATGTCCGCAGCCTGTGTCCACCACCAGTCCTGTAACATGTCTGCAGCCTGTGTCCACCACCAGTCCTGTAACATGTCCGCAGCCTGTGTCCCCCACCAGTCCTGTAACATGTCCGCAGCCTGTGTCCACCACCAGTCCTGTACCATGTCCGCAGCCTGTGTCCCCCACCAGTCCTGTACCATGTGCGCAGCCTGTGTCCCCCACCAGTCCTGTATCATGTCCGCAGCCCTTGTCCCCCACATTCTGTACCATGTCCGCAGCCTGTGTCCCCCACCAGTCCTGTAACATGTCCGCAGCCTGTGTCCCCCACCAGTCCTGTAACATGTCTGCAGCCTGTGTCCCCCACCAGTCCTGTACCATGTCCGCAGCCTGTGTCCCCCACCAGTCCTGTACCATGTCCACAGCCTGTGTTCCCCACATTCTGTACCATGTCCACAGCTTCTGTCCCCCACCTCCTGTACCATGTCCGCAGCCTCTGTCCCCTACCTCCTGTACCATGTCCGCAGCCTCTGTCCCCCACCTCCTGTACCATGTCTACAGCCTCTGTCCTTCCCCTCCTGTACCATATCCGCAGCCTCTGTCCTCCACCTCCTGTACCATGTCCACAGCCTCTGTCCCCCACCTCCTGTACCATGTTCGCAGCCTCTGTCCCCCACCTCCTGTACCATGTCCGCAGCCTCTGTCCCCCATCTCCTGTATCATGTCCGCAGCCTCTGTCCCCCACCTCCTGTACCATGTCCACAGCCTCTGTCCCCTACCTCCTGTACCATGTCTACAGCCTCTGTCCCCCACCTCCTGTACCATGTCCGCAGCTTCTGTCCCCCACTTCCTGTACCATGTCTGCAGCCTCTGTCCCCCACCTCCTGTACCATGTCCACAGCCTCTGTCCCCCACCTCCTGTACCATGTCCGCAGCCTCTGTCTCCCACCTCCTGTACCATGTCCGCAGCTTCTGTCTCCCACCTCCTGTACCATGTCCGCAGCTTCTGTCCCCCACCTCCTATACCATGTCCGCAGCTTCTGTCCCCCACCTCCTGTACCATGTCCGCAGCCTCTGTCCCCCACCTCCTGTACCATGTCCGCAGCTTCTGTCCCCTACCTCCTGTACCATGTCCGCAGCTTCTGTTCTCCACCTCCTGTATCTTCTCTGCAGCATCTGACCATCTCTTGTATCATGTCTGCAGTCTCTGAGGGGGAGTTTGGAGAGGAGTCAAGAGTTGGAATACTGCCGGGATGGGGGTCAAGAGAGAAATCAGATGTGTGGACTGTGGAGAGGAGACTATAGGATTAAACCATAGCCACCAAGCTGGAGCCATCTGACTGAGCCCTACACAGTGCACCCATGGGCGTCCGCAGGTAGGGGCAAGGGGGGTCAAGTGCCCCCCCCCCTGGAATCAGGGATTGGATTATTCAGCACAGTGGAGTCACTATGGGGGATGCTGTCAAGCTCCCCCATCAGTGTAGTGTGACTGCGGGCTCTTTTCCCTGCTCAGTCCAGCAGAGAACTCGGCGGCGCTGTGTCAGGAGAAAGGCGAGCTGCAGGCTGTTAGAGGTTTACCCCGCTCGCCCCTTCCCCCTTTCTACTGTCAGCGAGAAGAGACTGCGGCTCTCACCAGGTTCCCCGCCCTCTTCGTTCCTTCCTCATTGGCCATAACTGAGGGCCAATCAAAGGAGACTAGGAGAGCATCATGGGACTCGTAGTCCGGAAGATTGGTGGCCCCATTTTCCACAGGAAGGAGGCTACCGCTCGATCAAGAGAGAGATTGAGAGACTGCAGCCTGGAAAAAAGCTGTGGGAGTGAGTGCTACAGGACAAAGAAAGAGGCATGTGCTGGGCGGAAGCCAGAGAGAGAGCCACGCTGTCCAGTGTCACCAGAGAAAGAGAGCCACACTGCCCAGCAACACCAGAGAGCCACGCTACCCAGTGCCACCAGAGGGAACCACGCTACCCAGCACCACCAGAGAGAGTCACTCTGCCCAGCGCCACCAGAGAGAGCCACGCTGTCCAGCGCCACTAGAGAGAGCCACACTGCCCAGCACCACCAGAGAGAGCCATGCTGCTCAGTCCAAGAGAGAGAGCCACGCTTCCCAGTGCCAGAGAGAGCCACGTCACCCAGCGCCACCAGAGAGAAAGACTGAGCCAATGCCAGGGTACAGACATGCTACACTACTGACCAGAATCGCCCCAGGGGAACCCAGAGTGAGCGATTGTCCAGCCAGAGGGATCACTACTGTAGTTTCGCTGGGTCTGGTAAGAGGGCCTGTCGGCCATTATCCATTACTTATCCTAGGGACTGTACTACACCTGCTGTCTCTGACTATAATAATGTGATAATGACAGTATCGAAAAGGGGTGGCGCATGGGTGACCCTAAAACGATGCCCCCCCTGAAAAAAGTTCTGCAGACGCCCATGAGTGCACCTGGCTGGAGGTCAGTGACAGTGCCATCAGGCTGTTCTGAGGGGGGTTGCTGATGTAAAGGGGGAGTGAATACAATAATGTAAGGGGGCACTGATACAAAGGTTCCCCCTTATATTAGTAACACCCCCCTTACCTTGGTGTATTCATGCTGCGGAAAGTGGTCTCTTGTCACTAAAGCCCCGCCCTTACATCAGAGTTCCCTCTTAGATCATGATCTTCAGCGTTCCCCTTTACATAAGCGTTCCGTTTCACTGTAAGGGGGAATCCTGCAGACTCTGATGTAAGGGGGGACTCTGTGCTGGCTGGGTTACAGTAACCTTACCTTCATGTAAATAGAGAAAGTTGGTTTTTGACTTTTGTTTAACTTAAACACATTGCTAATAGCACTAGCTATATGTTTATAGTTTAAATATTGATATTTGCACTGTTTAGCAGTGAAAACGGTCATTCTAGGTACTTTTTTCGAGTGTCAGTAAAAAAGTGGTTCTGCCAGTAAACTTCAGGATTTTTGCCAGTAAAAAATTTGTGTTGTTTGGAAATGTTGGCATCCTGACGGTAAATTTCATTTCAGGGGGTTGGCAACACTGTCACTGATGCATTAGTGGCTGACCAGTGGCAGTTAATTAAAGTGATACCAAAGGTGTTTCACAAGGCATCTGGCAGCAGGTGACGATGGCAAGTGACACGTGGCCTCTGGCAGCAGGTAACAGTGATAAGTGACACGTGGCATCTGGCAGCAGGTAACAGTGATAAGTGACACGTGGCATCTGGCAGCAGGTAACAGTGATAAGTGACACGTTGCATCTGGATCTGGCAGCAGGTGACGGTGGTAAGTGTTGCTCTGAGCCCTGTGCTGATAATTAATACAGGGCTCTTTACAGAGGGAATGATCACTTTTTTCTTTTCCCTGCAAAGCAGGGAAAAGAACAAATCGATCTGCAGTAAAAAGCAGCACACAGTTTGCCATCTTCGCCCTGGGCACCGAATGGCCTTGTCCTGACACTGGTAGGCAGGGTCCATGAAATAAATAAATATATATCCCCATGCTACAAAATCCCTTTAACTGAAACATTTATGTAGAGGCACTAACACAACTGTGATTCACACATAAAAAAACAAACAAAATAGTGCAGCACTTTCCCACTCCTAATAAATACAAAAGTGTTGAAAACATTGCGATTTATCATATAAGATAACAAAATAGCAGATACATTAACACGTGCAATATCTATAAACTCAAATGTGAATATATACAAAAAGAAAAACATACATACTTGCAAAAACAGGATCCATATAATCATTTAGGTGCTTTTAAAGGCCAGGGCATTCCATTTTGTATCTATATGCAGCTCAAAGTGTGTAATATCAAGTGCCCAAAGGAGCTTTGTGGATTTTAAAAGGCTCTCCTGCTTTCCCTACTTATGACCTGCCCTGTAGCTGCACCCAATCTCTCACTGACCCTACAGTGGTGACAGACTATGTGCTCTTATCTTCTTTTGAAAAAATGTATTGGTTCAAATGTGTAAAGAGAAAGGTGTAGGGATACTTGGTACCTCAAAACAGTGAAAACATATTAGGCTTTCTTCTGTCAGTAGAATAAATGGCAGGTGGCTCTAAGTTCTCTAGCGACCTCCCACCAATATCAAAGCTGACGACTGCTCTAATGCTTCTAATGCTTCAATGGAAGCCTGCTACTTATGATGAACCCTTTAGGAGCAACAAATTGGTGGCCCTGTATTCTTCAGTAGAAACCCCACAATGGGTCCTTTAAGTTCCTCTATTGGTGGCCATAGATACTGCAGTATCAGCTTCCTAAAAGGAAGGCCCCTTGTGAGCAGTCCCTTATTGAGCTAAACAATTCAGTCTTTATGCCGTGTCTATCTGATAGTAACTTCCCCTAAACTCCCCTGAACACTCTTCCACATAGCAGACTCTGAAGATGCTCCTTACTGGAAACCACCTTCTTGCCTAGCACAGGTCAACTCAGATTCCATAGTCCCAGGCTCACACCCCATTAAAATACCTCCTCAGCATCACCCTTCCCAGGAAAGTACTGGGCCCTGCTAAACAAACATGCTCACCAGGCGAAGCCTGGCAGGCAAAATGCTCTTCACATCACCTTCATAAAACCTTCAGTGATTGGA
The DNA here is from genome assembly GCA_037953035.1 of Aquarana catesbeiana. NCBI lineage: Eukaryota > Metazoa > Chordata > Amphibia > Anura > Ranidae > Aquarana > Aquarana catesbeiana. The sequence continues at coordinate 1,213,975 of JBBHAA010001782.1, forward strand.
TAATCAGAACAAACAAAGGGCACCTTTGCCTGTGTCAGCTACAAGTGTATATTACTCACCCCGAAATAAAAAAGGCCCTAGCAACAGAAAATAAAATATACCCTGCCCCTTCAATAAAAATAAAAAAACAATGAAACACCAAACCCCAACCCAATATTTTACTTTGCAGAACATTCAAATATATAAAACATGAAATAAAAGAAAACAATCAAAAACATGCAAAGAGGGGAACAGCAGCTAAACAGAAACTACAGTTGTTGCTGACGCATACTAAAAGATTATCCTAAAACAAACTGTTGGGTCTCTGAACCGTGATCATGATGCACTGTACACTGGAATATAGAGTCCACCACACTGCAATTCATAGTAATGTAACACAATTTAGCAAATAACTATTCAGACACAGACAGTCAGCTGTCCTTAAACTGCTCCAATATACACTGAGAAATGGTTAGAAGTCCCCCTTTCATAGGGAGGGGCCTGGCACATAACAGCCCCCATTACTGGCCCTTCTAGACCACCTGATCTAAGTTTAAAAGCTGGGCAGGGTATTATGGATTTTATAGAATTTGACCCAGTGAAATATACCATAAATTCGCTGGGACCGCAAACCTTGAACACACAGAATTCACCATGAACCCATGGTAAGGCTCCATTCACATGGATTCTCGATGTTCCATATCACCAAGGCTACCTTGTACTACCTACCTGTTGGTGGTACACTGGGTGGGTAGGTAAGGGGTGACACACCGGTCCTTTACAAGAGGAATGAGGCAGCTCTATCCAGGAATGCAGAATCCCATCTGATACTCAAAGGCACTTCATCAAACTGTCAAGATAAAACTGAAAGCTACACCTGTTCAAAGTTCAGGAAGACAGTGCTACAATAGTAACCACCCCATCTTGTACAGTGCTTCACCACATACAGTTGAGGAGTTTTTCTACCTTCTAGCCCTATGCCTGTTTCTACCAGCTAAATGGTATCAGGCATTTCTATAAAATATTAGTAGGTATTGTACAAAATATCCAAATATAAAACAGACCAAAAACTGTTTGATGGCTAATTAATCTGACAAGCTGACAATGGTTGTTTTTTTCTGTGCAATGCTACAGAATATGACAGAGCTACGGTATATAAATGGATAATAATTATAATAATAATATGCAAATCTAGGGGGACATTAGAGTGTAAGCTCCTCTGATACAGAGACTGATGTGACTGGTTCAATGTTCTCTGTACAGCACTGCGGTATATGTCAGACCTTAGCCAAATTGCTGACTTTACAACTCCTGTCTTTCCAGCTGGTGGATTCCGCCTTCTTTTAGGAATTTGCAGCCTGTCCTGTACCACAATGGGGGGTTCCAGGCAGCCATTTATTTGCCCTTATGGCCATCCTTGCCCTTTACCATCACATGGAAGGCAAAATTTCCACATCGATGGACCACAAGGTCAGCAGCATGGTCCACATGACCACAAACAAATGGTCCAGCATGGGCATAGGCAATATACTGTATATTATTTATGGCCCACTGGGTGACTCTACTGGAAGTCAAGAAGGATGCAGGACAAGGCACATTGCTCAAACATGTTCAGCCACCCTTATGTCCTTACAGCTGCTGGTGATGGTGCCAGAGCTGTCCCCTCCACCTCATATCCATAAATCTGCCCTCCTAAAATACTATTCCTGCCTCCACACTGCTAAACGCTCATTAATACATTATCATACAGTCCCCATGAACTCTTCTCTACCTTTAACGCTCTACTCTGTCCTTCATTGCCTTCACCCACTAACTCACTCACTGCCCAGGAGTAGGGATGAGCTTCGAGTTCAAATCGAACGTAAGTTGGACTCGAACATCGGCCGTTCCACCGTTCATCGAATTACGAACATTATGGGCCGTTCGTGCGAAATTTGAGTGGGGCATCACGGCCCATAATTCACTGCAGCATCGCAGTGCATTGCTGACTGATGATTGGCCAAGCATGCACTATGATCCGCATGCTTTGGCCAGTCACAGCGCCATCAGCGAAGAGAGCCCTAATTGGCCACAGGCATGGTGCCTGTGGCCAATTATGGCTCAGGGGGTTAAGTACACGCGCCACACTATATAAGGCCGCCTGCACGTCAGCCTCGTGTAGTATGTTGGTGGCGTTTGTTAAGAGAGAGACAGAGAGAGTGTTATTTCATTTAGTTTCAGTAGGCAATTCCTTCCTGGTGTTCTGTTGCTAATATACTTCAGGCATATATATATACACACACTGTATATAGTTTAGCTAGATCTCACTGCAGACTGTTCCTGGTGTACTGTCGCTAATATTTTTTTTTTTTATATTAAATAATCTTTATTCAATTCATCACAATATACAAATTGCAAAGTACCAAGTTTTTAAATATACCACATATATATGTATATATAAAAAAACATTTATAACAAAAAGGAAAAAAAACAAGGAAAAGAAACAAAGAGAAAAAAACCTTTTCCTCTATCCATTTTCCCTTTTAACCCCATCCCCTCCTAACCTATACCCTCCCCCCTACCTCATCCAAGCTCCTTACATCTCCATCCCATGTTAGCCTCTACTACCGTAAGGCCATTTCCCTTTTCATCTCTTTACATTGGGTATCCCATTTCTTCTAACCAAAGACTCCAGAGTCTTTTAAATTCCCTCAGGTTCCTTCTCCTTGTATATACTACCTTTTCCTTCCACATTGTTTCAGATACAGTTTTAATCCAATCATCCTTCGTGGGGGGGGGGTCCTTGCCTGCCATCTCTGCGCTATAAACTTCCTTGCTTGGAAGTAGGGATGAGCCGAACACCCCCCGGTTCGGTTCGCACCAGAACCCGCGAACGGACCGAAAGTTCACACGAACGTTAGAACCCCATTGACGTCTATGGGACTCGAACGTTCGAAATCAAAAGTGCTCATTTTAAAGGCTAATTTGCATGGTATTGTCCTAAAAAGGGTTTGGGGACCCGGGTCCTACCCCAGGGGACATGTATCAATGCAAAAAAAACTTTTAAAAACGGCCGTTTTTTCGGGAGCAGTGATTTTAATGATGCTTAAAGTAAAAAAAAAAAAGTGAAATATTCCTTTAAATATCGTACCTGGGGGGTGTCTATAGTATGCTTGTAAAGTGACGCGTGTTTCCCATGTTTAGAACAGTCCCTGCACCAAATGTCATTTTTAAAGGAAAAAATCTCATTTAAAACTGCTTGCGGGTTTAATGTCATGTCGGGTCCTGGCAATATGGATGAAAATCAGTGAGACAAACGGCATGGGTACCCCCCCAGTCCATTACCAGGCCCTTTGGGTCTTGTATGGATATTAAGGGGAACCCCGCACCCAAATTAAAATAAGGAAAGGTGTGGGGCCACCAGGCCCTATATACTCTGAACAGCAGTATACAGGCGGTGCAAACAAGACAGGGACTGTAGGTTTGTTGTTAAGTAGAATCTGTTTGTAATTTTGAACATTTTTAACGTGTTTAGCTCCAGCCAAAAAATCTTTTCTAAGCTTTTTGGAAAACATAGGGAAGGGTTATCACCCCTGTGACATTTGTTTTGCTGTCTTTCCTCCTCTTCAGAAGATTTCACCTCACTTTTTTGTCCCAATGAAAAATGTTTTTTGAAAATTTGGGTTTTTTGGTGGAACAAGGATTGGAAAGCATCAGTGGAAAGGAGAAATTGTTTTCCCATATTAACTCTTACAGGAGAGAATTTCCCTTCCTAGGGGTAGATTTCATCTCACTTCCTGTTGTCTCCTTCCGTTTGCAAGTAGGAGTCGTTTGTAAGTTAGATGTTTGAAAGTAGGGTCCTGCCCTATATACTCAGCAGAAATTTGGGCCTTAGGTGTTGCTGTGGCCACAACACTGTAAGCCCTCATAGGGCCCTGCTGTGAAATATTAGATCAAGAATTGTAATTACATGCCCCTGTTGAACAGGAGCTGAAAAATTAGGCCTTAGGCACTGGTGCTGGTGCCACAACACTGCAACCCCTCACAGACACTCTAGTTGGAACGCAGGAACGAGCCCTGCTGCAAATTATTGCTTCAAAAATTGTAATTACACGCCCCTGTTAGACAGGGGCAGAAAAATTGGGCCTTAGGCACTGGTGCTGGTGCCACAACACTGCAACCCCTCACAGACACTCTAGTTGGAACGCAGGAACGAGCCCTGCTGCAAAGTATTGCATCAAAAATTGTAATTACACGCCCCTGTTAGACAGGGGCAGAAAAATTGGGCCTTAGGCACTGGTGCTGGTGCCACAACACTGCAACCCCTCACAGACACTCTAGTTGGAACGCAGGAACGAGCCCTGCTGCAAAGTATTGCATCAAAAATTGTAATTACACGCCCCTGTTAGACAGGGGCAGAAAAATTGGGCCTTAGGCACTGGTGCTGGTGCCACAACACTGCAACCCCTCACAGACACTCTAGTTGGAACGCAGGAACGAGCCCTGCTGCAAAGTATTGCATCAAAAATTGTAATTACACGCCCCTGTTAGACAGGGGCAGAAAAATTGGGCCTTAGGCACTGGTGCTGGTGCCACAACACTGCAACCCCTCACAGACACTCTAGTTGGAACGTAGGAACGAGCCCTGCTGCAAAGTATTGCATCAAAAATTGTAATTACACGCCCCTGTTAGACAGGGGCAGAAAAATTGGGCCCTAGGCACTGGTGCTGGTGCCACAACACTGCAACCCCTCACAGACACTCTAGTTGGAATGCAGGAACGAGCCCTGCTGCAAAGTATTACATCAAAAATTGTAATTACACGCCCCTGTTAAACAGGGGCTGAAAAATTGTGCCTTAGGCACTGGTGGTGGCGCCCAGAACCAAAAATGTTCTTACAAGCTATCAGCGTGATGATTGAGGAGGAAGAGGATAATTACTCAGGGATAGTCACTCAGCATCAGCATAGGCAGTCTTTGAAGGGATCTGAGATTTCAAAAAAAATTATTCGGTTACATCAGCATCAGGTGCTTGGTAGCTGGTGGTGATCCAAGACTCATTCATTTTTATGAAGGTCAGCCGATCGACCGAGTCGGTGGACAGACGCACCCTGTGATCGGTTACCACGCCTCCAGCAGCACTGAATGTGCGTTCCGAAAGAACGCTGGATGCAGGACAGGCCAGTAGCTCAATTGCATACTGTGCAAGCTCTGGCCAGTGATCCATCCTCAAGACCCAGTAACCCAGAGGATTTTCGGTGGGAAAGGTGTCCAAGTCTGATCTTGCCCCTAGGTATTCCTGCACCATGTAAAACAGACGCTGGCGATGGTTGCTGGAACCGATCATACCTTGGGGCTGCGGACCAAAAAATTGTCTGAACGCATCGGTCAGACGGCCACCTTCTCCACCGCTCCTTCTTTGACTGACCGAAGCCTCAGCAACACGTTGTCCAGAAACAGGAGTTTGTAACCTCCCAGTCTCTGGGAACGCGTTGCACAGACCTTTCTGCAAGGCCTCCCGAAGATGTTTCATCCTCTGCTCCCTCTGCGATGGCAAGATAAGGTCCGCAACCTTACCCTTGTAACGTGGATCAAGGAGGGTTGCCAGCCAGTATTGGTCCTTCTCCTTGATACCACGAATACGAGGATCCTTACGCAGGCTTTGCAGGATCAGGGAGGCCATGCAGCGTAGGTTTGCTGAGGCATTCGGTCCGGAGTCCTCTGGGTCACTAAGAACGACATGGTCCGCAGCCACCTCCTCCCAGCCACGTACAAGTCCATGTGTTTCTTGGGACTGATCCCTTAAAGACTGCTGCTGATGCTGAGTGCCAGGCTCCACCTCCATACTGACACAATCTTCCTCCTCCTCCTCTTCCTCCTCGTCCTCTTCCTGTGTGATCGGCGGGCACGCAGGAACACTGTCTGGATAAAGGGGGCCTTGAGAGCTAAGGAAGTCCTCCTCTTCCTGCCTCTGTTGTGCCTCAAGTGCCCTGTCCATTATTCCACGCAGCGTGTGCTCCAACAGGTGGACAAGGGGGACAGTGTCACTGATGCATGCACTGTCACTGCTCACCATCCTCGTGGCCTCCTCGAATGGTGACAGGACAGTGCATGCATCCCTGATCATGGCCCACTGGCGTGGGGAAAAAAAACCAAGCTCCCCTGACCCTGTCCTGGTGCCATAGTCGCACAGGTACTCATTGATGGCCCTCTGCTGCGTGTGCAGCCGCTGCAGCATGGCCAACGTTGAGTTCCACCTGGTGGGCATGTCACAGATTAGGCGGTTCTTGGGCAGGTTAAACTCCTTTTGGAGGTCCGTCAGCCAAGCACTGGCATTATATGACCGGCGGAAATGCACACAGACTTTCCTGGCCTGCCTCAGGACATCCTGTAAGCCCGGGTACCTGCCCAAGAACCGCTGCACCACCAAGTTAAGGACGTGAGCCAAACAGGGCACATGGGTCATTTGTCCCTGTCGGAGGGCAGAGAGGAGGTTGGTGCCATTGTCGCAAACCACCATTCCTGCCTTAAGTTGGCGTGGCGTCAACCACCTCTGAACCTGCCCCTGCAGAGCTGACAGAACCTCTGCCCCAGTGTGGCTCCTGTCCCCCAAGCACACCAGCTCAAGCACCGCATGGCATCTTTTGGCCTGCGTACTTGCGTAGCCCCTTGAACGCCTACGGAGCACCGCTGGTTCCGAGGAAGAGGCCATGGAGGAAGAAGAAGAGGAGGGGGTGGAGGAGAGAGGTGTGTCACAATCAGCATTTTGGAGGCGTGGTGGCGGAACAACCTCCAACACTACTGCACCTTGTCCTGCATCCTTCCCAGCTGCCAGCAGAGTCACCCAATGCGCCGTGAAACTTAGGTAACGTCCCTGTCCATGCCTGCTGGACCATGAGTCAGCGGTAATATGCACCTTACCGCTGACCGCCCTGTCCAGCGAGGCATGGACATTGCCTTCCACATGCCGGTAGAGAGCCGGAATCGCCTTCCGTGAGAAAAAGTGGCGTTTGGGTACCTGCCACTGAGGAACCGCACATTCCACAAACTCACGGAAGGGGGCAGAGTCTACCAACTGAAAAGGCAGCAGTTGAAGTGCTAGCAATTTTGCCAAGCTAGCATTCAACCGCTGGGCATGTGGATGGCTGGGAGCAAACTTCTTTCGGCGGTGCAGCAGCTGGGGCAGGGAAATTTGCCTGGTACAATCTGACGTCGGTGTACCAAAAGCAGATTGCCCACAAGTACTTGGCTGTGACACACCTAATTCTACACCTTCATTCCTCTCACTGCAGGTCTCAGAGAGGACTGAAGGTCTAGTGGGGTTGGAAATCTCAGCTGATGAGGAGCAAGGAGAGATCCTCTTTGTTCTTTGGTGTGGGTCTTTTAGATACGCTTGCCAACGAACTGCATGGCAGGTCAACATATGTCTGGTCAAGCATGTGGTACCCAAGCGGGAGATGTTTTGGCCACGCGAGATACGCTTGAGACATATGTTGCAAATAGCAGCGGTGCGATCTGATGCACTCGTCTCAAAAAAGGCCCACACCAAAGAACTTTTTGAATAACGCGCAGAGACTGCAGCGCCCTGCACATGTGGAGCTTTGGGGTGTGATGCAGTCAATGTGCTGCCCTTAGGCTGGCCCCTGGAGGGCATCCTGCCTCGTTGGTGATGTGCTGCCGCCTCCTCCTCCTCCTCCTCCTCCTCCTCCTCTCTCCTATCAGGCACCCACGTTGAGTCAGTGACCTCATCATCCCCTCCCTCCTCATCACTGGAGCAAACCTGGCAGTATGCTGCAGCAGGGGGAGCATGACTGCCAGATTGCTGTCCTTCTTGGGCACCCCCTCTGTCCGCGCTCATGTTACTGCCTTCATCGAGCTCAGTATCGTCATCAGAGCCTTCCAAACGCTGGGCATCCTCCTGGAGCATGTACCCAACACTGTGGTCAAACAGTCCGAGGGAATCCTCATGAGGACATGGTGGAGCTAGGGAAGGAGTCACTGATGACATTGAGCTGAGGGAAGAGGCCGCTGCTTTGCCAGACAAAGCACCCTGGGCATGGGTGAGAGAGGATGAGGAGGATGAGGACGGCTTGGTCATCCACTCGACCAAGTCTTCCGCATGTTGCGGCTCAACACGGCCAGCTGCCGAAAAAAAGGCCAAGCGTGTCCCATGGCCACGTGCTGATGAGGATGCACCGTCTCCACGACCAGCACTAGACACAGAGCCTGCTTGCCCTCTCTTATTGGCTTGTGACTGTCTGCCTCTCCTTCTTGGCCTTCCAGACATACTAATGGCCTGTAGCTGCACTAAGCTGGGATAGAACACCTGTAATTTTCTTCAAGTAGCTTTATATACTGTAACCAGACAAGCCTGCCTGTCAGTAGGAAGATAACAGGAACGGATCTAGCTGAACACTGTGAGCAGGACGCACTGTACTAAATGTAAATAGTCTAGCTGCCTGACCGTGGTACTAATAGAATCAAATAGAACACCTGTAATTTTCTTCAGGTAGCTTTATATACTGTAACCAGACAAGCCTGCCTGTCAGTAGGAAGATAACAGGAACGGATCTAGCTGTACACTGTGAGCAGGACGCACTGTACTAAATGTAAATAGTCTAGCTGCCTGACCGTGGTACTAATAGGATCAAATAGAACACCTGTAATTTTCTTCAGGTAGCTTTATATACTGTAACCAGACAAGCCTGCCTGTCAGTAGGAAGATAACAGGAACGGATCTAGCTGAACACTGTGAGCAGGACGCACTGTACTAAATGTAAATAGTCTAGCTGCCTGACCGTGGTACTAATAGGATCAAATAGAACACCTGTAATTTTCTTCAGGTAGCTTTATATACTGTAACCAGACAAGCCTGCCTGTCAGTAGGAATTTAACAGGAACGGATCTAGCTGAACACTGTGAGCAGGACGCACTGCACTAAATGTAAATAGTCTAGAAGATAACAGGAACGGATCTAGCTGAACACTGTGAGCAGGACGCACTGCACTAAATGTAAATAGTCTAGAAGATAACAGGAACGGATCTAGCTGAACACTGTGAGCAGGACGCACTGCACTAAATGTAAATAGCAGGAACGGATCTAGCTGAACACTGTGAGCAGGACGCACTGCACTAAATGTAAATAGCAGGAACGGATCTAGCTGAACACTGTGAGCAGGACGCACTGCACTAAATGTAAATAGCAGGAACGGATCTAGCTGAACACTGTGAGCAGGACGCACTGCACTAAATGTAAATAGCAGGAACGGATCTAGCTGAACACTGTGAGCAGGACGCACTGCACTAAATGTAAATAGCAGGAACGGATCTAGCTGAACACTGTGAGCAGGACGCACTGCACTAAATGTAAATAGCAGGAACGGATCTAGCTGAACACTGTGAGCAGGACGCACTGCACTAAATGTAAATTGCAGGAATGGATCTAGCTGAACACTGTGAGCAGGACGCACTGCACTAAATGTAAATAGTCTAGAAGATAACAGGAACGGATCTAGCTGAACACTGTGAGCAGGACGCACTGCACTAAATGTAAATAGCAGGAACGGATCTAGCTGAACACTGTGAGCAGGACGCACTGCATTAAATGTAAATAGTCTAGATAGAAGATAACAGGAACGGATCTAGCTAAACTGAATACAGTGTATATATATATATGCAACACCTGGGATGCATATATATACACAATACACTGTAAGTGCAGCTAACTGACTGACTGTTCTGCCTAATCTATCTAACTCAAATCAAATGACACTGTCTCTCTCTCTCTCTATCTCTCAGCACACCGGAACACACACTACACAGGGCCGCCGTGCAGGCGGCCTTATATAGTGTGGGGTGTGTACTAAATCCCCTGAGCCATAATTGGCCAAAGCCACCCTGGCTTTGGCCAATTACAGCTCTCTCTACTGACTGCGCTGTGATTGGCCAAGCATGCGGGTCATAGTGCATGCTTGGCCAATCATCAGCCAGCAATGCACTGCGATGCCGCAGTGAATTATGGGCCGTGACGCGCCACACGAATTTAGCGCGAACGGCCCATAACGTTCGCAATTCGGCGAACGATCGAACAGCCGATGTTCGAGTCGAACATGGGTTCGACTCGAACACGAAGCTCATCCCTACTTGGAAGAGACATATCCGTACTATTTTAATTTTAAAATTACCTCTGCCTATATTCCCCCCTACTCCCAGAATACATAATTTCGGATCCATTTTAAGTTCTAAGGAGAGGATCTTATTTAGAATTTCCAGTATCTCAAACCAGTAGCGGAATAATTTTGGGCATTTCCATATCATGTGCATCAAATCTCCAGTGTCCTGACATCTAGGACATTTACCCTGTTTCCCCGAAAATAAGACCTAGCGTGATAGTCGGTGATGGCTGCAATTTAAGCCCTACCCCCCAAATAAGCCCTGGTTAAAGTCCTTGTAGGTCTTATTTTCAGGGTAGGGCTTAGTTTCGGGGGAAACAGGGTAGGGCTTATTTGGGGGGTAGGGCTTATATTGCAGCCATCACCGACAATCACGCTAGGTTTTATTTTCGGGGAAACAGGGTAGCATCTATCCTCCGTCCAAATTCAAATAACCTTTTGGGGGTATAATATGTCCTGTGTAATAACATTAAATGCGACACCTTCTGGGAGGGTGAGACTGAAACCTGGTGTCCTCCCACCAATATCTTTCTCCACAGTTTATCCGATATTGTACCCAGGTCCCCTTCCCATTTGGTTCTACATTTAAGTTTTTCTGGGGTCTCTATATTACTTTTACATATATATGGGTAAATTTCAGCTATGGACCCACTATAGCCACCCGGATCACCTAATCTTTGAAATATGGGGGAGTTATTCCAGGTCGGCCCCTGACCCCCAAACTGTATGTTTAGAGCATGTTTAATTTGTAGAAAATTATAAAATGAATGTTCCGGAATATCAAATTCCTCCTTCAATGAGCAAAATGTTTTTAAGGTATTCTGATTATATAACTGAGCTAGGCTATCTATTCCTTTTATCTCCCACGCTTTTATTTTCCCTATTGTTTTTAATTCTTGTAAATTCATATTATTCCACAGGGGGGTGCACGTAATCATACCTCCCATTCCCCTCATGGCCTTGGTAGAGTTCCAAACTTTTATCATCAATTTAACCGTAGGGGTTCTATGAAAAAAAGAGTTTGCCTCCAACACCTCCACCACTGTCCTATGAGGTGCTCCCATAATCAACAGTCCCCCGTAGTCATGTCCCTTAAGGCCGGGACTCCTCCCTAAATGTTGTAGTTGGGCTGCTAAAAAATAACTCTGTGAGTGAGGTACTGCTAAACCCCCTTCTCGCGATGGGAGTTGTAAGGTTTGTAGACTTATCCTGGGGGGTCCTCCTTTCCATATAAGATCTCTTAATAATATATCAATTTTTTTAAACCATTTCTGACTTATCCATATTGGTGAATTATGCATCACATACAGTAATTGGGGGAGCCATAGCATTTTAATCAAGTTGCACCTCCCCGCCACTGATAATGGTAAGCTCCTCCATATTTCAATCTTACTTTTAAATTTCATTAGCAAGGGGGCTAAGTTATTATTTAAATATTCATCTGGGTCCTTCGTTATTTTTATACCTAAGTATTTTGTCATCTCTACTATTTCCATCTGAGTACTACTTAAAGAAGCGCTCTCTCTAATGGGATCTATTGGTAGTAGGACTGATTTCTCCCAGTTTATGGACAAACCCGACAGTCTTCCAAAACTCGAGAAGATATCCATCACTTGTCTAAGGGATCCCTCCATATCACCCAAAAATATGAGGACATCGTCCGCATATAATGCAATCCGCTCTTCTCCATCTTTCCTCCGGAACCCTTCCATTATCCTATTTTGCCTTATTGTTATAGCTAATGGCTCCACTGCTAGAGCAAAAATCAGGGGAGATAAGGGGCACCCTTGCCTTGAGCCTCTTTCTAATTGAAACCCGGTCGAATAGTCATTATTGATTCTTACTTTTGCATTTGGGTCATTATAAAGTATTTTAACCCAATTAATGAAGGAGGGGCCAAAACCAAACTCCTTTAATACCCGCCAGATGTACTCCCATTCTACGCTGTCAAATGCTTTTACCACATCTAACAGCATAACTGCCCTGGAGTCCATATTCTCTGTGGGAATCTGTAAGTTCAAAAAAACTCTCCTGATATTCATACTGGTTGCTCTATGGGGGATGAATCCCGTCTGGTCCGAGTGAACAACTTTATGAATTACTTTCCTTAATCTGGCAGCTAGAACATTTGCTAAAATCTTAACATCTGAGCAAAGTAAAGCGATAGGTCTGTAAGACTCAGGTTCCAAAGGGTCTTTCTCCTCTTTGTGCAAAACAATAATTGTGGCTTCAGTCATTGATGTGGGTAATTTCCCCTTTTCCTTCGCCCAATTAAATACCTTAAGGAGTTCCGGGAGTAGTATTTTCCCATAACTTTTATAGATCTCGATTGGTAGGCCATCAGGACCAGGGGATTTATGATTGGCCATCTCTGTTACTGCCATTTTAATTTCCTCCAATGTAATCAGACTCTCCAGTTTCTCTTTATCTGTCTCCTCGAGTGACAGCATATCAATGTTACTAAAAAAGTAATCCATTTCCTCTCCTCCCATGATCCCTCGGGATTTATATAGTCCCTTATAATATTCTTTAAATGTATCAGTAATTACCTCTATCTGAGATGATATCTCACCTCCTAATAGCTGGGACCATGGACGGAGGGGAACTGTTCTTCACAATATGAGCCAGCATCTTCCCTACTTTTTCCCCTTCCCCATATATAATTTGTTTCTGGAACAACCTTTTGTTTTCTACCTTCCTAATTATTATATCTTTGTATCTTTGTTGTTTATTCTCCCACACTCTTTGTTTATCGAGGGAAGGTTCTTTCACATACTCCTTCTCTGCCTCAATTAACTCATTCCTGATCTTATCCTCCCAATCCCATGATGTTTTTTTTAATTTTGGACACGTTCTGAATGAGTAGTCCCCTCAAATATGCCTTCAATGTATCCCACATCACCCCCCTCGTTGTAGTATCTGAGTTAAACATTATGAATTCATTCAACTCAGATACCACCTCTTTCTGATCCTCTATTATTTCCAACCAAGCTGGGTTCATCTTCCATACTCTACATGATTTCTTATTTCCTGGATTTACTGAGACTGTCAACAAAGAGTGGTCCGAAACCCCTCTAGGTTGATAGACTATATCTTTTATTACCTGCGAAGCCAGCTGGTTGCTCAGTATGAGATCTATCCTTTATAATGTAGAATAGGAGCTCGAATAGCATGAGTACTGTAATGCCCTCGGGTTCCGTATTTTCCAAATGTCAGACAACCCAGCTTCTTGAAGGAATTGACTCATCCGGTTTTCCTGTAATCCTTGACTTTGTTTTCCTGGGGGGAAGCCTATCTACTTTTTTATCCATGACTACATAAAATCCCCTACTACTATAGCTGGTAACTCAGGTTTATCTATTGTAAATTCCAATAGGCTGTACATAGCATCCAGTTTAAAGGGAGGGGGGATATATATATTAGCTAGCACATATTCCAGATTCTCTATTGTACAATGCATGAAAATATGTCGACCTTCTTCATCCACCTTACACTGTTTGCAAGAGAATACCACCCCCCTGCCAATTAACACAGATACCCCCCTAGAATAAGAGGTATGCACGGAGTGAAACTGGTGCTGATATCTCCTATTCCTCACATGAATTTTAGTTTCTTTTGTTAGGTGTGTCTCCTACAGACAGGCAATTCCAACTTTAAATGTATCCAAAACGTCAAATATTGCTGCTCTTTTGGCAGGGGGACATTCCATGACCCAATGTTCAGAACCATTGCTTAATCTGATTTTTATAGTCAATGGACCATACAAAAAGGGGGATATTAAGATCTACTAATGTCAAAAAGAAAAATACAGAAAATAACAGAAACATTTTTAACCCCATTAATCTGTAAAACACCATTACCCCTTTAGTGTCCCAAAGTACTAAAGTACTTATCCCTAATGAAAAGAGATAACCCAGTTTAACAAAATATTTTAGATTAGTGTCTTCAATCCCTTGAACTTTACTCATATTTCACACTACTAATGTAATTATTATAACTGTGTTTAAATTTTCTTGTGCACAGTGAGTTACCCTGTAAAGTAATGTGTAAAATAGTGTGCAAAACATCTCCTTACGATCTTGTAAATCATATGTTCCCTTATTCTGTGTCCTCTTACTTCTATAACCTCTACCACCCCCTCCCAGCTCAAAACCCTCCCCCCTCCCCCCCACACCATTCTAGGTTACCCTTGAAGGCTTTTTTAATGACCGTCTCATACCCGCCCACCATTACAAAACTGTCGCTAATATACTTCAGGCAGGCGGGTGAGACAGCTGCAGTGTATTTAGTATATATATACATCCCGTCTTATATATATATATATATATATATATATATATATATATATATATATATATATACATACACAGTGGCGGCTGGTGAAGTTTTAGGATAGGGGGTGCCAGACCCCGCCCTTCTTTTGACCCCTCCCACTTGGTGAAAATGGGCATGGTTTAAGCAAAATAGTGGGCGTGGCTCTAAGATGATGTGGTTAGCGTCTGAGATGAACGAGGGATGGAGAGAGAGGGAGAGAGGGACAGCAGGCCCAGATCCTACACAACAATAGAAATGTGTATTCTACAAAGTTTAACAATCAGCAGATAAGGATACTCCAAACACCTGGTGTTAGCACGTCAATGAGCCCGCCACCATGGTTGTTATGTTGTCAGGATGATTGAAGCGCATTATTTCTATTATTACATCGTAATATAAAATTAAATCATTCAACTCACCATAATGCAGAATCAGTGGGAGCCCCGGGGCAGCCTCTGTCACATAAAATGCAGCCTCTGTCTCCCTAAATGCAGCCTCTGTCCCCCCAAATGCAGCCTCTGTCCCCCCAAATGCAGCCTCTGCCCCCCCCAAATGCAGCATGCCTGTGTCCCATTAAATGCAGCATGCCTGTGTCCCATTAAATGCAGCCTCTGCCCCCCCCAAATGCAGTCTCTGTCCCACCCCCAAATGCAGCCTCTGTCCCACCCCCAAATGCAGCCTCTGCCCCCCCTAATGCAGCCTCTGCCCCCCATATACAGCCTCTGTCCCCCCCAAATAAAGCCTCTGTCCCCCCTCAAATGCAGCCTCTGTCCCCCCCAAATGCAGCCTCTGTCCCCCCCAAATACAGCCTCTGTCCCCCCCAAATGCAGCCTCTGTCCCCCCCAAATACAGCCTCTGTCCCCTCCCCAAATGCAGCCTCTGTCCCCCCCAAATGCGGCCTCTGTCCCCCCCAAATGCGGCCTCTGTCCCCCCCAAATGTGGCCTCTGTCCCCCCCAAATGCGGCCTCTGTCCCCCCCAAATACAGCCTCTGTCCCCCCCAATGCAGCCTTTGTCTCCCCCAAATGCAGCCTCTGCCCCCCCAATGCAGCCTCTGTCCCCCCCAAATGTAGCCTTTGTCCCCCCCAAATGTAGCCTCTGTTCCCCCCCAAATGCATCCTCTGTCACTTCAAACCCTCCCTCCTTCTCCGCACAGCGGTACTTACCTTGCTGTCTCCTCTCCTGCGGTGTCTCCTTCACACTGGCAGCGGCATTCTTCCTGTTTCCTCTCTCGGGCGCAGTGAGAGATAGAAACAGGAAGTGACATTTAACTCAGGTCAGATGTCAATCAAATCTGAAGCGCCGAGTAGCATTATGGGCGAGCGGAAGCTACTCGGCGCTTCAGAAAACGCCGTAAGGCGGGCTAAACGCCCGCAAATGCAGCGCCATGTCTGCAATCTCATGATTGCATAGACGTGGTGCTTCCCATAAGTGCACTGTGTCCGGCATCGCACTGTGTCTGGCGTCCGAACACAGTGCCCTTAAGGACCTTTTTTTTCATTTTTTTTAAAGGGCCAGTAGTAAATTTTTTTTTTTGTGGCTGCCTGGAGGGGGGGGGGCCCTATGGACGGGCCGCCACTATATATATATATATATATATATATATATATATATATATATATACTGTATACAGTCTAGCTTCATTTCACTGCAGACCGTTCCTGGTGTATTGTGTCTAATATACTTCAGCCAGGCAGGTGACTTACTGAGCTCAGTGCATTTAATAAATATATATACAGGCTTGTGTATATATATATATATATATATATATATATATATAGTCTAGCCAAGCCTATACCTGACTAGGCCATTGACTGAGTGCGTGTTCAAAGACACTTTCAGCCAGGCAGGTGACTCACTGAGCTCAGTGCATTTAAAGAGGGAGTCCACCTACATCAACCTAAAAAAAAAAATATTAAAAGCCAGCAGCTACAAATACTGCAGCTGCTGACTTTTAATACATGGCCACTTACCTGTCCCAGGGTCCAGCGATGTCGGCAGCCGACGCCGATAACCCGCTCGATTTTCGTCAGCTGCCATCCTAGGTGGGGGAATCAGGAAGTTAGGCATTGCGGCTTCACTTCCCGGTTCCCTACTGCGCATGCGCGAGTCGTGCTGCGAATCGTAACTGGTCCCCGCTATCTCCTGGGACCTGTGTGTTTCCCAGGAGACAGCGCGGAGGGACAGGAAGAGGCATAGACTCCCGTGGGAGTCTATGCCGGAAGTGGATGCAAATACCTGTCTTAGGCAGGTATCTGCACCCCCCTCCCCCCTGAAAGGTGCCAAATGTGACACCGGAGAGGGGGAGGGTTCTGAAAAGTGGAAGTTCCATTTTTGTGTGGAATTCCGCTTTAATATATATATATATATATACAGGCTTGTATATATAGTCTAGCCAAGTCTATACCTTACTGTAGGCCATTCCTTGTGTACTGTTTTTAGTAAACTTCAGGCGTTGTTTTGCTAATCTAATTGTACGGTATGTCTGGAAGGCCACCAAGAAGAGGCAGACGCTCACAGGCCACTAAAAGAGGGCAAGCAGGCTCTGTGTCTACAGCAAACAGTGCTGGTTGTGGACACGGTGCATCCTCAGCACGTGGCCGTGGGGCACGCTTGTCCTTTTTATCGAGAGCTGGTCATGTTGAGCCACAACATGCAGAAGAGTTGGTAGAGTGGATGACCAAGCTGTGTTCATCCTCTCTCACCCATGCTCAGGGTACTCTGTCTGCCAGAGCAGCTGCCAAAGCGGCCTCTTCCCTTGGCTCAATGGCATCAGTCACTCCTTCCCTAGCCCCACCATGTCCTCCTGAGGAGTCCCCGAACTGTTTGACCACAGTGTTTGGCACGTGCTGCAGGAGGATGCCCAGCGTTTTGAGGGCTCTGATGATGGTACCCAACTAGAGGAAGGCAGTTACTTGAGACCAGAGAGAGGGGGTGCCCAAGAAGGACAGCAAGCTGGCAGTCATGTTCCCCCAGCTGCAGCATACTTCCATACTTCCTTTAAATATCGTACCTGGGGGGTGTCTATAGTATACCTGTAAAGTGGCGCATGTTTCCCGTGTTTAGAACAGTCCCTGCACAAAATGTCATTTTTAAAGGAATAAAAGTAATTTAAAACTGCTTGCAGGTTTAATGTAATGTCGGGTCCTGGCAATATGGATGAAAATCAGTGAGACAAACGGCATGGGTACCCCCCAGTCCATTACCAGGCCCTTTGGGTCTTGTATGGATATTAAGGGGAACCCCGCACCCAAATTAAAAAAGGAAACAGCAGTATACAGGCTCTGTACTCTGAACAGCAGTATACAGGCGGTGCAAACAAGACAGGGACTGTAGGTTTGTTGTTAAGTAGAATCTGTTTGTAATTTTGAACGGGTACATTTTTAACGTGTTTAGCTCCAGCCAAAAAATCTATTTTAACCACTTCAGCCCGGACCATTTGGCTGCCTAAGGACCAGAGGACTTTTTCCAATTTGGCACTGCGTCGCTTTAACTGCTAATTGCGCGGTCATGCAATGCTGTACCCAAACAAAATTTGCGTCCTTTTCTTCCCACAAATAGAGCTTTTTTTTATGGTATTTGATCACCTCTGTCGTTATTATTTTTTGCGCTATAAACGGAAAAAGACCGAAAATTTTGAAAAAAAATGATATTTTCTACTGTTTGTTATTAGGGATGAGCTTCGAGTTCGAGTCGAACTCATGTTCGACTCGAACATTAGCTGTTCGCAAGTCCGCCGAACACCGAACAATTTGGGGTGTTCGCGGCAAATTCGAATGCCGCGGAACACCCTTTAAAAGTCTATGGGAGAAATCAAAAGTGCTAATTTTAAAGGCTTATATGCAAGTTATTGTCATAAAAAGTGTTTGGGGACCTGGGTCCTGCCCCAGGGGACATGGATCAATGCAAAAAATAGTTTTAAAAACGGACGTTTTTTCAGGAGCAGTGATTTTAATAATGCTTAAAGTCAAACAATAAAAGTGTAATATCCCTTTAAATTTCGTACCTGGGGGGTGTCTATAGTATGTCTGTAAAGGGGCGCATGTTTCCCGTGTTTAGAACAGTCTGACAGCAAAATGACATTTGGAAGGAAAAAACACATTTAAAACTACCCGCGGCTATTGCATTGCCGACAATACACATAGAAGTTCATTGATAAAAACGGCATGGGAATTCCCCAAAGGGGAACCCCGAACCAAAATTAAAAAAAAAAAAATGACGTGGGGGGGTCCCCCTAAATTCCATACCAGGCCCTTCAGGTCTGGTATGGATATTAAGGGGAACCCCGGCCAAAATTTAAAAAAAAAATGACGTGGGGTTCCCCCTAAATTCCATACCAGACCCTTCAGGTCTGGTATGGATTTTAAGGGGAACCCCGCGCCAAAAAAAAAAAAAAAAACGGCGTGGGGTTCCCCCAAAAATCCATACCAGACCCTTATCTGAGCACGCAACCTGGCAGGCCGCAGGAAAAGAGGGGGGGACGAGAGTGCGCCCCCCCCCCCCTCCTGAACCGTACCAGGCCACATGCCCTCAACATTGGGAGGGTGCTTTGGGGTAGCCCCCCAAAACACCTTGTCCCCATGTTGATGAGGACAAGGGCCTCATCCCCACAACCGTGGCCGGTGGTTGTGGGTGTCTGCGGGCGGGGGGCTTATCGGAATCTGGAAGCCCCCTTTAACAAGGGGACCCCCAGATCCCGGCCCCCCCCTGTGTGAAATGGTAAGGGGGTACTTACCCCTACCATTTCACTAAAAAACTGTCAAAATAGTTAAAAATGACAAGAGACAGTTTTTGACAATTCCTTTATTTAGATGCTTCTTCTATCTTCCTTCATCTTCTTCTGGTTCTTCTGGCTCTTCTGGTTCTTCCTCCGGCGTTCTCGTCCAGCATCTTCTCCGCGGCGTCTTCTATCTTCTTCTCCTCGGGCCGCTCCGCACCCATGGCATGAGGGGAGGCTCCCGCTCTTCTCTTCATCTTCTTCTTCATCCTCTTCTCTTCTTCATCTTCTTCATCTTCATCTTCTCTTCTTTTCTTCTGCGGGCCGCTCCGCATCCATGCATGGAGGGAGGCTCCCGCTGTGTGACGGCGTCTCCTCGTCTGACGGTTCTTAAATAACGGGGGGCGGGGCCACCCGGTGACCCCGCCCCCCTCTGACGCAGGGACATGACGGGACTTCCCTGTGGCATTCCCCGTGACGTCACAGGGAAGTCCCGTCAAGTCACCGTGCGTCAGAGGGGGGCGGGGTCACCGGGTGGCCCCGCCCCCCCCCGTTATTTAAGAACCGTCAGACGAGGAGACGCCGTCACACAGCGGGAGCCTCCCTCCATGCATGGATGCGGAGCGGCCCGCAGAAGAAAAGAAGAGAAGATGAAGATGAAGAAGATGAAGAAGAGAAGAGGATGAAGAAGAAGATGAAGAGAAGAGCGGGAGCCTCCCCTCATGCCATGGGTGCGGAGCGGCCCGAGGAGAAGAAGATAGAAGACGCCGCGGAGAAGATGCTGGACGAGAACGCCGGAGGAAGAACCAGAAGAGTCAGAAGAACCAGAAGAAGAAGAAGATGAAGGAAGATAGAAGAAGCATTTAAATAAAGGAATTGTCAAAAACTGTCTCTTGTCATTTTTAACTATTTTGACAGTTTTTTAGTGAAATGGTAGGGGTAAGTACCCCCTTACCATTTCACACAGGGGGGGGGCCGGGATCTGGGGGTCCCCTTGTTAAAGGGGGCTTCCAGATTCCGATAAGCCCCCCGCCCGCAGACCCCCACAACCACCAGCCAGGGTTGTGGGGATGAGGCCCTTGTCCTCATCAACATGGGGACAAGGTGTTTTGGGGGGCTACCCCAAAGCACCCTCCCAATGTTGAGGGCATGTGGCCTGGTACGGTTCAGGAGGGGGGGGGGCCGCACTCTCGTCCCCCCCTCTTTTCCTGCGGCCTGCCAGGTTGTGTGCTCGGATAAGGGTCTGGTATGGATTTTTGGGGGAACCCCACGCCGTTTTTTTTTTTT
Organism: Aquarana catesbeiana; assembly: GCA_037953035.1. Lineage (NCBI taxonomy): Eukaryota > Metazoa > Chordata > Amphibia > Anura > Ranidae > Aquarana > Aquarana catesbeiana. The sequence continues at coordinate 1,234,420 of JBBHAA010001782.1, forward strand.
TTTTGGCGCGGGGTTCCCCTTAAAATCCATACCAGACCTGAAGGGTCTGGTATGGAATTTAGGGGGAACCCCACGTCATTTTTTTTTAAAATTTTGGCCGGGGTTCCCCTTAATATCCATACCAGACCTGAAGGGCCTGGTATGGAATTTAGGAGGACCCCCCCACGTCATTTTTTTTTTTTTTAATTTTGGTTCGGGGTTTCCCTGGGGGGAATTCCCATGCCGTTTTTATCAATGAACTTCTATGTGTATTGTCGGCAATGCAATAGCCGCGGGTAGTTTTAAATGTGTTTTTTCCTTCCAAATGTCATTTTGCTGTCAGACTGTTCTAAACACAGGAAACATGCGCCCCTTTACAGGCATACTATAGACACCCCCCAGGTACGAAATTTAAAGGAATATTACACTTTTATTGTTTGACTTTAAGCATTATTAAAATCACTGCTCCTGAAAAAACGGCCGTTTTTAAAACTTTTTTTTGCATTGATCCATGTCCCCTGGGGCAGGACCCAGGTCCCCAAACACTTTTTATGACAATAACTTGCATATAAGCCTTTAAAATTAGCACTTTTGATTATTCATGTTCGTGTCCCATAGACTTTAACGGTGTTCGCGTGTTCGAGCAAATTTTTTTCCTGTTCGCATGTTCTGGTGCGAACCGAACAGGGGGGTGTTCGGCTCATCCCTATTTGTTATAAAAAAATCCAATAAACTCAATTTTAGTCATACATTTAGGCCAAAATGTATTCGGCCACATGTCTTTGGTAAAAAAAATGTCAATATATTTATTGGTTTGCGCAAAAGTTATAGCGTCTACAAACTAGGGTACATTTTCTGTAATTTACACAGCTTTTAGTTTATGACTGCCTATGTCATTTCTTGAGGTGCTAAAATGGCAGGGCTGTACAACCCCCCCCCCCCCAAATGACCCCATTTTGGAAAGTAGACACCCCAAGGAAATTGCTGAGTGGCATGTTGAACCCATTGAATATTTATTTTTTTTGTCCCAAGTGATTGAATAATGACAAAAAAAAATATTTACAAAAAGTTGTCACTAAATGATATATTGCTCACACAGGCCATGGGCCTATGTGGAATTGCACCCCAAAATACATTCAGCTGCTTCTCCTGAGTATGGGGATACCACATGTGTGGGACTTTTTGGGAGCCTATCCGCGTACGGGGCCCCGAAAAACCAATCGCCGCCTTCAGGATTTCTAAGGGCGTAAATTTTTTATTTCACTCCTCACTACCTATCACAGTTTTGAAGGCCATAAAATGCCCAGATGGCACAAAACCCCCCCAAATGACCCCATTTTGGAAAGTAGACACCCCAAGCTATTTGCTGAGAGGCATGTTGAGTCCATGGAATATTTTATATTTGGACACAAGTTGCGGGAAAGTGACAATTTTTTTTTTTTTGCACATAGTTGTCACTAAATGATATATTGCTCACACAGGCCATGGGCATATGTGGAATTGCACCCCAAAATACATTTAGCAGCTTCTCCTGAGTATGGGGATACCACATGTGTGGGACTTTTTGGGAGCCTAGCTGCGTACGGGGCCCCGAAAACCAATCACCGCCTTCAGGATTTCTAAGGGCGTAAATTTTTTATTTCACTCTTCACTGCCTATCACAGTTTCGGAGGCCATGGAATGCCCAGGTGGCACAAACCCCCCCAAATGACCCCATTTTGGAAAGTAGACATCCCAAGCTATTTGCTGAGAGGCATGGTGAGTATTTTGCAGCTATCATTTGTTTTTGAAAATTAAGAAAGACAAGAAAAAACATTTTTTTTTCTTTTTTCAATTTTCAAAACTTTGTGACAAAAAGTGAGGTCTGCAAAATACTCACTTTACCTCTCAGCAAATAGCTTGGGGTGTCTACTTTCCAAAATGGGGTCATTTGGGGGGGGTTTGTGCCACCTGGGCATTCCATGGCCTCCGAAACTGTGATAGGCAGTGAAGAGTGAAATCAAAAATTTACGCCCTTAGAAAGCCTGAAGGCGGTGCTTGGTTTTCAGGGTCCCGTACGCGGCTAGGCTCCCAAAAAGTCTCACACATGTGGTATCCCCGTACTCAGGAGAAGCAACAGAATGTATTTTGGGGTGTAATTTCACATATTCCCATGGCATGTTTGAGCGATATATCATTTAGTGACAACTTTGTGCAAAAAAAAAAAGTGTCTCTTTCCCGCAACTTATGTCACAATATAAAATATTCCATGGACTCGACATGCCTCTCAGCAAATATCTTGAGGTGTCTACTTTCCAAAATGGGGTCATTTGGGGGGGTTTTGAACTGTCTTGACATTTTATGCACAACATTTAGAAGCTTATGTCACACATCACCCACTCTTCTAACAACTTGAAGACAAAGCCCTTTCAGACACTTTTTGTTTACATGAAAAAATTATTTTTTTTTGCAAGAAAATTACTTTGAACCCCCAAACATTATATATTTTTTAAAGCAAATGCCCTACAGATTAAAATGGTGGGTGTTTCATTTTTTTTTTTCACACAGTATTTGCGCAGCGATTTTTCAAATGCATTTTTTGGGGAAAAAACACACTTTTTAAAATTTTAATGCACTAAAACACACTATATTGCCCAAATGTTCGATGAAATAAAAAAGATGATTTTAGGCCGAGTACATGGATCCCAAACATGACATGCTTTAAAATTGCGCACAAACGTGCAGTGGCGACAAACTAAATACATTTTTAAAAGCCCTTAAAAGCCTTTACAGGTTACCACTTTAGATTTACAGAGGAGGTCTACTGCTAAAATTACTGCCCTCGATATGACGTTCGCGGTGACACCTCACATGCATGGTGGAATTGCTGTTTACATTTGACGACAGACCGCCGCTTGCGTTCGCCTTAGCGCGAGAGCAGGGGGGGACAGGGGTGCTTTTTTTTTTTTTTTATTTATTATTTTTTTGCTTTTTTATCTTATTTTTAAACTGTTCCTTTCATTTTTTTTTTAATCATTTTTATTGTTCTCTCGAGGAATGTAAATATCCCCTATGATAGCAATAGGTAGTGACAGGTACTCTTTTTTGAAAAAATTGGGGTCTATTAGACCCTAGATCTCTCCTCTGCCCTCAAAGCATCTGACCACACCAAGATCGGTGTGATAAAATGCTTTCCCAATTTCCCAATGGCGCTGTTTACATCCGGCGAAATCTAAGTCATGAAATGCTCGTAGCTTCCGGTTTCTTAGGCCATAGAGATGTTTGGAGCCACTCTGGTCTCTGATCAGCTCTATGGTCAGCTGGCTGAATCACCGGCTGCATTCTCAGGTTCCCTGTTGAGACAGGAGAGCCAGAGAAAAACATGGAAGATGGTGGGGGGGGCATTCCCTCCCACTGCTTGTAAAAGCAGTCTAGAGGCTAATTAGCCGCTAGGATTGCTTTTACATGAAAGCCGACCGCTGACTGAAAAGAATGATACCAAGATGATACCTAAACCTGCAGGCATCATTTTGGTATAACCACTCAAATTCGTGAATGGCGTACCTGAAGACAAAAAAATGGTTAACAATAAAACACAGTAAACGGTAAAGTATAAAAAATTGCATACCTGAAAAGCAAACATGATAAAACATAATAACAATAAAACATTGCAGAATAGAATACAGTAAAAAAGAGCAGAACAATAGAGAAAGAATAGAGAGAGAGAACAATAAAACAACAACTATTTTTTGTATTTTATATATATATTTTTTTTTTTTACACTTTTTTTTGTAACTAACTTTTATAACTGTAACCGGTTCCAGGTTCGGGTCTCTCAAAATGCGATGGCATCTTGGGAGACCCTGTGAAAGTGTGTCCTAGTCTGTGGAATGCTGTACCCTACGCTAATACTCAACTAGTGTATGGTAGAGTTCAAAACATTCACCAATGCAAAGACCAGGATTGTCAGGACAGGAGGGACAATAATAGCGGGTGTCACGCCTATATCCGCACTTGCTGCAGACACGACATCTTTTTTGGGGGGGTTCGTTGGGTAGGGGTACTCGGGAGGACATAAAGAAAATGCCTCTCATGCAGCCGACTGCATTTGGTTGGGGATGTGAATGGGGGAAGTACGGGCGCTGCAGAAGTGGTGGGTTCCCAATTATTAGGATTGGCGAATGCAGCAGGAAGGGTACTATGGGCACGACAGGCCTGTTTGTCTTCTTCTTGGTGGCAGCAGGACACTACTTGTGCTTGCCACCTCACCAGCTTGAACTGCATTTAAGGGACTCGCCACGTCACCAAGTGTTACTGCAGTGCTGGTTTGATCATACAGCAGCAGAGGAATGATCTGATTGGTGATCGCGAGGGGGGGCCACGAATGGATGGTCTCCCCCTCACCTCCGATCGCCGCTGGACAAAAGCGGACCACCTCGGGCACCAGGGGGGGTCCGATTGGACCCCCCACCCGCGGCAGGCAGATCACGTTCATGTACATGATTCTGCCTGCCCGTGCCGCCTTGCTGACGTACATCGGCGTGAGGCGGTCCTTAAGTGGTTAAGCTTTTTGGAAAACATAGGGAAGGGTTATCACCCCTGTGACATTTGTGCTCCTCTTCAGAAGATTTCACCTCCCAATGACAAATGTTTTTTGAAAATTTGGGTTTTTTTGTGAAACAAGGATTGGTTATAAAGCATCAGTGGAAAGGAGAAAAGTTTTTCCCATATTAAACTCTTACAGGAGAGAATTTCCCTTCCTAGGGGTAGATTTCATCTCACTTCCTGTTGTCTCCTTCCGTTTGCAAGTAGGAGTCGTTTGTAAGTTAGACGTTTGAAAGTAGGGGCCTGCCCTATATACTCTGCAGAAATTTGGGCCTTAGGTGTTGTGGCCACAACACTGTAAGCCCTCACAGGGCCCTGCTGTCAAATATTAGATCAAGAATTGTAATTACATGACCCTGTTGAACAGGGGCAGAAAAATTGGGCCTTTGGTGCTGGTGCTGGTGCCACAACACTGTAAGTCCTCACTCGCTCTTGGTGGGTGCAGAAACGGGCCCTGCTGTGAAATATTAGATCAAGAATTGTAATTACATGCCCCTGTTGAACAAGGGCTGAAAAATTGGGCCTTTGGTGGTGGTGGTGGTGCTGGTGCCACAACACTGTAAGTCCTCACTCGCTCTTGGTGGGTGCAGAAACAGGCCCTGCTGTGAAATATTAGATCAAGAATTGTAATTACATGCCCCTGTTGAACAAGGGCAGAAAAATTGGGCCTTTGGGTGGTGGTGCTGGTGCCACAACACTGTAAGTCCTCACTCGCTCTTGGTGGGCACAGAAATGGGCCCTGCTGTGAAATATTAGATCAAGAATTGTAATTACATGCCCCTGTTGAACAGGGGCTGAAAAATTAGGCCTTAGGCACTGGTGCCACAACACTGCAACCCCTCACAGATACTCTAGTTCAGTGTTTCTCAACTCCAGTCCTCAGGACCCAGCAACAGGTCAGGTTTGCAAGATAGCTGAAATACATCACAGGTGATATCACTTGCTGCTCAGTAATTGCAATATTCTAGTCTGCATCTCCCCCAAGGTAATACTTAAAATCTGGCCTGTTGGTGGGTCCCGAGGACTGGAGTTGAGAACCGCTGCTCTAGTTGGAACACAGGAACGAGCCCTGCTGCAAAGTATTGCATCAAAAATTGTAATTACACGCCCCTGTTAAACAGGGGCCGAAAAATTGGGCCTTAGGCACTGGTGGTGGCGCCCAGAACCAAAAATGTTCTTACAAGCTATCAGCGTGATCATTGAGGAGGAAGAGGATAATTACTCAGGATAGTCACTCAGCATCAGCATAGGTAGTCTTTGAAGGGATCTGAGATTTCAAAAAAAATTATTCGGTTACATCAGCATCAGGTGCTTGGTAGCTGGTGGTGATCCAAGATTCATTTTTATGAAGGTCAGTCGATCGACCGAGTCGGTGGACAGACGCACCCTGTGATCGGTTACAAAGCCTCCAGCAGCACTGAATGTGCGTTCCGAAAGAACGCTGGATGCAGGACAGGCCAGTAGCTCAATTGCATACTGTGCAAGCTCTGGCCAGTGATCCATCCTCAAGACCCAGTAACCCAGAGGATTTTCGGTGGGAAAGGTGTCCAAGTCAGATCTTGCCCCGAGGTATTCCTGCACCATGTAAAACAGACGCTGGCGATGGTTGCTGGAACCGATCATACCTTGGGGCTACGGACCAAAAAATTGTCTGAACGCATCAGTCAGACGGCCACCTTCTCCACCGTTCCTTCTTTGACTGACCGAAGCCTCAGCAACACATTGTCCAGAAACAGGAGTTTGTAACCTCCCAGTCTCTGGGAATGCGTTGCACAGACCTTTCTGCAAGGCCTCCCGAAGATGTTTCATCCTCTGCTCCCTCTGCGATGGCAAGATAAGGTCTGCAACCTTACCCTTGTAACGTGGATCAAGGAGGGTTGCCAGCCAGTATTGGTCCTTCTCCTTGATACCACGAATACGAGGATCCTTACGCAGGCTTTGCAGGATCAGGGAGGCCATGCAGCGTAGGTTTGCTGAGGCATTTGCTCCGGAGTCCTCTGGGTCACTAAGGATGACATGGTCCGAAGCCACCTCCTCCCAGCCACGTACAAATCCATGTGTTTCTTGGGACTGATCCCTTAAAGACTGCTGCTGATGCTGCGTGCCAGGCTCCACCTCCATACTGACACAATCTTCCTCCTCCTCTTCTTCCGGTGTGATCGGCGGGCACGCAGGAACACTGTCTGGATAAAGGAGGCCTTGAGAGCTAAGGAAGTCCTCCTCTTCCTGCCTCTGTTCTGCCTCAAGTGCCCTGTCCATTATTCCACACAGCGTGTGCTCCAACAGGTGGACAAGGGGGACAGTGTCACTGATGCATGCACTGTCACTGCTCACCATCCTCGTGGCCTCCTCAAATGGTGACAGGACAGTGCATGCATCCCTGATCATGGCCCACTGGCGTGGGGAAAAAAAAACAAGCTCCCCTGACCCTGTCCTGGTGCCATAGTCACACAGGTACTCATTGATGGCCCTCTGTTGCGTGTGCAGCCACTGCAGCATGGCCAACATTGAGTTCCACCTGGTGGGCATGTCACAGATTAGGCGGTTCTTGAGCAGGTTAAACTCCTTTTGGAGGTCCGCCAGCCGAGCACTGGCATTATATGACCAGCGGAAATGCACACAGACTTTCCTGGCCTGCCTCAGGACATCCTGTAAACCCGGGTACCTGCCCAAGAACCGCTGCACCACCAAGTTAAGGACGTGAGCCAAACAGGGCACATGGGTCATTTGTCCCTGTCGGAGGGCAGAGAGGAGGTTGGTGCCATTGTCGCAAACCACCATTCCTGCCTTAAGTTGGCGTGGCGTCAACCCCTGAACCCTTACCCAAAGTCAGTACACAAAGACAGCTAGCGGAGATGGATACCAATACTTTAAGTATGGAGACAAGGGCAGAGATCGCAGAGGCCCCCCAGGAAGATAATCAAATAGCAACAAAAAGGGAGATGGCAGAAATGTTTGCAAGACTAGAAGCAATTATTAAAAGCGAGATCGGAGCAATCCGACAGGACATGGGCCATACATTAAAAAGAGTGGAAGAGTTGGAAACAATAACAGACACTCAGGGAACGGAGATAAAAGTCCTCAAACAGCAAATAGAAGAAATCCAAAGAGAACAAAGGAACCTCCGGTACAGATTGGAAGACCAGGAGAACGTAACAGGAGGAAGAACCTGCGGATAAGAGGCCTGCCCGAGAAGGAAGGGGGGAAAAAAAACCTCCAAGAAATAATAGATCAAATTTTTGGAGATCGCCTGGATCCAACTGAAAATAGACCTAAGATCAAGTTAGATCGGGCCCACAGGATAAGGAAGCCAGCGGAGATCAGGGGAGATGCCCCACGAGATGTAATTGTCCGATTTCACAATTTCCAAGACAAAGAAAAGATCAAATCAAGCATAAGAGCAAACCAACAAGTGAAATACGGAGAGGAAAGCCTACAGATCTTCCCAGATTTATCTGCAGAGACTCTAGCCAGGAGAAGAACTCTCAAGCCACTTCTAGTCCATCTCAAAGCAAATGACGTCCAATACTCATGGGGCTTCCCGGCATGTCTGACTGGACACAAGGAGGGCCGCTCTGTGACACTTAGGTTCCCTGAAGAGACACAAAAATTCTGCCAACGCTTGGAAGTGCCACTGGTGGAAATTCCGGGGTGGTGGGAAAAATACGAAACTCAAGAGAACAGGGAGGGGATACCTGCCTGGAAGCCAGTTACCAATATGAGGCGACCGTAAACAGGAGACACAAGATTGTAATATGCTCACAAATAAAAAGAAAAAAGAAAGAAAGGAGAGAAAGAAGGGACAAAGAAAGAAAGGAGGGGAAAAAAAAAAAAAAGGGGGGGGAGTGAGAATGGCGGGAGGGTTGGCGGGTGCGGGTTCTGGGGGGGTGGTGAGGGGGAGTGGGGAGGAGGGGGGGAGTCGGGTACTCAGGTGATAGTGGGCAGATCCAAGGATGGTACCCCCGAGCTCAACCTCTAGGGGGAAAACCGGGGGGCCAGGAGGAGTTAGTGGGGCCACGGTTAAAAGGGCCAGGAGAAGGTCTGTTACCCCGGGGGGGGGGGAGGGAGGGGGGTGGTGGGGATGAGGGAGGGACAGGGGTGGGAGGGGGAGGGGGGTGAGAGCAAGACCAGTAGGTGTGGCACTGCTCCCCGCTCTCCAGACTTAAAAGAGAGATTCGGCCTACGAGGAGGTGCGTCAATAGGATGGCCGGGATAAACTTAATCTCATATAATGTGAGGGGTATCAACTCTCCCGTGAAGTGTGCAAACATAGTAGGGGAGTTGAGGCTCCTCAAGGCAGAGGTAGTCTTCCTGCAGGAGACGCACTTCCTTGTGGGTAGGAATCAAAGAATACGCTCAAGGGACTTCCCAAACTGGGAATATGGGGATACCCCAGTTAAGAGTTCAAAAGGTATAGCGATAGGCTTTGCCAAAAACATTAGGTTTGGTTCAGATGAAAGAATGATTGACCCGGAGGGACGGTTTCTATTCCTCAGGGGCAAGCTTAATGGGGTGGAATGCACGCTGGCAAACATCTACTGCCCAAACACCAACCCCGGGGGGTACTTATTGGGCATCCTTTCAAAACTGGAAAGCTTTAAAAGGGGAGGACCATCATTGCAGGAGATTTTAATATATGCCTTGACCCAGGGAAAGACAGTACGTCGTGTGTTCGTGGGACCGGAGGGATATGGATGAATTAACTTAAAAGGAAGCTGCATCAATACCAACTGTTAGACATTTGGAGGTTGCAGCACCCGAATAATAGAGATTATTCCTACTACTCCCACGTACACTCGACGTACTCTAGGTTAGATTTTTTTTTGGTGGAACATAGGTATGTGGACGAGGTAGAAGCCACAAGAATAGGGTCGATTACATTTTCCGACCATGCGCCAGTGAGCCTTCTGTGGAAATCAGTTAAAGGAAGCCAGCCTTCCAGTAGCTGGAGATTAAACGAGGATTTATTGCACGATAGAGATATAGACCAGCGCATCAAGGAAGGACTAGAATTTTACTTTAAAACTAATTCGGTTGAGGAAACTTCAGAAGCTGTAGTATGGGAGGCCTATAAAGTCTTTATTAGAGGCATCTTATAAAAGCGGGCACAGAAAGAAAGAAAAAGGAGGCCAAGGAAAGATCAGCCATACAGAAAAGTATTCAGGAGCTGGAACAACGACATAAGCAAACGGGAGAAGAGGAGATATTGGTAGAATGACATAAAAAAAGAGAGGCCATGCGAGAGCTCATAGAAATAGACAACCGTAAGGTATATAACCGGGTAAAGAAAGAAAGATATATAGGAGGCAACAGACCCGGGAGGCTCCTGGCTAGGGTCCTAAGTAAAAAGAAAAATAATAATTATATCAATAAAATAAGAACTAAATCAGGTGAGACGGCCTATAAAGATAAAGACATTGCTAGGACTTTCCAGGAGTTCTACGGGGGACTGTATGCTATAAATAAAAAAATTAGCACTGAAGAGAGGGTAGAAAAGCAAGGGAAAATTAAAAAATATTTAGAAGATAGTGGCCTGGCTAATCTTTCAGAAAATGAACAAGTTACCTTGGAAGCCCCATACACGGAACTTGAAGTGAGGAAAGCGCTCAAAGGGTTGCAAATGGGAAAAAGCCCAGGTCCGGATGGACTGACGGTGCTTTACTATAAAAAATACCAGGATCTCCTAATACCAAAAATGTGCTCCTATATGAATGACGCGGGGGAAAAAGGAGAAATGAGAAAGGAAGCTTTAGAAGCCATAATAGCAGTCATCCCAAAGGAAGGCAAAGACAACACAGTATGCTCAAGCTACAGGCCGATCTCTCTCTTAAACGTCGATACGAAAATTTATGCTAAAGTAATCGCGGATCGACTAAAACCCATAATAGAAAGGATAGTGCACCCAGATCAGGTCGGGTTTGTGTCAGGCCGACAAGGCAGGGATAATAGTATCAAGACCCTCCTGGCGGTGCAGCAGCTGAAGAAAAGCGGAGTCCCCAGTCTACTCTTGTCAATAGACGCTGAAAAAGCGTTTGATAGGGTAGACTGGGACTTCATGATGGGCACCCTAGAGGAGATGGGTTTCGGGATCAAGATACGTAGAAGAATAGGGGCATTGTACTCGGGACCCACTGCTAGAGTAAGAACAAACGGAGTCCTTTCAGAGCCGTTCGATATGTATAATGGGACAAGACAGGGGTGTCCGCTCTCCCCCGTCTTGTTTGTATTAGCCCTAGAGCCCCTACTAGAGAAGATCAGGCGGTGCCCAGATATCAGTGGGGTAACGATTGGTAAAGATCAATACAAACGAGCCGCTTTTGCGGATGATATCCTTTTATACATATCGCGCCCAAGGATATCCCTCCCGAATATAATGTCAATCCTGTTAGAGTATGGCAAGCTTTCTAACTTTAAAATAAACCCAAACAAATCGGAAACACTAACCTTTAACACCAGCAAACCCAGGGATCATTCATATCAGAAGCACTTCCCCTTTTTATGGGGGCAAAAGGAGCTAAACTACCTAGGGATTAAGATTACAACCTCATATGAGACGCTTTTCCACGCCAACTTCATACCACTTCTTAATGAGATTAAGCAAGAACTCAGTAGAATTCACTTAGGACAATTATCTTGGGGAGGGAGAATAAATATATATAAAATGGTTGTATTGCCAAAAATTACCTACATAATGCAAATGTTGCCAGTGGCACTTCCACAGGCATATTTAAGAAAACTGCAATCAATTTTTCTAAGGTTCATTTGGAGAGGAAAAGCACCACGTTTAAAATTTACACAATTGACAAAAGCGAAGGGTCATGGGGGATGGGGAGCACCAGATGTGTGTAAATACTATGAAGCTATAGCTTTAGCTAGAGTAATTGATTGGGCAAAAAATAAAGCAGATAAACACTGGGTGAAAATGGAAAGGGAGATTAGTAATGCTAGGTTGAATAGAATAATTTGGATACCCCCACACTTAAGAGAATTTAGTTCTGAAACGCACGAGATCACCAAACACGCACTAAAGATATGGGACAAGGTTCACAAGAGGGAGCACTGGGGATACAATTCCCCTTTAATGTCACTTAAGGATTCAGCATACTTTGCACCAGGGAGAGGGGAGTGGTTCGGGAGATGGCTATTAGATGAAAACATACAGTTAAAAGATGTCATGCAACAGAACAAAATATGCACATATCAGGAATTAAAGGAAAAAAAAAGTTTGCTGGTAATAAATACCTGGCGGTACAACCAACTGAGTCAGTTTATTAGATCCCTTCCAAAACCAACTAGATCAAAGGAAAACCTACGCCCATTAGAGAAAATGTGCCTGGACAAAGACAGGAAGGGGGGGTTCTCCCAGACATATAGATTACTGATAGGACTAGGGAATACGGAAACCCCCTCTTTTATAAAGAAGTGGGAGAAGGAGTTGGGGAGGGAGCTTACTCCCCCAGAGGGGTTATTGATCCTAAGCAGAGCAACAGCTACGTCAGTCAACAGTAAAATCCTGGAGTTAAACTATAGATGCCTAACCAGGATGTACTTGACTCCAGATCGCTTGAACAAATTCCAGAACGGACCCCCACAATACTGCTGGAGGGGGTGCAAGGAGTTGGGATCAATGACCCATATCTGGTGGCAATGCCTGATAATAAAAATATTCTGGACAGAGGTGAGGGGTTTTATTAAAGACATAACAGGGATCAATACTCCAGACGACCCCTGGGTCTGCCTATTTCACCTGAGTGAAATGCCCAATAAAGCCTATCTGAGAACGTTACTGCCGCATCTTTTGGATGCGGCCAAAAGCTTGATACCCAAATATTGGAGAAGAACAGAAAGACCCGCTATGAAGGATTGGTTAGAGAAAGTTAACGAAATACATAACCTAGAATACTTAAGATACAGTGAGGGTATGAAAATGGGCGCCTTTGAGAAAAAATGGAAAAGGTGGGAACAGTTTAAAACGTCCCTGAGAGCGGCCGAAATATGGACAGCCTAGGTAGGAAGATAAAGAGATAAAGAGACCCAGAGATCAATAGCTAAATGACCTCGGAAGCTGAAACAGAGATGGATTGGATGAAGATAGGGAGAGAAGGGGGGGCAGGAGGGGATGCACGGTCTTGGGGGGGGTTAGGGGGGCAAGGGGGGGATGGAGAGAAATGTACAAAGGTAAAATGATTAAATACAACGTAAACAAGCTTTGTAAGACAAAAAAAAAAAAAAAGTACAATCAGCACTACCACGATGATGAGAAGCAGGAATGGGAAGAAGTTGGAAGTACTGATAACTGAAAAACGATTCCCAGATAAATAATCTTGCTGAGTGGAAAAAAAAAAAAAAAAAAAAAGTTGGCGTGGTGTCAACCACCTCTGAACCTGCCCCTGCAGAGCTGACAGAACCTCTTCCCCAGTGTGGCTCCTGTCCCCCAAGCACACCAGCTCAAGCACCGCATGGCATCTTTTGGCCTGCGTACTTGCATAGCCCCTTGAACGCCTACGGAGCACCGCTGGTTCCGAGGGCAAAGCACAGGAAGAAGCCATGGAGGAAGAAGAAGAGGAGGGGGTGGAGGAGAGAGGTGTGTCACAATCATTAGTAGTGGCATTTTGGAGGCGTGGTGGCGGAACAACCTCCAACACTACTGCACCTTGTCCTGCATCCTTCCCAGCTGCCAGCAGAGTCACCCAATGAGCCGTGAAACTTAGGTAACGTCCCTGTCCATGCCTGCTGGACCATGAGTCAGCGGTAATATGCACCTTACCGCTGACCGCCCTGTCCAGCGAGGCATGGACATTGCCTTCCACATGCCGGTAGAGAGCCGGAATCGCCTTCCGTGAGAAAAAGTGGCATTTGGGTACCTGCCACTGAGGAACCGCACATTCCACAAACTCACGGAAGGGGGCAGAGTCTACCAACTGAAAAGGCAGCAGTTGAAGTGCTAGCAATTTTGCCAAGCTAGCATTCAACCGCTAGGCATGTGGATGGCTGGGAGCAAACTTCTTTCGGCGGTGCAGCAGCTGGGGCAGGGAAATTTGCCTGGTACAATCTGACATCAGTGTACCGAAAGCAGATTGCCCACAAGTACTTGGTTGTGACACACCTAATTCTACACCTTCATTCCTCTCAGTGCAGGTCTCAGAGAGGACTGAAGGTATAGTGGGGTTGGAGATCTCAGCTGATGAGGAGCAAGGAGAGGTCCTCTTTGTTCTTTGGTGTGGGTCTTTTAGATATGCTTGCCAACGAAACTGCATGGCAGGTCAACATATGTCTGGTCAAGCATGTGGTACCCAAGCGGGAGATGTTTTGGGAGATGCGAGATACGCTTGAGACATATGTTGCAAATAGCAGCGGTGCGATCTGATGCACTCATCTCAAAAAAGGCCCACACCAAAGAACTTTTTGAATAACGCGCAGAGACTGCAGCGCCCTGCACATGTGGAGCTTTGGGGTGTGATGCAGTCAGTGTGCTGCCCTTAGGCTGGCCCCTGGAGGGCATCCTGCCTCGGTGATGTGCCGCCTCCTCCTCCTCCTCCTCTCTCCTATCAGGCACCCACATTGAGTCAGTGACCTCATCATCCCCTCCCTCCTCATCACTGGAGCAAACCTGGCAGTATGCTGCAGCAGGGGGAGCATGACTGCCAGATTGCTGTCCTTCTTGGGCACCCCCTCTGTCCATGCTTACGTTACTGCCTTCATCTAGCTCAGTATCATCATCAGAGCCTTCCAAACACTGGGCATCCTCCTGGAGCATGTACCCAACACTGTCAAACAGTTCGAGGGACTCCTCAGGAGGACATGGTGGGGCTAGGGAAGGAGTCACTGATGACATTGAGCCGAGGGAAGAGGCCGCTGCTTTGCCAAACAAAGTACCCTGAGCATGGGTGAGAGAGGATGAGGAGGATGAGGACGGCTTGGTCATCCACTCGACCAAGTCTTCCTCATGTTGCGGCTCAACGCGGCCAGCTGCCGAAAAAAAGGCCAAGCGTGTCCCACGGCCACGTGCTGATGAGGATGCACCGTCTCCACAACCAGCACTAGACACAGAGCCTTCTTGCCCTCTTTTATTGGCTTGTGACTGTCTGCCTCTCCTTGTTGGCCTTCCAGACATACTAATGGCCTGTAGCTGCACTAAGCTGGGATATATATATATATGTACTTATACTGCAGCTAGCAAAATCAACTGACTGCCTGTAGTATGAGAACACCACCAACCTTCTACAGGTAGCTTTAGCTGAACACTGTGCAGAGCTTGCAAAGAAATAACTTGCAGCTTATTTAGCTGCCTGCGGTAGTGATAGGATCAGGAAAACACCACCAACCTTCTACAGGTAGCTTTAGGTGAACACTGTGCAGAGCTTGCAAAAAAATAACTTGTAGGTTTAGCTGAACACTGTGAGGAGGACGCACTACACTAAATTGTAGTTTTAGCTGAACACTGTGAGCAGGACGCACTACACTAACTTGTAGCTTTAGATGAACACTGTGCAGAGGTCTCACTACACTAACTTGTAGTTTCAGCTGAACACTGTGAGCAGGATGCACTACACTAACTTGTAGCTTTAGATGAACACGCGAACACCGTTAAAGTCTATGGGACACGAACATGAATAATCAAAAGTGCTAATTTTAAAGGCTTATATGCAAGTTATTGTCATAAAAAGTGTTTGGGGACCTGGGTCCTGCCCCAGGGGACATGGATCAATGCAAAAAAAAGTTTTAAAAATGGTTGTTTTTTCGGGAGCAGTGATTTTAATAATGCTTAAAGTCAAACTAAAAAAGTGTAATATCCCTTTAAATTCCCTAGCTGGGGGGTGTCTATAGTATGCCTGTAAAGGGGCGCATGTTTCCTGTGTTTAGAACAGTCTGACAGCAAAATGACATTTCGAAGGAAAAAAGCCATTTAAAACTACTCGCGGCTATTGCATTGACGGTCCGACAATACACATAGAAGTTCATTGATAAAAACGGCATGGGAATTCCCCACAGGGGAACCCCGAACCAAAATAAAAAAAAAAAAAAAATGACGTGGGGGTCCCCCTAAATTCCATACCAGGCCCTTCAGGTCTGGTATGGATATTAAGTGGAACCCCGGCCAAAATTTTTAAAAAAAATGACGTGGGGGTCCCCCTAATTTCCATACCAGGCCCTTCAGGTCTGGTACGGATTTTAAGGGGAACCCCGCGCCCAAAAAAAAAAAACGGCGTGGGGTCCCCCCAAAAATCCATACCAGACCCTTATCCGAGCACGCAACCTGGCAGGCCGCAGGAAAAGAGGGGGGACAAGAGAACGCCCCCCCTCCTGAACCGTACCAGGCCACATGCCCTCAACATTGGGAGTGTGCTTTGGGGTAGCCCCCCAAAACACCTTGTCCCCATGTTGATGAGGACAAGGGCCTCATCCCCACAACCCTGGCCGGTGGTTATGGGGGTCTGCGGGCAGGGGGCTTATCGGAATCTGGAAGCCCCCTTTAACAAGGGGACCCCCAGATCCCGGCCCCCCCTGTGTGAAATGGTAAGGGCCTACCATTTCAATAAAAAAACTGTCAAAAATGTTAAAAATGACAAGAGACAGTTTTTGACAATTCCTTTATTTAAATGCTTCTTCTTTCTTCTATCTTCCTTCATCTTCTTCTTCTTCTTCTTCTGGCTCTTCTGGTTCTTCCTCCGGCGTTCTCGTCCAGCATCTCCTCCGCGGCATCTATCTTCTTCTCCTCGGGCCGCTCTGCACCCATGGCATGAGGGGAGGCTCCCGCTCTTCTCTTCATCTTCTTCATCTTCTTCTTCTCTTCTTCATTTTCTTCTTCGGGCCGCTCCGCATCCATGCTGGCATGGAGGGAGGCTCCCGCTGTGTGACGGCGTCTCCTCGTCTGACGGTTCTTAAATAACGGGGGGCGGGGCCACCCAGTGACCCCGCCCCCCTCTGACGCACGGTGACTTGACGGGACTTCCCTGTGGGAATGCCACAGGGAAGTCCCGTCATGTCCCGTGTGTCAGAGGGGGGCGGGGTCACTGGGTGGCCCCGCCCTCCGTTATTTAAGAACCGTCAGACAAGGAGACGCCGTCACACAGCGGGAGCCTCCCTCCATGCCAGCATGGATGCGGAGCGGCCCGGAGAAGAAGATGAAGAAGAGAAGAATAGAAGAAAAGAAGAAGATGAAGAAGAGAAGAAGATGATGAGAAGAGCGGGAGCCTCCCCCCATGCCATGGGTGCGGAGCGGCCCGAGGAGAATAAGATAGCAGACGCCGCGGTGGAGATGCTGGACGAGAATGCCGGAGGAAGAACCAGAAGAGCCAGAAGAACCAGAAGAAGAAGAAGATGAAGGAAGATAGATGAAAAAAGAAAGAAGAAGCATTTAAATAAAGGAATTGTCAAAAACTGTCTCTTGTCATTTTTAACATTTTTGACAGTTTTTTAGTGAAATGGTAGGGAGTACCCCCTTACCATTTCACACGGGGGGGCCGGGATCTGGGGGTCCCCTTGTTAAAGGGGGCTTCCAGATTCCGATAAGCCCCCCGCTCGCAGACCCCCACAACCACCGGCCAGGGTTGTGGGGATGAGGCCCTTGTCCTCATCAACATGGGGACAAGGTTTTTTGGGGGGCTACCCCAAAGCACCCTCCCAATGTTGAGGGCATGTGGCCTGGTACGGTTCAGGAGGGGGAGCGCTCTCTTGTCCCCCCTCTTTTCCTGCGGCCTGCCAGGTTGCGTACTCGGATAAGGGTCTGGTATGGATTTTTGGGGGGACCCCACGCCAGTTTTTTTTTTTGGCACGGGGTTCCCCTTAAAATCCATACCAGACCTAAAGGGTCTGGTGTGGAATTTAGGGGGACCCCCAGGTCATTTTTTTTTTTAATTTTGGTTCGGGGTTCCCCTGTGTTCGAGTCGAACATGGGTTCGACTCGAACACAAAGCTCATCCCTACTGCAGAGTATATAGGGCAGGCCCCTACTTTCAAACATCCAACTTACAAATGACTCCTACTTTCAAACGGAAGGAGACAACAGGAAGTGAGAGCAAATCTACCCCTAGGAAGGGAAATTCTCTCCTGTAATGCCCCGTACACACGATCGGACTTTGCGACGGAAAATGTGCGATTGGAGCTTGTTGTCGGAAATTCCGACCGTGTGTGGGCTCCATCGGACTTTTTCGATCGGAAGTTCCGACACACAAAGTTTAAGAGCTGGCTATAAAATTTTCCGACAACAAAATCTGTTTGTGTAAATTTCAACCGTGTGTGGACAATTCCGACGCACAAAGTGCCACGCATGCTCAGAATAAATTCCAAAATGGAACTGCTCGGTCTGGTAAAATTAGCATTCGTAATCGATATAACACTTTCGTCACGCTGCAATGTTTTAAATTGTTTAATGCAGCGCACTCTTTTCTTCTTTATAATGCTAGAAGAATGAAGTTGTTTTGCTGCTCATATTCACACAGACTTGTCACAAACGTATTTTTTGATTATTTCTCGTGATTTCATGAATATAATATTTTTATTTGTCAGATCTACCGAAAAAAAATTTTGGTTTTATGTTTTTATATTTTGTATCATTTGTTGTTTGTTTTTGGAATCTAGATCTCCTGTTTATTTTTTTTTTATGCTCTCCATAATTGTTTTGGGTGTGTTTTGTGTGTCAAGTTACCACAACACCAGTATTATCTTGTCTTTTTTAATCTCAAGGAGGTTGCATAGTGTTGCTGTCCCTTGTTAATTTCACATTGTATTTTGGAAATGTACCTGCCTACTCACAACACAAACTGTCCTTTTAGAACGAAAACACACATAGGCGAGTATTAGTTTAAAAAAAAGTTATTAAGGGGTCATAACCAAATAAAGAGGAAGGCAACGCTGGATAAACTGCTGAAATTGGCGAAGCCTTTGGACCCCAGGGCAGACATCAACTATTTTAAGGCAAAATTGGTGGCCTCAGGAGTCCTTATATAAGGGAGTACAATCTGGTCCAGAAGACCAAGAGATCATGAACAGCAGAAGATGACATACATGTCCCGAGGCTGTGGTCATACAAGAGCCTGCATCTTTTGTCAGACCAGAGTGAACCCAGGCCATCACTTTCTTGTCTTCCTTCCACTCTTCCTTCCAGGCTGTGGCTGTGGTGTTGGAGGTGTGGCAGGAGGAGGAGGAGGATGATGCAACTCACACAGGTGTGGTGTGATTTGGCCCCTCAACCCCTTTTTTAATGTTTTAAAAATGATTTCCTCACACATGAGGCGTTGCCCCTCCTCCATGTCCTGCAGTTTTGTGGCAGCCATGGAGGCAAAGGCCTCTTCACAAGTGGTTCTGAGGGCCGCAGAAGCCTCCTCAATCAGCCTGAGCGATGACTCCTCCACGCTCCTACCCTTTGTGGGTCTTTTGGTTGGAAAGCTGAGGGGAGGAACCTGCGATTCTGTGAGGCTCCTACTGGTCCCAGCCACCTCCTGGCTGCCACTAACCCCTGCCTCCTCCTGGCTGCCACATTCCAGAGCCTCCTCCTGTGTGCCACATTCCACAGCCTCCTCCTGGCTGAGGTCTTCCTGTGTATGAAAAAGGGACATAGTTTTAGTTTTTGGTTCATCAATCACACACAATTTTCATCTCATGACTATTGCAAATTAAATGTTAATAAATAGAAAAGACTATCATTCTGAGCCCAGCATTTTTCATTCTTGTCCCAAACATTTTTGGCCACTACTGTCTATTGATATGTAAACACCACTATTAAATCAGCAATTAGTGATCAAAAATAACATCTAGTAAATATCATTTATTTTTTGACCCGAAATCTGTAGAACAATGCTATACCTGGCTCAAGCTGGGTTCCTCCACCTCCACTTCTTCCTGGCTGGAAGCTCGGAAGCCTCAGCTGGGGTGGAAGATAGGGTGGAAGAAAGAGTGGAAGGATGGGTTGAGAGGGATTCCCTGACTTCAGTCTGGTCTGACAGAAAACAAAGTCTCTCATAGTACCACAGCCTGGGGACATAAACGTCATCTGCTGCAGCTCCTGATCTCTGGGAATCTTGGACCTTCTTGCGCTCCCTAAGATAAGTACTCCTCAGGCCACCAATTTTGGCTTTTAAGGGATGGTTGCCGTGGTGACCACCGGCTTCACCAACTTCAGCAGTTTCTCACGCGCTGCCTGCCTCTTTTGTTTATGATTATAATGCGGGTGTTTGACCTGCCACAGACAGGGCAACTCCCTGTATTTGTCTATGAACAGGGGGAGGAAGTTGTGATCATTGAAGCAAGACACAACACAAGACAAACCCTAATGTCAGGCTAAACTGTCCTAATCTTGTCCCAATATAGGCCTCAATCTATAAGCAGTATAGGCCCAAGTTAAAATTGTACCTTCGTTATCACGATCGGCACTTCCGATACTCCTTCCTCCACTCACAGATTGTACGTATGACGCACGCGTGTTGTGCTTTATATACACTGCGCATGCTTGAAACTCTGCCCGCCCCTGACATTCTTTCTAGTCTATTCCCTGCCCCTTCTCTTTTGGCACAGTGGGCGAGAGCACATGGCGGAGTCAGAGCAGGTGCATGATAATAGCAGCAACGAGGAGGAGGAAAGCCCGGAGCCAGAAATGTCATGATCCCGGAGGAGATTTAAGGCCTCAATATGGCCTTTGTAGAGATGGTGGACATATTGAAGGGGGCAGACTATGATGGGAAGTATGGACCTTACCCAAACCCAAATGTCAGAAAGGCCAAGATCATGACTAAAGTTGTGAGGAGTCTGCATCGGAATTTTGAGGTACCACGATCCAAGGATCAACTGAGGAAACGGTGGTCGGACCTCAAATTAAGGGAGCACGATCAGTATAGAAGGATCAGGAGAGTGCTGCAAAAAAGAAAGTAGTTGTCCTGTGTTCCTATTCTTTCTTTTTATAACGTTCATGCTGCTCCATGTGCTTTTTCTTTACTGTTGTACAGTTTAAAATGGCAACTTTCATGCTCATGGGCACATTAATCGTTTAAAGGAAACATTGTTCGTTTGGCCAATAAAATACGATGTTTTGGCCAGATGCCATTCAATCTATTTTTTCAGGCCTACATCTATTTAAAAAAGTTTGTTGTCTAGATGGGTTAGTAACTAGAATGAAATGCAAACTAGATTATGTGTAAGGAGAGGACACTCAGCAGCTGTTTACATATCTGGACACAAGAGCACTAGTGTGGGACACCAGAACAAACTTTTTATTAGGGTGTCCCACAGCTTTAGCTTTACAAAGGTAAAAAAAAAAAATTCTTCAGCTTGGAACTCTGCCAAAACAGACAATTGTACAACACTTCCAAGCAATGTTTCATATTACTATTTCTGCCCTCAAATATCTGTGTGCTCAGTATATCACATATCTTTTTTTTCACATAGGGGAGAAAAGACTCGGAGGACACCACTCATCAGAGGAGACCAGGGACTCCCCACCTCAGGAAGAAGGAAAATCCCCCAAACCCAACCAGAGGAGGAGGAGGGAGACGTTGTTGAAATTGGCAAAATTGTCACCACAACAGGTGAGTGTCTGCGACCACAGCTTCAGGTAATAGATGGATGCCTGCATATTTATAATACATGGTGTTTTTTTTTTTTTAGGTGATGGGGATGTTGTGGAAGAAGGTCATTTCACCAGTGAAAGTGCCCAGATCCTCATCAGGGAGATAATGGGGTGCAATAGGGATTTAGAAAACCTAAAGCAAAACATCAATGATGTTCAAAACAAAATGAAGAACATCATTGATGTTTTAGGGAGAATCTAAAACACCCAGAAATCCCTAACTTTTTTCTTGTTTATTTTTGTTTTTATTACTAATTTTTAACATATTTTAAAAGCCAAATTTTGAAGATGCACACAGTGTGTCAACATGTGCTATCTGCCATCACGGGAGATCAATGTACGCATTTTGTGGGTGCAACCCCTTCCTCGATAATAAAGTAGGTGAGTAGAAGGGGTTGCACCCACAAAACACATCCATTGATCCCCCATGATGGGAGCTAGCACGTGTTGACATTAGGCATGGAATCAGGAGGGAAAATCACCATTTTTAATCCCAATTTGTGTGCATTTTCAAAATATGGCTTTTACAGGGGTGACTTCACCTCATCTGATGAAGGCAATATCAAACACAGTTTGTACATACTCATGTCTGATATTGCCTTCACTTTATCAAAGTTGAACTTTGTAAGTTCCAGAGTTGTGTATTATTTTATGGTTTTAAACATGCCTGTTTTACCTATAAAAGGCCATTTATCATTAATGTGACCTAAAAAAATGTGATACAACAAACATGTTGGTTTGTTCAAAAACCCTTTTAGAAACGCACATGTGATTGTGCTTTAAGTAAAAATTTTGTTAATCAACAATGTGTGGCTTCTTCTTTCAATGCTCAAAAGCAGTTTTTGGAGTAAAGTTTGTTTTTCCCGTGACAATGGGTGTTATTTACTAAAGGCAAATCCACTTTGCACTACAAGTGCAGTTTCAGTGCAGTCTCAAGTGCACTTGTAGTGCAAAGTGGATTTGCCTTTAGTAAATAATACCCAACAGTGCATAAAAAAGACAAGAGAGAACCCCCTATCGGGGCTTTTGAGCAGCCAATGAAGTGCAATAAAGATGGTTGAAAAAATTGGATTTTATTAGTACAAAAATATATAAATAACATTAAAAGAAAAAATTCATTGAAATGAATGCTGACTGTTAGAGTCAGGACACGAACTGGGTATGGCGTACATATGCAACAGACAGCAGTTTACAGTGAAAACCAATGCAGGACACAATGTATACGGGGGCAGCCTGAATTCCCCCAATTGTAAGCGTTAGGTTTAAATAACAATGAGCGCCTCTAAATAAAGACAATAGGCCGTACAATATATGTGGGACAACAGTAATTGTATATAGTAATCCTGACGCGTTTCGACCCTTCCTGGGTCTTCTTCAGAGGATGGTTGTCCACACTAAAAGAGGGTAACATATATCAAACATAACATCAAATTACCACGGTGCCAGAAACCATGCAGGCATACCCTGTAATGTAATCAAATAAGTTATATAGTTACCTATCACAGGAATTGTGACATTACAAATGTCGTTCTTGACATTTCAAAATGTTTAGGATGATACAGTTATTTCTTCGCTCCCCTGTCTCCCCCGTGTCGGATCAACTCCCCCAGGGACGGGTGGTGGATCAGATGAGTCTTACGAGAGATCACGCTTACCAGCCCCCCATATGGGAGAGGGAGGGAAAAGAAGGGGCGAGACGGGCAATCCAAAACCGCACCCAGATAGGATTCACGTTAGTACTACAAATCAAAAAAATGAAATGAAAAATAATGGAGGGTCAGTTGGTTCATACCATGTAGTTGGGAAGTTTACCAACCATGGAGTTCTATGCGCTTACTAAATTATGAGTCCATGGATATACAGGAGGGCATTGCTGAAAAGTGAAAAAGGGGAAGGGAACAAAGGGGGAGGAAGGGGGGGGGAAGGGAAAGGGGGAGGAAGGGGAAGAAGGGCGGGAGAAGGAAGAAGGGGAGAGGAAGGGCATGTAAGGAAAGAGTGAAGAGGAAAAGAAAGAAAAGGGTGAGTAGAAAGGGAGTGAGTGAAATACAGTTGATATAGAAAATAGCAAATGCCCTGCTGACAATGGTTAACCATGCGACTTCAAAATATATGGGGAAATTGATAGGGTGAAAGCACCAACAAACCACAAAAAAATGGATGAGTGAACAACGGGAGAAAAAAAAAGGTGAAGGAGCAGACCAACGGAGTTGGATGGGACAAAAGGACGGATGAAACAAACAAAGGGGGAAGGGGAGGGGAAAGAGAGTAGGAGAGGGGGGGAGGGGGAAAGGGACGGGGAAAAAGGAAGGAGGTACAAAGGGAAGGGGAAAAGGAGGGGAAGGGAAAGGGGGGGGGAAAGGGGAAAGAGGGGGAAGGAGGAAGGAGTGGATAAAAGAGAGGGAAGGAAAATGGGGAACAAGGAAGGGGGGGGGGGAAGGGGGGAAAAGGAAAAGGGGAGGAAAAGGGGAGAAAGGAGGGAAAAGGGGAAGGGAGGGGAAGGGGAAGGGAAACTGAGGACGGACAAGAAAATGAAGGAAGGGAAGAGCAAGGGAGAGGGGGGGGGGAAGAAAGAGGGGAAGGGAAGAGGAAGGGGAAGGAAATGAAATAAATTGATAAAAGGGGGGGGGGAGGGGGGGGAAGGGAGAGGGAAGAAAGGGGGGGAAAGAAACAAGGGATGTGCAGGCAAGGTAGTGGTGAATAAATGGGAGTGAGAGAGAGGTGGTAGGGAGGGAAGAAGGGATGTGAGGAAGGGAGTGGGGGGAGTAGGGAGAAGAAGTGTGGGATGCTTAATGACAATATTCATTGAAATGAATGCTGACTGTTAGAGTCAGGACACGAACTGGGTATGGCGTACATATGCAACAGACAGCAGTTTACAGTGAAAACCAATGCAGGACACAATGTATACGGGGGCAGCCTGAATTCCCCCAATTGTAAGCGTTAGGTTTAAATAACAATGAGCGCCTCTAAATAAAGACAATAGGCCGTACAATATATGTGGGACAACAGTAATTGTATATAGTAATCCTGACGCGTTTCGACCCTTCCTGGGTCTTCTTCAGAGGATGGTTGTCCACACTAAAAGAGGGTAACATATATCAAACATAACATCAAATTACCACGGTGCCAGAAACCATGCAGGCATACCCTGTAATGTAATCAAATAAGTTATATAGTTACCTATCACAGGAATTGTGACATTACAAATGTCGTTCTTGACATTTCAAAATGTTTAGGATGATACAGTTATTTCTTCGCTCCCCTGTCTCCCCCGTGTCGGATCAACTCCCCCAGGGACGGGTGGTGGATCAGATGAGTCTTACGAGAGATCACGCTTACCAGCCCCCCATATGGGAGAGGGAGGGAAAAGAAGGGGCGAGACGGGCAATCCAAAACCGCACCCAGATAGGATTCACGTTAGTACTACAAATCAAAAAAATGAAATGAAAAATAATGGAGGGTCAGTTGGTTCATACCATGTAGTTGGGAAGTTTACCAACCATGGAGTTCTATGCGCTTACTAAATTATGAGTCCATGGATATACAGGAGGGCATTGCTGAAAAGTGAAAAAGGGGAAGGGAACAAAGGGGGAGGAAGGGGGGGGGGAAGGGAAAGGGGGAGGAAGGGGAAGAAGGGCGGGAGAAGGAAGAAGGGGAGAGGAAGGGCATGTGAGGAAAGAGTGAAGAGGAAAAGAAAGAAAAGGGTGAGTAGAAAGGGAGTGAGTGAAATACAGTTGATATAGAAAATAGCAAATGCCCTGCTGACAATGGTTAACCATGCGACTTCAAAATATATGGGGAAATTGATAGGGTGAAAGCACCAACAAACCACAAAAAAATGGATGAGTGAACAACGGGAGAAAAAAAAAGGTGAAGGAGCAGACCAACGGAGTTGGATGGGACAAAAGGACGGATGAAACAAACAAAGGGGGAAGGGGAGGGGAAAGAGAGTAGGAGAGGGGGGGAGGGGGAAAGGGACGGGGAAAAAGGAAGGAGGTACAAAGGGAAGGGGAAAAGGAGGGGAAGGGAAAGGG